>JAVJIF010004266.1:0-246630 GCA_038442645.1 Agave tequilana
AATGTTAGTTTTCATTAAGACTAGAATTTATACTTGTACATATAGTGGGCCACAAATAAATCTTTACATATGTTTGTGCTTGAATGCCTATTTGTACCCATTAGATGTTCTAATATAGTCTAGTTTTGATGATTCATACATTCTAACTTGTATTCCCTATTTTGGACATATTTTTATGATCATGTGTTTTCACTTCATGTATATGTTTATTTTGCCAAACTTAAGATATACATGTATACCCCTTGAGTCATTTGCTTTTCATGCAAATCTTTTATATATAGACTCATTGTGTTTAGGATATGTATGTATACTTTTTGTGTTGTCAAAACATACATATGTCTTGAAGTATAAATTATTTTATTAAAATTTTAGATTTTCATGTTTCATGTTTTAAAGGAATTTAAATTGAGCTTAATTGAATATTTTCATGTTGATATGTGTCACATAACACTTGTACACTCACTTTATTTGGTTTCTCATGACTTTGTTTTCATGAGTATGATATGGGCTTTATGATTTTGAGTGTTTAGTGATCATGTGAATTACATGTGTTTCATGAAAAACAATTTTGTTTTATTCCTTGCTTGAAGGATTTCGTACTAGTTTAAAAGTTTTTCCTATTACTAGTTCGTATTCTTCACTATGGTAGAGATTTCAAACGTACTCTATTTTCAAACCTATTTTTGAAAACCCCTACCTTCTAAGGGTGGTTGGATGGGAGATCATGCTCATGTATGCCTTATAGTAAAATCATTTTAAACTTGAACATGATTGGGAGGATAGGATATGAGATATATACTTGATCATATTGTTGTTTCAATTGTATCATTGAAATTCTTTCAATTGGTATCAATATTAACATTTTTGTATACTCATATATTTTTTATATGTATGCTTGCACTTCAAAGAGTATCAATTTCAATTGGTATTTAATTTTCATACATATATATGTTTTTATTTGTGCTTATTATATTCATATATCTTAGAGCACAAATTTTGATCATGATAAAGCTTGTTATTATAATGACTATCTTGTTTCAATTGATTAGTTTTCAATTGGTATCCATATACAAGCTTTGCATATTTTTTTAGTAATTCATAAAGAGGGAGAAAACTTGTATTTCATCTTTCAATTGGTATTTGTTTTCCACTCCCTACTTTATGATTGAAAATTTAAATTTGGTATCATATGTTCAAAATGAAAATATTTACAATTGGTATCAAAATCCTTGTTTAGAAATTCAAGATTTGTTATGTTTAATTTCAATTAGTATCAAGATTGTTTTCTTATAATTGGTATTAATGTTTTTATGTTTCCGTTCAATTGGTATCAAGATGTTCTACTTTGACAATTTTTTTAATTGATATCTTAATTGATTGTCACCCCTTATTTACATAATTTGTTTTAGACAAAAAGGGGAGAACATTGTTTTTTGTTTTTACCCTTTATTGTTCTTTGTTTCGAACAAAAAGGGGAGAAAAATTTATTGATTTGTTTTTTACTTGGACCCCTTTGTTGATGATTGACAAAAAGGGGGACAAGTATTTGAGTTTATATGCATGTTTTGTTTTATTTGTTAGTTTGTCGTTTAATTGTTTATTTATAGTTTAAATTGTTTAATTAGTATCAAGAGCATTATTTAAGAACATGTTTTATTGGTATCAAGAGTTTAGTATCAAGAGTTTATGGTATCAAGAGCACGTTTATGCATGATGCATTTCATATGTCATATGTTTGGTATCAAGAACCTTGTTTGATGCATGTTTATGCATACATGTTTAAGAGCTTACATTGCATATCTACTTGTTTATTCCTATCATGAGTTAAGGGGGAGCTTCTCTGAAGCTTAACTTTAATCCATGCATATATAACTCCATGAGTTTTGTCATCATCAAAAAGAGGGAGATTGTTGGCCCAGAAGCCTTCCACTCTAGTTTTGATGATGATTAACTCATGTAGTTATGTGTACTAATAATCTTGTGATTTTAGTTTTAGATCATTAATCAAGTTATTAGTAGGTGATTAACTTCAACAAGATGATTTGGAAGCTTTCACATGTTGATTCAAGAGCCCGAGCGTCAAAAATCATATATAGCACTTGCTCGGTGGATCAAGGAGTTTTGGATCAAGTCGGCTTGGAGACGGCGTTCTACAAGAAGACTTCGGTACCATAGTTTAGTTTTGTGTTTTGATCCAAATTGTAAAGATTAGAATAGTATGATATGCTCAAGTTCACAACACACACGTTTCATGTTTTGGTTTTCGCTTTTGGTTTAACCGATCTTGGTTTCATGAATAGATAGATTCAAAACAAGTTTACATGGTTTAATGTATATTAGATTTGTTCTATATACATGCATGCTTAACTTCCTAGACAAACTTAGTTTTGACTTACTTATTCATGTGTTTTATGTTTTGGTATTTTTAACAAAACATATTTTGGAATTAAAGTCAAAAACATGGATATATATATGTTTCATGTATATAGGATTATATCCATATACATCATGCCTAAATGTTGTTTAATATCATGTTTTTGTATTTGGATGAGTTTTGGACAAAATGTATTTTCTATTCAAAAATACAAGTTTTAGAAAATACAGTTTTTGATTTTTTGTAAAAATGTTAAGACACAAAAATGTTTCAAAATATTTGTTATTTGTGATGAATTTTTATCACAAGTTTATATTCAAAATAAAATGATAAAACTATTTTTGTGTATTTTCAGAAGATTTATGAGAATTTTTAGAATTAAAAATTACTTGTTTTTCTGACCAGAATTGCTGCTGCCAGGCTAGGTCGGTCGACCGTCCGGGTCGACCGACGTGCACGGATACGTGCATGCTGGCTGCCCCATGAGCAGGTCGACCGTACGGTCGACCGACTGAGAGCAGGTTGCTCTCTGTTTGTTACAGTCGACCGAGCGGTCGACCGGCCAGAGAGCCGTTGCTCTCTGGTTCTAGGGACGGTCGACTGGCCGGTCGACCGGTAGCTGTCAACGGTCAAAATATGACCGTTCGACGGTCGACCGACCGGTCCCGGTGGTTCAATTTTGGCAGTTTCTGCTGCCCAACGGCTATAATTTTCTGGGGACTATAAATACCCCATTGGAAAGAGGTTTTCTCTAAGATTTTTAGTGCTAATTTTTCCTGACTCTCTAGTGTTTTCACAGCAATCTAAAGAAGTTTTTGGGCTTTAAATTGAACAATCTTTTTGGTGTTTTTGTTAGGGTTTGAAAAATCAAGAAAGGGTTTTTGGGAAAGATTTTGATTCAACTTCTTCATCTTGGTTTCTAGTTTTTCCCAAAGATTTTCTTTGTGATTTTGATTTTCATTCCATTGGTTTTCTCCACACTTGAGCTACATCTACTATCTTATTCTATAGGATCTTTGTGTGGGAGAAAGAAATTGTTTGTGGTTATTTGTTAGACCACCAAGTTGTAAACCCATCTTTTCTTGGCTTTGTGCCTTTGGGTTGTATCCCTCTAGTGGTGAGGTAATCCTTGTGTTGCTTTGTGCTAATCCCTCAAGTTGTGAGGTGATTGTTTGTTGGCTTGGAGTTGTGCCTCAAGGAGGAGGTTGTGTTGTAAGGAGAGGAGTTGGGTACTCCTTGTAATTGTTATTGCCCCAAATCCTCGGTGGAGGTTCCCTTTGTGGGAGTCCTTTGTGGACAAGCTAGTGGACTTAAAATCCTTCTGGGTGAAGGCGGGGATGTAGAGCTGGGTGCTCGAACCTCGAAACATATCTTGTTATTTTGCGCTTGATCCCTTGGCTCTTACTCTATCTCTCTCTCTCTCTTTACTTTGTGCCTTTCTTCAATTCATATTGTTCATTCATAATTATTTGCTTGGCTTGATTGAGTGTGCTTTACTTGTTGCTTGCATCTTGCATAATTGTAATTAGTTTTTAAATTCCGCATTAAGTTCATTAGATTAATATAATCACCTATTCACCCCCCCTCTAGGTGATTTTCAAGTTCCACTTGAAATATGACAAATGAAGCCTAGGATTTGCCAATTAAAAGCGACAAACTAGACATGAGAAATTCTGCCATTCAGAGGTGATAATAGACATGATGACAAAATGAAGATGAGCCCGATTTTAGGGACCCGTCTATTCAGAGGTGATAACCTAGACGTGATAGACTAAGACACACAAACTTTGAATCCGCTGTCAGAGGTAGTCGTATTAACTTGGCTGCTAGTCCACAAGGGACTGTAAAGATAGATTGGATTTAGGGTCTTGTGGTCGAGTTGGTTGACTTGACATGACCAACTAAAGGACTCAGATTCACGATCTGCTATTCAGAGGTTTAATATTAACATGACAGCAAGAACTTCCAGCCCCGACGGGGGAAAGGAGAATAAAATTATGGACTCATCTGTTCAGAGGTGGTAAACTGACATGATAGTTGAAGTACCATAAGAAAGAGAGATCTAGGTACCCGCCGGTTCAGAGGTAATATGAACATAACTGATTGGGAGTTGCTAGACTCAAAATCCTGCCGTTCAGAGGTGGCGAACTGGACATAACGGCAAAGGAATAGTTCTTGCTGGACTGAAAGATGAGACTTGGTTATCTGTCGGTTCAGAGGTAATAATGGACATAACCATTGAGAAACCACCTAGCTAAGGATCTTTACCGTTCAGAGATGACAAGCTGGACGTGACGGTCAAAGAAATAATCCCCTTGGGGAAAGTAAGATTTATGAATTAATTCCGTGAAAAATTTATATCTCCTTTGGATATTTTTGGAAGAAGTTGTCAGAGGTATATTGTTTAACGTGGCAACTAAGAAAGTCCATTAGGGACTGAGAGGGAAATAATAGACTTTAAGAGAGTCTACTTAGAAACTCGCTGGGGAGTTAAATGAATTCCATAAGAGATCATATGTCAGAGGTAATCATTAACGTGACAAAAAGAACTCTGTTGTTGGAAGATATTATTCCCTAAAAAGTTGTCAGAGGTAATCATTAACGTAACAACAAGAACTCTTGCTGGGGATTTAGAAGGAGATTTTGTCAGAAGCAATCATGACAGCTTCTCCGCTTGGGAATTTGTAAAGCAACCTATCAGAGGTGTGATGTTAACTTGACAAGGATTCATTTACTATTATAGGTGTTTGAACATAACAGTAATTTGAGTGGACCTGTTATTCTATTGAAGAGAATGATAAGTGGAGTGTGATTTGCTGGGGATGTTGATTTTATCCACTAGGGAGTAAGTTAGAATTTTAATATCAGAAGTTTAATGTTAACATGATAGGTTTGACTCGTCATTTCGACAGGGAAATGAATACCTTTTTAAGTGGTCCTACCATTCCATTGACGGGAATTGGTAAGTGACTTTGGAGAGGAATCAAATGGGAATAAGTCCCCTAAGATTTTTAGCAAATCCTCAGTTACTAACGGATTTGATATACCTTTACCAACTACCGTTTGATTAGGGCTAGCCATGCTATTCCCCTCAGCATGATGAGTTGTCAAGGACTTATGGTGGGCTTAAAGGCCAACATTTTCCTCTATCCTTAGCCGTTAGAGGCGTTGGATCATTTCGCTACTTTGAGTAACGTAACGCTTCCCCTGGGTTTTCACTCTGTAGGTGAGCTGGGGATTAAATAAGTGGTCATGACTTCCGCGAGGTCTCGATTTGAAGATTGTCGTCCATCGTGGACTATCTGCCAATCCTTATCTTGTTCCCATATTGGAAAGATTCTGCTGAAGGACGTGTCACGTACCTTCTTTATGAGTTTGACTTGGCAAGATAAGTCATCAGATAAACCCATTTGTGTTTGTCATTAGATCGGCCACCATGTTCTTGATATGAACATGGAAACAGTGGAAAGGTTTTGCCAAAGGATGCGTCACGAACCTTCTTTTGTCACTGAGTGGAGCCTCGATCGATCGAACCGAAGTAGGGAAGGTATGCCACCGTTTTTCATAGAAACGTCAGGCTAAATAAACCATTTGCCTGCAACTATTGCTTAGGCATGCTTGACTTCAAAATATGACTTATTATTCTAAGTTGAAGATAGGTACATATTTACATACCAGAGAAGAGTGACAAGGCTAAAACAACTTGACATCTCGTTTCTTCTTTAATATCGACGGTGCTCGACTGGCTCGACGCTAGTAATTGGAGAAGAGTGATAAGGCTAAAACCGAAGTTCATAACCTTAATTCTTCTTTAATGCAGCCGGTGTTCGATCGGCTCAAAACTGGTTTTTGGCAGTGTGATTCCGTTAGAGAAAGAGAGGAGTGCTCTTTCTAAATGTCTAGTATCTGAAGGTCTTGATCAGAGGTGTAATGTTTAACTTGATCGTGAGAAGGATCCTATCAAGTATAATACTTCTTTAAGAACCTGCTGTTGATCGGCATCATGAGCGTATCACTGTCTGGGGTCATAAGGCGATATGCTCTATTTCAGTAGATTATTTCTATCACCAACGGTCCTTCCTATTTGGCTGAAATTTGCCTTTAGTTTTGTGCGTCATGATCATCGGTCGTCTGACGGCTAAAACCAATCTCCTTTCTAGAAGACCCTTTGCTTAACCTTCTTATTGAAGGCCTTCGAGATTCGCGCTTGATACAACTCAATATGCTGCTGAGCTTATATTCGCTTCTCATCTAGGGCTTCGAGCTCTTGAAGACGCAACCGATCATTGTTTTCTTTTGTCATTTTGGACATTAAAGCGACCCGTAATGACAGCATCTGGATTTCTAATGGTATGACTGCTTCGTACCCATATACTAGGGAAAAGGCGTATTGCTTGTCGGGGTCCGAACTGTGGTTCGGTAGGCCTATAGACATTCACTAAGCTTCTCATTCCAGTCTCGCTTATTCGATGAAACGAATTTTTGAGTAGCTTGATAATTATCTTGTTGAATGCTTTCACCAAGCCATTAGCAGCAGGGTTATAAGCGGTTGATGCCATATTCTGAATGCGGTATTTGTCACAGAACTGATAGAATCCTTGGCTCACGAATTGGGGACCGTTATCATGAATGATCCGCCTGGGGACACCAAATCGATGGATGACATGGTGTTTGATAAAATTAACCATGTTGGAAGTTTTTACTTTCACAAGTGGTATATCTTCTGCCCACTTTGAAAGTAATCGGTTATTGCTAAAATAAATCGGTTTTTTTTCAAAGAGGGGCTGATTGGCCCTATGACATCGATTCCCTATGCTTCAATGGCCACGAAGCAACAGTTGGATGGAGCAACTCTAGAGGTTGATGTATGAAGTCCGCATGGATTTGGAAGGCTTTACACCTTCGTGCATATTGGATTGCATCGGCTATCATGGTCCGCCAATAATATCCAAGACTGTGTAATCGGTCCTTGAGTTTTGGACCTGGTTGATGAGCTCCGCATATGCCATCGTGCGCTTATTTAAGCACTTCTTGTGCCTCTGAATTAGAAAGACAATGGAGGAGGATACCATCATATGAGCGACGGTAGAGTGTCTTTACTGTTGGATCTAGTAAAAATGGAGAAACCTTCGTCAGATGGATGCGGCTTCTTTAGGGTCATCCGGTGATATATCATGCAAAGCATAGTCAATGAGAGGAAATCGCCAATCTCTCGGTTCAAAGTCTGTCAAGATGCTACGGACCTCCTTAGTTTTCAACACATGCTTAGGACAAATAAGGTGTCGAGTAGCTAATGTAAGGTGATACGTTGTGTCGATCAGTAAGGCTAACATGGCTACTAGTGCAGCTAGAGTGTCAGCCTTAGTATTCTGGGATCGAGACACATGGCCGATGTAAAAGCCATCGAATAAGTTAGCCATTTTGATGACTGCATGATAATAAGGTACCAGATCTCTGTATTCTCCTTTAACCTGATTAATGATCAGGTTTGAATCAGTAAAGGCTTCAAGTAGCGTACCTACCCCCCATTTCGTGAGCAAGCGGAAGGCCAATGAGTAGAGCATTGTATTCTACCACATTATTGGAACATGGTTTCGTCAATGAAAACGCCCTAGGAAGGATATGGTTTTGTGGTAAGATAAATACGACCCCACACCAGCAATAATCTTGCTTTAAGGGCCTATTCATGATGCTCCATCGAAGAACATCTGCCATACTTCATCCTCTGAAGTTATATTAGAATCGAAAACCTTATCTGGAATATCTTCATGAAGTTTTGAACTTTTCAAAACCGGATGAGCAGCCACGAAATCTGCAAGCGCCTGGCCTTTGATCGCCTTCTGAGGGACAAAGAGCATGTCGTACTGAGATAGAAGGAGGGCCCATTTAGCTAATCTAGAATACAGTGATCTTGATTTCGTCATGAGAAGACGCAAAGGATTCACTCTGAAAATGACATGAATGGTTTGGCCGACCAAATAATGTCGTATCTTCTAAATAGTAAAGACAAGAGCTAAGCATTCTTTCTCAATAGGGTTATAGCGAGATTCCGCCCCTATCAGAGTCCTGCCCAGATAATAAATAGCCTGTTCGTGACCATTGATCGGTCACATATATTGCATACATATTGTCACATTACCATGCTTATTATCAAAATAAATCATATTAATAAGTCCTATTTTTCTTTATAAAATGCAGGCCTATTGCTAAAGGATAGGAAAAAAAACGAGCCCAAAAGCCCATCAAATTCTGATTTAATTCAGAATAAATTTGAAATCAGGAAATCAGGGCAGATCTTGGCAAATCAGAGAAGTTCAAAACCGGTTGAAATGAATCTTCCCAAATCAAGTGGTTAAAGCCAATAATCAAAGATCTTTTATCAAATTCAAGAGCTGAAACAGTGAATCCAACAAGATAAAAGGGAGCCTAAGCTAACGTCAACCAGATCTCCACCAGGATGTGGCCACTTGGCCACATCCTGGCCGCGGATCCGCGGCCCAAGCCGAGGATCCGCGGCTTGTTGGTGAAGATAAGGGGAGTGTTTGCTCCCCTTATCTCCTCACTCCTTTCCCTCTGGGGTTTTACCTATAAAAGGCAGGATTTTGTACAGAAGAAGGCACCAGAACTTAGTTTTAGTTTTTCTCTTTTTTGTTATTTAAGGTTTAGGCTCTTTGTTAGATAGTATAGAAGTTATATCTTTATTTTATAATTTGTAGTTCAGTTCAAATACCAGTGAGAGAGAGGAATTGAGCGATTGTAATCTGAAGATTGAAGTGACATCAATAAAAGGATCAAGCTTTCTCTTCTTCCACTCCAGTTCACGGGTATGTTTTGCTTAATTTACATGTATTATTTTTCATCTTCCATGAGTAGCTAAATTCATTTTCTGGCTCACTATTATTCCTCTCTCCAATCCCTCTTCTTTTTGAATAGTTTTGATGAAAAGACCCAATGAATCATTTGCATGCCTAAATTAAAACCTTTCTTCTTTGAAAGTGTTCTTGAAGGCACATGAGGATGGGTTTGGATTTCTAAACTTCTCTTTCTTTTAAAACTTCTCTTGAACTTGTTTTTACTTCATACTTGAAATACTTGATGATTTAACATTCAACTCAAGATGATTTCATAAAGAAAAGAGTTAACTCCTCCAAACTATCTTATTTGCTTTACTTAAAACTTTCTAAAACTCAAGCTTAAGTTTTTGCCTATGATCAAGTTGAGGCACTTTGAATTTCAAGAGAAGAACATATCGTTGAGTAGTGAGATAGCGAGCCCAAATCTTCTTCTTATATTAAAAATAACAAATCACTCTTCAAGCTTTTAAATCACCTTTTCCAAAGCCTTCGCTAAGTTTACAAATTTTCTTTTAATCAGTTCCCTTCTCTCCATTCTCTTTTTCAACTTAAAAGAAAGACACCAACTTCATTCTTATTACTTAACAAAAGCACCGAAAAGCTTCTATCGCATTCCTCCTCATGGACACGACCCGTTAGCCCAAAGCTACACGGTAATTCCTTCACTTTTATTTTTCAATCAACCATCATCGTCCTTTTGAACAAGCAGAGCACCGAGAGAATAGTTGATAAGTAGTAAAAAATACATAAGTGTCATCACATTTACTATCACATTTTCATATTTATTCATATAATCATGCACTATTAACTAATATTTTATTATTTATTGTGTGCAGGCCTTGAGTAATAAAAATAAAGGAATAAAGCCTTAAAAGAAGCCCAAAAGCCCATGTTCAAGCCCAACGCAAAAGTTGCAATTATCAAATGTCAAAATTGCAATTACTAAGGGCAATAGTTGCAAATACTAAAAGAAGAGGGAAGGATAGACTTCTATTCAACCCTAAATGCTTGCAGGATGAGGATAAAAGCCAAAGAAGAGAGTGCAATAATAACAAATTCGTTGTTAAAAGATATTGGAAGATTTGGATTTAGGGTAACTTGCTTCCCAAGTTATCCCGAAATCTCAAAATAAAGAGTCAGGATACAGCTTCCAGACGGATAAACCCAGATGGAGGGACCAGAGGAGGCCACGCGCGAAAGCGCGTGGCCAGCAGAAAATACTTGGCCGTGGAAACGCGGCCAAAGCCGCGTTTTTCGCGGCAATCTGGATGTGACAGGGCAACTGTTTTCTTGGAGGAATCGTACTGGGACTCTACTTCCTTCTGCACCTATAAATACCCCTGCAGAGCAACAGAGAAGGGCGTCCAGCGTAGTACAGAGCAAAATCTAGGGTTTTTCTTAGGCTTTCTTGTAGTTTGTAGTTTAGGTTTTTAATTTTCTTTTTTTTGTAATTTTTATTTTTATGTAAGTAAGAGAGAGAGGCCTATGTTGAGAGTGACACCGATGTACCCTCCTCTTTTCTTCTATTGTTTCAAGCAATAAAGGTAAATATTTTTATGTTCATCGCTTTACTTTCCTTTTCTTTTTCTTTTCCTTTTCTACTTTACTTCTGTTGGTTTTTGATGAGAATGCAAGTGAATCCGAAGCACAAGTATAACAAAGTCTTGTGAGTGCCAACGATACTTCATGGAGATGTTCTCCTCCTCAAGATCCGTATCACTTCATTCTTGCCCAGCTTGATGATATAATGCGAACAGGGACTGAGCTCGATCCTATGACTTATGCGTTGAACGCCTCCGAAGCAAGGTAGAACATGTAAGGTTTTCAGGTAATTCATCAACCAAACTAAGGTAAGTATTTCTTTAATTTTCTTTCTTTTCTTTCTGTAGATTAAGTCACCAACACCTCATCTTCAAATTCTTTCTTTCCCAACTCATTGTAAATATCGCTTTTATTCCTAACCTGACTTTAACTATTATTTCTTATTTTCCTTTAAAAATAACTAAAGAAGAATTTTTTAGAGAACTTGCTCAACAAGCTTCCATCTCTAGTCCCTCCCTGAGGATCACGACCCGCATAGCCATTGCTACAGCGGATAGAATGAGCACCTTGCACATCTCTATTTCTAAATCTAAAATTATGTATTTTGTGTGCAGGTAAAATCTCAATCAAAATTTTGGCACCGTTGCCGGGAGGGACGGTAAGTATTCTCTAAAAAATAAAAATAAATAAATAACTAATTCTTTTATTCTTTCTGTTTGCAGGTTTGGAGAACAGGAAAACTAACAAGCAGCAAGGACATATAGCAACTTTGTGCCTCTGCCCTTGAAGGCAGAGCAACAGGGCCTACTACAGAGCCGCGGTTCCGCGGCAAAAGCCGCGTTTCGCGCCTGTGTAGTTCACTACTCACTCTGTTTTCTGCAGGTTGCTGCAAATTGAAAGATTTGTTTACTGCTCTGTTAACTTTTCTCTGTGATCACCCTGCAAACTGCTAATTAATTAACAGTAACCTATTTGTTGAAAAATAAAAAAATTAGACTCTTGCATATAGGCACGTGTCTATTTAATTTTTTTAATTTCTGTTGAAGAGTGCTAGAGACAAGGTACGTTCGCATTGCATATAGACTAGGAAGCACCCTTGGCTGATTTACTGCTTTTGAGTGAATATTTGTCTATTGCTTTACACGTGCACTAAATTGACTTAAGGGCTTGTCCTATAAATAAGATAAGGTGGGGATTTCATCACCCTTCCTTGGCCCCACAAATCATCTCCGTTGCACTCACAACCCTAACCCTAAATAAAATTGACTAGACGTTGGCCCTAGGGACATCTCGGACTCAATTAGGAGATTATCCTAAGGGGGAATGGTGTTGGAATTTGACTCTTGCCAAATCAGTGTCTAGGAAGGGGATTGAGGGCCGAAAGCCCGAAGATTGGTGGTTATTTATTAAGGAACGTCATTGACGGAAAACCTCCCACCAATCTTGCCCTGACCTGGCTGATTAACTTGTGGTCAAAGTCTACATTATACCTCCCGTGGACAGTCTAACCAGTTAGGAGTCGTCTAGGTCATAGGTCTACCCTAACTTAGGTTAGAATTTTTTCTTTTTTGTTTGCTTATTTGTTTGTTTGTTTTTTTTTTGTGTTTTATTGTGTGATATGGCATATAACAACAATTTTTCCAATTTTAATTCATATTACACACCAACCTCTTTTTCGGATATTACCAACCCGACATATCATAACTTTAACCAACCTAGTGTGCCAGATTGGTCTTATCCGAATCATTACATGCCCCAGTCCCAATACTATGAACAAGACTGGAATAATCATCATTACTCCTCACAGAGTCAATGGGGATACAACGCCCTGAGCCGTATTGTCACCACCTGTTCAACCATTATCTTCATATACTTCTTTTCCCACATCACCAATGTTTCAATCCTCAAATGATCCATTCGATGGGTTAGAAGAAAAAGTGGATCGTTTGCAAGATATAATGAATGATCAAATTTCTAGACTTTCAAACATTCTTGAGCTAACCAACCAAGTTGATAGGAACCAAGAATCATTCTGTCTAGAAGACCTTGATCAAAATTCAATTTCATCACATCAATATGAACTTGATCAATCCCAATCCTTGGACAAATTGGCTAGTTTTAATTTTAATGAGATTGAATTAGATTGTGAATGTGAACCCGATCCCTAACTTTGCGATTCAGTTTCCATCTTCGAATCTATGTTGACTCCGGTATTCTCACCCAATTTGGACCATTTTCTGAGCCAACATTTATTCCCGTACCCATAGATCATGAAATCGAATCACCCATTTTTGATGATCATCATATTGAACTTGACCAATTTCATACTTTTGAAAGTCCCATTGACAAATTGGCAAGTTCTCATTTTTATGAGATTGAATCCAATGAGATATGTGACCTTGATTCTCAAATTTGTTGTGATCGAGTTCAAATTCCCGAATCAATATTGACTCCTGTTCTGTTACCCGATTTAGGTAATACTCTAGAGTCAGTTTTGATTCCCACACCCGTCATTCTTGAATTTGAATCACCAATATTAAGTCACATTCCATTGTGGGAAAATAATTGTGGACTAAAGTTTCAACTTCTTGATTTGGAACCCACTTCTTGAACCAAGCTCGACTCCTGAACCTTTACTTGACTTAAGTCACCTTCCTGAGTCGGTATTAGTTCCTGAACCTATCATTCTTAAGTCCACGTCAACCATTCTACCAAGTCACATTCTTTTGTTGGACATAGGTATAGCCATGATGACTTTGTGATGGTTTTCCAGGATTGGTCATGTAAAGGAAGTAAGTTTCACGATAGGATCTTCCATGATCCTATTCATACTGGGGACTCTAAACATGTAAATAGAAAAGAGGTCAATAAAGGTAGGTCCTGTGAACTACCACATTATCTTGATTGGGTAGCAACGCTTGGCCCAATCAGACCACCACCGGAACCACCCCCTAAGGTAATATTTTCCTTCCCTTTCTTCTTTTTCATGCATACATGCATTCATTCATACATTGAGGACAATGCATGAGATAAGTGAGGGGGAGGGTTTACTAACATACTAACATAGGCAGATACTAATAAATTTTTTTTAAAAAAAAATTTAAAAAAAAATGAAAAAGGGATAATATTTTGACTTATCTTTCGAAAGAAATCTAAGTTAGTCTTAAGAATTAGGAAAATCATGATTAGGATTTCTAAAAACTTGGTCAAAATAAATAAATTGTTGAATTTTTAGGTATAGGAGGAGAAATTGAATAAGTAATTAGTCTTAATTTTTACCTTAATGAAATGTGCATACCTAATACATTTACATATCTAGGATTCTAAAACAAAGACTCTTGTGCCCTATAAAAAATAATACTAAAAAAAATATAAAAAAATAAAAAATTCACTAATTAAGCTGAATACATGTGCCTCAAGAAGCATAAGTACTCACGCCTAAAGGTGATTGTATAAATAAAAACCTTAGTTTTGTGGCCTAGTTCACTCGAATCCTTAAGTCCATGGGGTGTTTTCTCACCCGGTGCCCTAAAACCGACCGGTTTGGGAGCCACCGACTTTAAGTTCGCTACATGGGTGGATTAGAAAGCCTAAGGAAACTAGAAAAATTACTTATATATGTACTAACACATCTAATAGTCAATTAGTTAGGTATGAGGGCCTCAAGAAGCCTTGATACTTACACGAAAGAAAATTAGATGAGTTATACATATTTAAAAAAAAAGAGAAAATAATAATAAAGAGGCATGAGAGTCCAAGTGAAGGAATTCCTAGTAAAGATTCACAAGGATGCATATGACTTTTGGTAACGAAAAAGACTATACAAAAATTCAGTTTTGATCCTTACCTAAAAAGGATAACAATTTACTATATAAAGACTAAGTTTAAGAATGAATAAAAATGATGATCCTAAAATCTTATAGATTACTTAGTCTCTTCAAATATTTTCCTTTTTATGGATTTTGTGGGTGCAATCCGCTGAAAACCCTCACGAGACAACACTCGTCCTCCAGGGTAACTTAGAGGTTTAACGGCTTGTTGCACGTGCTAAGTGCAACCATGATTCCTACGAAAGTGAGTTAGCTAGATTAGTTTTTCTTTTTCTATTTGATTTTTACTCGAGGACGAGCAAAAAGATAAGTGTGGGGGTGTGATAGGTAGTAAAAAATGCATAAGTGTCATCACATTTACTATCACATTTTCATATTTATTCATATAATCATGCACTATTAACTAATTTTATTATTTATTATGTGCAAGCCTTGAGTAATAAAAATAAAGGAATAAAGCCTTAAAAGCCCAAAAGCCCATGTTCAAGCCCAATGCAAAAGTTGCAATTATCAAATATCAAAATTGCAATTACTAAGGGCAATAGTTGTAAATATTAAAAGAAGAGGGAAGGATAGACTTTTATTCAACCCTAAATGCTTGCAGGATGAGGATAAAAGCCAAAGAAGAGAGTACAATGATAACAAATTCGTTGTTAAAAAATATTGGAAGATTTGGATTTAGGGTAACTTGCTTCCCAAGTTATCCCGAAATCTCAAAATAAAGAGTCAGGATACAGCTTCCAGACGGATAAATCCTGATGGAGGGACCAGAGGAGGCCACGCGCGAAAGCGCGTGGCCAGCCAACAATACTTGGCCGCGGAAACGCGGCCAAAGCCGCGTTTCCGCGGCAATCTGGATGAGACAGGGCAACTGTTTTCTTGGAGGAATCGTACTGGGACTCTACTTCCTTCTGCACCTATAAATACCCCTGCAGAGCAACAGAGAAGGGCGTCCAACGTAGTACAAAGCAAAATCTAGGGTTTTTCTTAGGCTTTCTTGTAGTTTGTAGTTTAGGTTTTTATTTTTCTTTTTTTGTAATTTTTATTTTTTATGTAAGTAAGAGAGAGAGGCCTATGTTGAGAGTGACACCGATGTACCCTCCTCTTTTCTTCCATTGTTTCAAGCAATAAAGGTAAATATTTTTATGTTCATCGCTTTACTTTCCTTTTCTTTTTCTTTTCCTTTTCTACTTTATTTCTGTTGGTTTTTGATGAGAATGCAAGTGAATTCCGAAGCACAAGTATAACAAAGTCTTTATGAGTGCCAACGATACTTCATGGAGATGTTCTCCTCCTCAAGATCCGTATCACTTCATTCTTACCCAGCTTGATGATATAATGCGAACAGGACTGACTCGATCCTTTGACTTATGCATTGAACGCCTCCGAAGTAAGGTAGAACATGTAAGGTTTTCAGGTAATTCATCAACCAAACTAAGGTAAGTATTTCTTTAATTTTCTTTCTTTTCTTTCTGTAGATTAAGTCACCAACACCTCATCTTCAAATTCTTTCTTTCCCAACTCATTGTAAATATCGCTTTTATTCCTAACCTGACTTTAACTATTATTTCTTATTTTCCTTTAAAAATAACTAAAAGAAGAATTTTTTAGAGAACTTGCTTAATAAGCTTCCATCGCTAGTCCCTCCCTGAGGATCACGACCCGCATAGCCATTGCTACAGCGGATAGAATTGAGCACCTTGCACATCTCTATTTCTAAATCTAAAATTCTATATTTTGTGTGCAGGAAAAATCTCAATCAATAGTTCATAGCTTTCACATAAAGCAGGAATGGTTTTCCTGATGTGGGAGCCACTAAGGCCGGAGGTTTAGTGAGGTATCTTTTGATATCCTCGTAAGCTTCTTGATAGGCTTGATCCCATACAAAGAGACACCCTTTTTCATGAGTCGGGTGAACGGTTGACAGCGGCCAGAGAGATTTGCGATGAATCTTCTGATATAAGCCAGTCTACCTTGCAGGCCCCTAAGTTCTTTGAGATTCTTAGGTGGATGCATGCTCTGAATGGCTTTAACTTTGTCTGGGTCAAGATTAATTCCCTTTGATGTAACAATGAATCCCAGGACTTGCCACTCGAAACCCCCAAGAAGGATTTTGTCGGATTCATCTTTAGTCGATGAGCCCGCATTATGTTGAACATTATTTTTAAGTCACGAAGATGGTCATTCTTATCGTGACTTTTGATAGCAATGTCGTCGACATAACATTCTACCGTCTTTCGGAGGTGGTCACAGAAAATTGTACTCATTGCACACTGATAAGTTGCTCCTGTGTTCTTTAATCCAAAGGGCATCACGGTATAGTAGTATACCCCCAACGGTGTCTGGAATGGAGTATGTTTTCTTATCCTCTGGATACATCTTAATTTGATTATACCCTGAAAAGCCGTCCATGAAGGACACACTTTCGAATCCTCAGGTATTATCAATCATGACATCGGTGATGGGCAATTGGAATTCGTCTTTAGGACAGGCTGTTTTGAGATCGCGGTAGTCAATACAGATCCGAATTTTTGGAACAATGTTAGCAACTCAATCTGGATGCTGTTCCTCCCATATGAAACCACACGCGATGAGGTTATGAACTTCGGCCTCAATAGCTTCCATAATGTTTAGGTGAAATCATCGTTGTTGTTGCTTGACTGTTTTGGTGTCAGATCTGATATTCAGACGATGCAGGGTTACTTGTGGATTAAGTCCGAGCATATCTTCATAGTTTCATGCGAAAACATCAATATACTCCCTTACGAGTACTATCAATTCTTCTTTCTCCGTAAGTGATAGGCTCTCATTTATAAAGATGGATTTAAGTTGATCTTGACTATTCAAGTTAACCTGGATCACCATGTCTTCAGTAGGTGGTTCGTGTTGTTCTAATCGCTTTTCCCACTGGCAATCCAATTGCTGAGCCTATGGTTCAACATCTGTAGCTTCCGCCAGCTCCAATTGGCTACTTGAAGTTATATTAACGGTAAGATTCTCGAACATCATTCCTATACTGACGTCCAAGTCCCATTCGGAGGAAGAGGCAGAGCGTGACGGGATTGGTTTGTTGTCTTTGGGTCGAACCGATGTAAAAAGTGGAGGTGTAACGTATCCCAACCCCCAATGTATTTTATCGTAGTAATTTGCCAGTTTCCCTTTTGGCACAAAATTACGCAGAAAATCACGTCGTCCTTTTCCAAAATTAAGACCATTCCCACGCTGCAGGCTGTATCCCATTTTCCTCATCATATGCTATGCTGATCGTTCATAATGGAAAAATTGCGAGGTCCCTGAGTCTGAACTCAAATCTGTGACTGTAGACCTCTGCAGTTGGGCTCTACTGAATATTATTAGTTATTTGACCCTTTTTTGATAGAGGAACCACTAAAACGGACCCTTCTATGCATTCCACAGATGTACTTGATGTGCTTGGTTTATGCAAGGGCATGTGTAGAGAGCTATTCATGACAGATTCAAACAGTTCGACAATCACAGGATAATCAAAGGAAATATTGTCATTAATCACCCATTCATCATCATCCTCAGAATGAGTATTATATTGAGGATTATTGAAACATGCTACAATTGGTTCACCGACCAAAGTAGCTGGCTTGTCTCCTTCAGACTCTGAATCTGCCTCATTGCCACTGTCATCATTGTCAGGCAATGGTTCTTTTGATGTTATCGATAAAGTAATTTTCCACCCCCTTGAATGGTTGTTTCTCAGCGAACACCGTTCATACTGTTGCATCATCTTCAACATATTTGAAACACTGGTGCAAAGTAGAGGGGACAATCCAGTTAGTGTGGATCCAAGGTCGTCCCAGCAACAAATTGTATGATGTGTCAGCGTCAATGACGTAACATGTTACTTCTAATTTCAGGTCCCCGATTCGGCAATGGAGTCGAATCTTTTTGAGTGGGTGACTACTCCCTGCATTAAAATCGTATATCGTCGTAGTGGTTACAGACAACCGATACAATGGTATGCCAAGGAAGTAGAGGAGTCTTTTGGGATGATGCTGAGCGCACACCCTGGATCAACCTGTACCCTTACAATGCATGTTGAGCCGATGTATCCGGTATAGTATAAAGGTCGATCGTGTTTATTGTCCTTGAGGAGCATGTCCTCAGCTGTGAATGTAATAGCGGGTACTTTCAGCTATATATGATGACATTCAGAGCAAGGGGGCTGAGTGTCATCCTTAGGGCTTTCTGGCATATGTGTCAGAAATGATTCTGAGTTAGCCAGTGCATCCCTAAGTGCTTCTCTTGTCTCTTTCGAAAGGCGAAGCAACTCGTGTATGGTGATACGAGCGGGGATATTAGCCAGCTGGGCTAATATGTCAAAGCGAAAAGGCATGTTAAGTCCTACTGAAGGCTTTTCAGGATATGGTCAAACCAGACTTCTTTCTGCTTTTCTTTCCCGTTGACGGACCAGACCTTGCATGGGTACTTGTACTGACATCGTTTGCTGTTGTATCTCATCAGTATCCCTCTCATACTGTTTTAAGTATGATTTTCCGGATCGAGTACTTGTTAGCTGAGGTAGATTGGCTTGCACTGTGCAGGCGTGCTTTTCCCCCTCTCAGAATCGCTAAGAGAACCTGATGTCACGTTGTCGTCCTCCGGTAAGATGGAGATAACATTGCAAGATTTGCCCTTCGACTTGGATTTCTTTGAATCCCATTGTTCGTCTTGGGCAAGGTCTGGGTGTATCCACATGATTTTCCCTGTTTCCAATGTCAAGGGAATAAGACCCTTAATCTCTTGAGTTTTAGCCGAAGAATCTTTTACTTCTAGCCGTGCTTCAGGGATTGGGAAGGACCCATCAGGAACTGTGACTTTTAGGGTTTTGCCAAACTCGAGGGTCACCATGTTCGCAGCGACTTTCTTTTGTTCTGACTTTAGAGTCAGAACTCTGGCGTCAACCAAAGCCTGAATTTTGTCCTTGAGGACAAAGCACTTATTAGTAGGATGATGAACCATCCTATGAAAGAGGCAATAGTTGGGATCGTTCGTGCATCCCACATCATTAGGGCGTCGAGCATCCGGTAGTTTCAATTTATTCCCTTTGTGGATTAGATGGAATATCGTAACCACCTGCTCGTCTTTGAAGGAGTATTATTTCAGAGGAAACTTAAACTCCTGATTATTGACGCCGCACTTCTTGGTCTTCGGTGAACGTCCCCTGACAGTTCAACGGACATAGTCTCTTTCCCTTTGGGTTGGGAAGACTGCGCCATGTCACCGCGCCCCATATTATTCATACCCCATTTGCCTTTAGGGGTAGATGGTTCAAACTTTTTAGCCGACTTTTTAGCTATCTCAGCTTGTTCGACTAGTTCCTTCCAGGTATGGGCTTTGACAGCTCCCATACGAATCTCCACTTGATCCAGGAAGTTATGCCTGCGTGTCTGCAAGAGCATGGGCAATGGCATCCCTGCTGGGCACATCAGAGACAAGTTTCTGAACTGCTCAATGTAGTCACGGACAGAGCCCTTCCTCTGTACGGTAAAGAGAGTTTGTCCATGGTTACCTCAGTGTCGTCCTTGCAAAAAGAGAAAGAAATCGGGTCTCTAAGTCAATCCAGGAATTGATAGAACCTGGAGGAAGGCTTCAGAACCAGTCGAATGCTACCCTCTTCAGGGTGCTGATGAACAGTTTGGCCATGATTGCATCGTTATTTATAACGTTACCGGTCTGAGACCGGAAGCAATAAATGTGCTAATTTGGCGAGCTCTTACCATCATACGTATGCAACGTTGATGACTTGAATTTAGGCGGGTATGGTACTGAATCCCATTCCAAGGGGTAAGGACGGACTGCCCCTACTTTCTTCAGTTTATCCCTTTGGGCTAGAGATGTAATCTGAGCTTGGATGCCTTTAAGAACTTCAGCATCCATAGAAGAACTTTTCTTTGACTTCTCAGTCTTGGGTTGTTCATCATCATTACGTTCCTCCTTATTATGATTACTCCCGGTATCATTGTTATTCTAGTTAGTGAGGAGTAGGGCGAGCATCTGTTAAATGTTACCCAAGGCTTCTTGCTGAGCCTTGGAGATTTGCTCCTGAGCTTCCAAACGTCGACGGAGGTCATCATTACCGTTATCAGCCATATGCACCGACACTCTATCTGTTCGTATCGAGCTGAATGCTGTCGAAGAGGCATACCCACTGTCTTCCTCCTCAGACCATTGGAATAATCTTCTCATTGGTTCTGGTGAGGTTACTCCAGTTGAGGAGGATGGCTGCTCATAACTGTAAGGTATCGCAACCCTAGATCTGGTGCTGCGGAACACACCTTCTTCTTCTACCAGGACTTGGCCTAAGCCAGGGCTATAGTCCTAATCTGTAGAACTGAAAGAAGGAGAGTTAGCACCACGCGACACTCGCCTGCCTCTATGCGATTCCCGTCCCCTTCCGATCATATTGACGGATGCAGAGGGCAGATCTGGTAGATTTCATGATATGCTTCTTTTGTGATGCTTTACAGGAGCTCTCACCGATAGTTGATCAAAGACTGACTGTCGGTTTGAAGAAGTGGTGGGGACTGGTCCTAGTTGGCAATGGACTGAATGGACCGTCACCAACTGACATCCCACTTGTTCACAACAAGAGGCAGAAGTCTGGAGTAATTCTGACTCCGTTTATTCATTAAGAACTCTCGCAAGTCGGATTTAGCTGAGCTTAAGCGACTCAGCGCAGAGACTCGGGTAGATCGCGCATTGATCTGTTCAGGTAATGTTGACACCTCCTTCTTGCTCATAATCTTGTGAGGGGCGGACTTAGCATCCACAGGATTTGGAAGCGAAGCACGGGATGATGCCTCGTTCTTCTCATTATCACAGAGGTGATTGGCACTAGATAGTGCTTTAGTTCTAGCTTCGTGATTGAGAGCTCTAGTAGCAACCTTAGGTGCTGAAGCTGCATTAGCACCGCTATCAGTACCCATGGATAATCCCTTAGCCTCGCCTCGAAGAGCGAACTTAACACTTGAGGATTTTGAAAGCGAAGCACGCTGTGGTGCTTTGTTTACAGCCTTGTTGCGAAGGTGGTTAGCATTGCTGAGTGCTGCAGTTCCAGTCTTGGGGTTAATAACCTCGCTTGCACCCTGAAGTACTGGCACTGAGGTAGCCACGCCAGCAGAAACTTCGCTCGGGAGAACGAGGTTGGTGTAAGGATTTACTACTCCTAGATTAGGTAAAGGCAGAGCTGCTGCCAATCTAGCCTCGCGGTTAATGGCCTCGGCGAAGCTGCCAAACCGGATAGGCAGTTTGCCTTTATCTTCGCGTGATAGGCGAAGTCGCGGTGGAACTTCGTCTGGTGGGACTTCGCCTGAAGCTTTCTGCTTCGACCTCCATATCAGCTTGGGAAGCGAAGTTTTAGATTTGCAGGGAACCTAATTATCCTTGCGTAAGGCACTTTTAGCCTTAGTGGGGGAGGTTGAGAGGAATTGGGACGAGGCTCGTCCGGCTACTTGTCCGACAAGGGCTAGCTTCTGCTCTGAAGCCAGAGATCTTTCTGTGCTTCCGAGTGTGGAGCACTAGACTACCTCCAAGAGCAATTCTTCGAATTTTTCTTGGTCGAAATGAATGACCAAGTTTTCAAACATAATGGGTTCAGGATTCTGACCGTTGCATTGTGGCACTGTCTCCTTATTGCTCCAGAAGACTGATTTTCCCAGGAGTTGCCATCTTATTTTCCTTTAATTTGCGAAGGGGAAAACTTTCAAAAAGGGTCGAGGAGCGAAATTATAAGTAATTCTTTGAAGAAAGAAAAATTACAGGTAGATCTCCTCTGAGATTTCTAGGAAAATGTGACGGTAAGAATCTGATCAGCGTGCGATCACTTTATCCCTTAACGATGCAATCGATCTGATAATCACACTGCTTCCTAATAGGATTTCTTTCTCACTTGGTTCTAGAAATCCAAGATTTGGAAGCAGGAGAATCGAAGAACCCTTTCCCTAAGAATTCCTTCTAGAAATTTGTAGCCAATCTCCTCTCTGTCCGCCTCTCTGTGTGTGTCTGTGTCCCTTGGCTCAGCAAGGGACTATTTATAGCCAAATGGGTGTAACAGTCCCCTTAAATTCAGCAAAGCTGAATCACTCATTAGGTTCTTTCGAGGCTCGCAATTGACCTTGCCGCGAAGCTCTTTGTGAGCTTCTGGCAACGCTAGAGGGTTCGTGCAAACGTCTCCTACCATTAAGGCTTAGTTGTCTCCACTTAATGTGGGACGAAGTGGGCGGGTGTAATCGCCCACTTAAAGTGGCGTTAGTCTCACTAAATTAGTGTGGTTTACCCATTAATCCCTCGTGGGATTTTTGAAAGATCAACTTGATGACCTGGCGAAACCCCTTGCGAAGCTATATCATGCGAAGCTAGCTCATAACTTCAGGCGGAGTTACTTTCAGAGCCTCGTGCGAAGCTAAGAGTCAGCCCATAGCAGAATTATGACTCAGCCATTAGCGGAGCTAAACCAGTGAAGCTAGGGATCAGGCTTATGGCGCGAAGCTCCTAGATCAGCCTCTGGCAGGGCTAAATGGAAAGCTTCGTGTGAAGCTAATAGTTAGCCTCAAATCGAGGCTACCAAGGAAGCCTTTAGGCAAAACTATTAATTCCATGCGGAGCTATGAAGCTTACTTTGGGCTCATGCCAAACTAAATATTGACTTAACTTAGCGTCTTAGGCCTGCTTAGGTCTCTTCATAGGCCACTTTTGCTTACTGTCTGCTTCATTGGATCAGTAATGTCCAAGTTGCTACCTTGTCTCTGGTCATCAGCTTGTCTTCGACTTATCTTTTGTAGATGTTGATAAGTTAGACGTCGTTCAGACCAGTTGAAGATGAATGAGGAATTCCTGTCTTTTTGAGTGTTAATAATTATTATTATTAATATATTGTAGTTGTTAATTCTTTTGCTTATGTTTAATTACTAATATTATTAATACTATTATTATTAGTATTATTATTACTATTAATATTAGTATTATTGCATTTCATTATTCCTAAACCTAAACCAAACCCATTAACTCATAACCCATTAGCCCATATTCAATACCCAAGCCAATAAACCCATTACCCACTAGCCACTTCCCTTGTATATAATCTTAATCCTAACAGTAAACCCTAACACTAATCCTAAACCTAATATTCATCATCTCCTTCTTCTCCAACAAAACACAGCCGCTGCCTTCCCGCTCCTTCACATGCGCCACCTACACGAGACCATCAGCCACCTTATGGCCAAGCATCCATGGCCGGCAACCTCCGCATCTCTCCCTTGCCGCTCTGCAGACCCACGCACGCCCAGCTATCTCCCTAATGTTCTCCATCTCCACCTCCCATACTTGCGCATGAGACCCCCACACTACCGAGCTCCTGCGTGCACAACCGATGTCATGTCCTCCTTTACTTGTCGGCGAGCCTCCACGTGTAAGATCCCTGATGCTCCTCACTACTCCACCACGCGTCAAACCTCTCGACCATCACCCATTGATAGCAATCTGGCTGTGACCCTTCTTTCTGGTGAGCCACCGATCCGCCATCACCAGTCCACTTCTCCATCTCCCCTTCTCTTTCTTCGTTCTGCAGACCTGGCTACCCGGCCACAACTCCATCTCCCTCCTAAACCATCACCCATGGTCTTTCTCCCCATTGGTCACAAACATGTCCTCCACTTCCTCGACGCGCAGGCCAACACACCTATGCGAGCTCCGCAAAGCCCCAAGCCAGCCCATGTCACTCGAGTGTTGACCTTCTCTGCATGCCCAAGATCCTGCACCTAACACTGAGCTAACCCCATACACCACCGTTGTAGAGCACCCTCCTACTGCCAAGCTCCGCCTTCAGCAATGAGCCTCGCTGGTGAGCTTCGTCATCATCACCAAGCATGGCCGCCAACAGCCCTGCCTAGCCCCTCCTTGCGCCATCTCCATTCCTCTCTATATGTATGTGCTTCTCTCTGTCTCTCTATAAATAGGGGTGTGTGTGTGTGTAATTTGTGTGAGTGTATGTGTTGCATGTGTTGTGTTGCGTGTTGGGTTCATGTGCGTGCGTATCTTGTGTTACTCCCTATACAAGTGTGTGGTTGTGTGTACGTATGTGTGTACACGTGTGTGTGCGGGCATGCATGTGTATATGTGTATATATGGGTGTGTATGCATATTTGTTTGTTTATACGTGTGTATATGTGTATGTAATTGTGTGTGTTTCTGTAGTTCAACCGCAGTCATATTTATGGAAGACCCGGATTGATATTCGCAGTGGGCCTGACATGCCAGATGATTCAGAGATCTGGATGAGTTCATGCAGTACAGACCTGATGGTGATTAAGACCCAGATTAGCATCATTTTATGTGAGTATTTACTTTGTATTATTATTTATGGTTGTTGATGAATGTTTCTTGTATTAGTTTATATTAGTTTGTGAGTTTTATTTTATCATTTCAAGTGAGCATGTAGTTATGTTTGACATTATTCTATTACTGTTAGTTAGTTTGGCTAATTTTTAGTATTTAGAAATGATCATTGTATTATGATTTAGAGTTTGGTTATGATGATCGACTAGTTTGATCGGGAGATTGGATTGGTGGAAGAGTAGATTATTGCATGGATTATTATACGATATGAGATGGTTTAGATATACTACAGATGATTGATTTGATGTGTATTGATATTGTTTATGGATATGTTATTGTATCACTGAGACATTAGTGTTAAATCATTTCAGGTGTAGAGATTACCAGTTTAGATTCAGATCTAGTTGTGATATTTCTTAGACTATGACTCGACTTGATCTTGAGATTTATTTAGTTCTTTATCGTGTTTAGGGACATATTTTATGTGATTTAATTATCAGACATATATTTGATGATAATTCAGATGGGAATTCATTTGAATATTGTGGATGGTTTAATTAGGATGTTGCCTTATCAGAAGACTGATTTTCTTGATACATTGATCTATGTATGGACTTAGTTAGAGTTGGAGTTGATCTAGAATTTATATTCTTTTTATTGAATCTTGATTACTATTTTGATGAGACTAATTTTTGTTGGATTATGTTTAGTTGTATATCATCTTGTGTGAGTGAATAATCTGACTTGATTATTCTTTATTGGTAATAAATTAGATGAGAATTTAATTGGATATTGATGATCGATTAAATAGGAGATTCTTTATTAAGGACTTGATCTTGGACTTGGACTTATCAGTAGACTTGATTGAGTGGAGTTGACTTTGGGTTCATGAATAAGCATAGATTAGATTTACCTGAACTAGTAGATTTTATAGATAAGCAGTAGATTTGTTACATTGTTTGGATCAGTGATTGAGATTGATGGAAGTGGGAGTAGATTGATGATATAGTATCGAATTGGATAGTGATGATTGGTTAAAGGTAGCTGAGTGATTATTCCATTATTTTGAGATTTGGACAGAGTGATAGATATAGAAGATTAGAGTAGATTGATAGAAATGAGAGAACAAATTTATTAGTCTACTGAGTTATGGTTACTGTATCAATATATTGACGTGGATTCAATATTTGATGTTCACAGTGATGGTATTAAGACTATGAGTTAATGGCTCAGTTACCGAAATTCTTAGTTCAGACGGATGAGCCCTAGATCAGTTCTAAATGAGATTATATATGGATAAATCATTACATGTCATGTTAATGGTATTATTTCATGTTACTGAAAATTATTGGAAGAATATTGTTAGACCATAACACTATGGTACTGTCTTACTGTTTATCGTGTACACAAGTATTGTCTTACCATTTACTGTGTACACGATCATTGTCACTGTTACTGTACTGTTACTGTCACTGTATCATCCCAGTAGTATAGGCAATATAAATAATTGATTGATTTAAATAATAATGTAATTGAACAACTGACACCGTGATTGGAAAAATTGATGGAAGAGACAACGTCTGTATTTTGGGTGGACCTAAGATACAGGTTACACAACCGAGATAGGGTTCCACTGTAGGGTTCTCAGAGATGACTGACATCTCATAATGTTATTGTTATAATGTTACTATAGTACCTGACGGTACGACCTAGTTCAGTGCCAGGAGTCTGGGCTGTGGTCCTGGGTATGTACATGACCCACCTAAAGCATGGACAATGTCTCCAACCGTTCAGTTTCAATAACTTAGAATCTCGATTGATATGTGTAATAGGTATAGTATGGGATATGTCTATTACATGTGGTAATTGATGTCCGCTGACATAATTAATAATAATTGATTGACATGATACACCATGTTTGATGTGTGCTAACTTGTTATATGCCTACCTGCCATGATAGACACCTGATACATATATGATATGATGATACTTGACCTGACACATAATTTTTATAACAGTTGGATTCATTACTCTTTAGATTACACACTGCTTACTATTGTAATACTGGTAACATGCTGAATGTTATTTTATCAGACATGCTATCTTTTAATTTCTTTCTTTTCAATGTATTATATATTGGTATTGTAGTGTTAAATACACATTGTTATGCATGTGTACCTTCCCTCATTTTGGACACTCATTGGAGTTTCTGACTTCCTGAATTTGCACATCCAAGTCTATTTGTGTTACTTTGCTGATCAGGTATTTAGAAAGGATCACATGCAATATGTCAGGGGTCAGAGTTCCCTTTACTTGAACCTCCAGTTTCGGTATCTTTTCTTACTTATTCTTATTGATTCCATTATTCTTTGTACTCTGGACTCAACTTTCATTCCATTTTGATTATTCATGAAATATTATATCATGTGTAGAAATTTATGTCATATTGTAGTGATATTTAATACCTTCATAGTTGTTGATATAACTTGTTCAGGTTACTTTAGGCTTAGCGTGTATAAGTGAGGTATTCTCCTCACGTATATATGTCGCTGACTCTTATCGCAACTTCTTTTCCATGTGTTTTGAGAATCAGGGCATGACAGCTTTGCAGTCCAGTGGCATGAAGTAATGAAAGATGGATTGAAATCTATGGCTCAAAATTCTGTGTGAGAGCTAAAACCCTTACTGAAGGGTTCAAAATAGTTGATTGCAAATGAGTCTTTAAGATTAAGCGTGGCTCTGAAGGTAAAGTGGAACAATACAAAATCAGATTAGTTGCTAAAGAGTTTAAACAACGTTAAGGGATGAATTATAATGAAACTTTTTCCCAGTTTCAAAGAAGGACTCTGTCAGGATTATTTTTGCTTACATTAGATGGATGTGAAGACTGCATTCCTCAACGGTGATCTTAAGGAGGAAATTTACATGTGCTAGCCTGAAGGTTTTACTACCAAAAGAAAGGTGAAACTTTTCTGCAAGCTGAAATAATCTATTTATAGCCTTAAGCAAGCATCTAGGCATTGTACTTGAATTTTGATAAAGTTGCTAGTAGCCATAATTTTGTTGAATGCGACGGATAAGTGTGTTTATGTCACGCTTCGCTTCTCAAAATATGCTGGAGTGGAGACGCGATGAGAGTCGGCGACACATATACACCAGGAGAATACCTCACTTATACACGCTAAGCCTTAAGTAACCCGATTAAGCAATAAAATCTACTATGATAAATCACGATCACTGCAATAACACATATAGATGTCCACACATGATAATAAATAAGAAATGAAATAACAATGAGTCTGATATATATAGGGAACAAAAGGATAACAACAGGAATAAAGGAGAGTCAAAAATATTGATAATCGACAGAGGGAAACTCCAAACTCCTCGCGAAGCGTACGAGCTCATCAACACCTGATCAATATAACAAACCATCCGATATCTGGATGTGCAAATTCAGGATTGTCAGAAAGCGGCCCAATGAGTGTGAAAAAAGAGGGAAAGGTGCTCATGCATATAAACAGTGTGTATACAATACTAACGTGTCTAAAACTATAAATAAAAGATAACTGAATAACTAATATCAAGAACAAAGCTATGATCAAAATATAACTCTTATCACGATAAACGGAAACAACTGATGTTAAAGAAAGGTGTAACCTAGCATGTCTCTAGTCTAGTTAGTTATTATTAATCTAACTAATGTGGTTCTTAGTTGTGTCCCATACCACAACCGTTTTCCCACATATCAAACAAAGTTATCGTTATTATAATTGCCTGCCATGTAGTACATGTGTTTTGAAAGGGCATTATGCATGTCCGATACCACGGTCTAACACTCCTGTCTCTGAACTAGGATGAACCGCAAGGCTCAAATAACTGTCGACCATAACCCCACACAAAAGAATAACTGGTGTGGTGCCAATAGGGCATAACCCTAATAACTGAGAACTGAATAACTGGGTAGCCAGTACTACCTTGGTTCCCCATGGTGGAACCTAATCTCGGTATACCATAATAAGTCCTTCCAAAATACACTACATGCATTATCAAGTAATTACCCCTTTTCCCCAGGTTATTGTGTCTTTTATTAACAAGCAAGAAATATTAATTATTATTAAGAGTGACTGATATCTCCAACAACTGCTGATGTCAATATTAGCTAATATTTGATAATTGAAAACTGACAACTAATAACTGACATATAAATACTAGATATATAGAGTCATTAACACAATAGTCTCACTAACAACTGGTAACAGACAACTAATAATAATTTTTGATAACTGAAATAAAACTCTAAAATATATAATCACCGATATCAACTAGATCACTATCACAATTTATCTGTCTCTATAACTATATAACTAAATCAATCAAGATCATGAAAATCAGTCTGCTATTTATCTTCGAGATCAACTATGTCAACAGATACTGAAATCATAAATAAAGAGTGGAACATCCTCAAATAACATGTAATCTAAAATAGTCCACTTCCAATCCTCGCGTTAATAAGGAATCATTAATATCCTGATAAACTAATAATCAAATAATAGATCCCAAATTACTTACAAACAATAATCCAACAAAATCAATCCCATCTAAATACTGATCAAATTCGATATAAAGAATATAAATCCCAGATCAACTCCAATTTTAAATAAGTCCAAACACAGATCCAAGTATCAATCTCTTAATAAAAGAACATCATATCTAATCTATCCTAAATATCCAAATGAGTTTCCACCAAATAATCACCAAACAATTGTCTGATAAATACTCCAAATGAATATACTATCTATCCACAAACATAGACCAGGCCAATCTCAAGATCAATTCAAATCATAGTCTAAGGTATATCACAACTAAATCTGAATTCGAAGTGGTGAACGAATACACATGAAATAATAAACTTTAATGTCTCGGTAATAAGGTATCTGGTGTGAATCGAATGGCAAGTGTACTAATTGTTAATAAGTAATATAGAGTGAAATAGAGTATCGTCCCACGAGGATTGTTATTTCAATTATCAACTAATCTTTCCTAATTCTATTTGAATAATCAATTAAGTTGGAAGATGTTGTGAATAAACTACTACTAAAACGGGTTGCTTTATATGTGAAAAGAATTAGGGTAATGATTTTGGTAATTCTAATCAGATAAAATACTATGCTTGTGCTAATTCATCCTACTCATTCTAACAATTGGAATTCTCCAACCTAATTTGTACTTTCTCTCGAATAATACCAATTCTATCTTCTAAATATAGAATCTACAATCTCTATATCTAGTAGATTGCCAGTTAGAAGATGCATTAAGTGTGATAGATCTTCCTACATGATTGTACAACTCTTACTTCTCAACGTCCGAGTTATGGTTGTAATCCTAGAAGTTTTTGCTAAGTAATCTCCTTTCAGACTCTAACCTCGCCTTCTGATTAATTGTGCACACTAATTATAACATAAAGCATAAGGTTAACAACTTAGCGTGCAAAAGATTCAAACTTTACAAAGCACGTAGTAGAATTTGCACAAAACACAATATCATATCATCATTACAATCCCCACATCATTCCCTAGCTACAGAAACTTAGTTCATAGCTAAGAAAATATAACACATCATAAAATTAGAATATATCATGCTACAAATTTCTGGAATAAAAATCAAATAAAGAGAAAGGTAAGAGAAAAAAAAAGATGAAGTTTTTATGAAGAATTCCTCGCTGAAGATGCTTTAAGATTTAATGGCTAATAGCAGAATTTTTATTTGATTTTTGCTAAAATAAAAGAGAGATAAAAATTGTATATGATACAAGGGACTTGGCGGCGCTTTAGATAGAACAGAGAGTAGTGGAACCCTAATCGAATACAAAAACCTAGGTTTCTAAATTTACACGAATTACTGGTAAAATTCTATCCACAGTTGTCGCCATAGTTCAGCCAGCTGGCTGAAAATTCGGCTGGCTGGCTGAACTTCCAGCTATATTGAAGCTCCATTTTTTAACTCGTGTTGACCTCTGAGTTGGCATTCACGTTGACTGGTCCACGGCTGATTGGCTGAAATATACGGCTGGGTGGTCGAACTCTTGGTCCATTTCATTCCCAGATTTTTGTAGAATTTCTGATTTTGCGTGAAGGCTCTGTTGAGATGTTCCAACTCTGCATCAGATTTTTGGTTCTACATCTCTTTAGTTATCTTGATATCACCGATTTGCCAATTTTTGTTCTTTTCTTCTAAGTTGCTCTTAACCTAAAATCTACAAAATAACATTAATAAAATACCCATGCATCATTAAATGTGACAAATAATAGGCATAAAAAGTGATGTAAAACATGTATATAAAGCACACACATTACACCTCCATACATACTTTTTGCTAGTCCTCGAGCGAAATCCTAATCTAAAAAAGAAAAACTAAAAATCCTAAAATAAAATCCTAATCCACTTTCGTAGGACTCACGATTGTACTTAGCATGCGCAACAAGCCGTTAAACTCTTAAGTTATCCTAGTGGACGAGTGTTGTCTCGTGAGGGTTTTCAGTGAATTACACCAATATAATTCAGTGAAAGAATTTAAAAGATGAGAAGAGATTTAGATAAAAAGGATAACTAAAAGTAAGGATAATGAAAAATAAAGAAAATAGAAAAAGAAAGATAAAAATAAAGAAAGACAATATTATTGGAGTAGTAAGCATCACTAATGTATAAGTTCTCTAGTTATCATAAACTCCCATTATCAAGTTCAATCTCCTATCAAGAATTCTATCATGTACTTTGCAGAGATTTTCAAATCTTAGCCTATATCACCATCCTTCTTAAGTTTTTTTGATCTTATGCATCTTTATGAATGTGTATAGCTCTTAACTTGAGATTTTGATTCAAACTTACATACTTAAAATTTATATACATATATAAATATTTTTCATAGAAGTTTCGAAGTATTACCACTTCGTTGCCCATTAAGCACTTCTTTTTTTTCATATATATAACTAATCTAATTCTCTTTCGTTGAGGCCAAAAAAAACCTAACTAATTGATCATTCAACTTATATATATATATATAGGGGTTACTGTACCTCAGCCGGCAGGCTGAGAGAGTTTCTCAGCCGGCGGGACGTGGCTGAATATATGCCACATATCGGCCGCAGAGTGTAGGCGCCAAAAAAATCAAAAAATTTCCCGCCTAAACAATCGTGAAACAAATTGACAAAAATACCCCTTTTTAATTCTAAACTAGAATAACTTTCAATTTTATATGATAACTGTGACACAATCGCAGTCACTAGTCGCTATAACGTCTGCGACCCTAGTCGCATTCTACCGTACAGCAATGCGACCTCCTTCAGTATTGCGACCAAAGTCGCAATCTTCTTTCGCATGCTTTATGTATTAAATGAAAGTAATTAATATTCTTTCTATCATGATACAACAACAGTCTAGAAAAAAGAGATGCAATAATGTTAATATCGATAAAGGAACGCATTCTATCGTACAGCAATGCGACCTCCTTCAGTACTACGACCAAAGTCGCAATCTTCTTTCGCATGCCTTATGTATTAAATGAAAGTAATTAATATTCTTTCTACCATGATACAATAACAGTCTAGAAAAAAGGAAAGATGTGCACCATACGTAATCTAAAGATATAGGCAAATAATTCTATAAAAAGTTAATTTCTACTTCAAGCATTAAACCTCTGGCAAAAAGAAACTCTTCGAATTCTCCCGCAATAAATCTTCAATTAAATATTTAATTTTTTTTACCACTTCCTACCATACTCAACCCTCACCTGTAACAATTATTATTACTATTCATGTTCTTCCACAATATTGACCTTTATATAATGCTTGTAACTAATATATTATCTCATACCTGAAAACTATATTTTTGCTCTTCCTTTTCAATTTGATTTCAAAAAACTTCCACAAAACAATTCATTCTTGAATCATGTCTTCCCCATCTTCTTCCTCTGAATACTTAGATTTCAACTTCAATCGTTCCCCCACCGGTCCTTTTTTTTCAGGATATTCTAGTGAATCTGATACCCGTCTGGACTTCACTACTTTTGACTATCTCACTACATTAAATAATGTATTAACTGATCTTCCTATTCATGAGGATAATGAAGATTTCATGTGGGTTAGTGAGGAAGACATTATTCCTCTGCCACTTGACGGAGACATGCTTGATGAAAGCATGTCCTCTGATGCTGTAGGCTCGCTTTCTGGCAACGGGTCAGACGAAGAACTTGATAGAGACAATCCATTCTGGAAGTTTATCGGTGAAACAAAAAACCCTCAAAAACAGTAAGATAATGAGGAAATAAGTGATGAACAGGAAGAGCAGAAGAATGAAGATGACGAATCTGCTTATGATGGTGATAATGACGAGGATTAGGATTTTATTTTGTCTTCTTTTAAAAGCTTTTAATTCTATTTTTTGAAAGGTCTCTTTCTCACTAGATTAACTTATAAGCTCTTTTAATTACATATGAAACTGCGACTGCTGTTCTTAAACACTGCGACCATAGTCGCAGTGCTAGGTCTCTTTCTCACTAGATTAACTTATAAGCTCTTTTAATTACATATCAAACTGCGACTGCTGTTCTTAAACATTGCGACCATAGTCGCAGTGCTAGGTCTCTTTCTCACTAGATTAACTTATAAGCTCTTTTAATTACATATCAAACTGCGACTGCTGTTCTTAAACACTGCGACCATAGTCGCAGTGCTACTACGTATGCAATAAGTAAAAATAAGAACAAAATAAGTAAAAATAAGAACAAAATTTAATAGTTCATAGGAGGATCAGACAACAGTCAGAAATTAAGAACAAAATATATAAAATAAATACGTAAACTGCGATTATACTATCGCTCTCGTTAAGTACTGCGACCATAGTCGCGATAATGCGACCATAGTCGCAGTCCAGGATCGCATACTATATGTAAAAAACATTTTAATAGTTCATAGGAGGAACAAACAACAGTCAGAAATGAAGAAAAAAATATATAAAATATAAAAATATAATAAACTATACATATCCACTGTCTTTCACCGACATAGTAGCTTTTCATAAGGGGTATCTAGTAATTTAACTTCTTCCTATAAGCGGGCCGCAAGTTAGTGGCGCTTCAATCTTGAGCCACGTCACCGCAGGCTGACAGAGTTCTCTCAGCTGCAGGCTGATATACATTTTTCTCATATATATATATATATATATATATATATATATATATATATATATATATATATATATATATATAGTGAGTTGATCCCCTAAGAACGGTTCTCACGAATTTATGTGAGAACTTTCACGTGGGCTGTCGGATCTGATAGAGATCTAGTTTTATTTGATTTGGTCTATCAGATCCGACGACCTACGTGAAAGTTCTCACAGAAATCCGTGAGAACCGTTCTTAGAGGATCAGCTCCCTATATATATATATATATATATATATATATATATATATATATATATATATATATATATATATATATATATATATATATATTCTTACCTAACTTTTTTTTCCACGTAAATACCAAGGCTTCATGAGGCTAAAGCATCTAGCTAATCAATAATTAAGGTTCTTATTATTATTTAGTATTTAGTTATCCTCATCATCCCAAGTTTAAACTATTATGTAAGTGTAGATATGATTCATATTCACATGGACAAATTCTAGATGGCAATAATATTTTAAAATTTTTCATCTCTACTCAAAGACTTTAAAATTCCATCAAATTGATGTTCCTTATCTAATTCAAGTGATATGGTTACTAAATTCCTTACAACTTAGTTAAATTTACCACAAAAACTTTTTTTTAATTTTTGAAGAAGATGTAATAAAGAAGGTAAAAATAAGGAAAGGATAAAGATAAAAAAATAGGAAAAGATTTAAAAATTTTCAAAAGACTTTGACCCCTACCCCTATACCTAAATTTTGTTATGTCCCCATGTACAAAATCAGGATTGAGAATCACCCCAAAATTTCAAATTTGAAAAAGTAATCCATTATTAAATCAAGATCTGATTTATCACAAAATAAAGTAATTTTGAAAACCACATATCTCGAAAACAGACCCAGAAAAACAGGTAATTTGAAAAGTTTACACTTGAAAAATTCCTGGTCAAATGCCCACTAGAGTTCGGCTAGCTGGCCGAAAATTCGGCCACCGGGCCGAGCTTTTGGTCCTTTGATGCTCTGTCTCTTCTGGTGTTCATGTTGTGGTAATTTTGTGGTTCATCTCGGAGTATTGGATCAGTCTGCAGATGAGGGTACCTGACATTCAGAAGAGACAAGTTAGTATTAAAGAAAATTTAAAAATCAAAAATTAGAAAAGAAGGTTAGAAAACTTGGGTTGCTTCTCAAGAAGCGCTTTAAGTTATAATCTTTAACTAGACTTTATCTGATCTTCATGGAGGCTCATGTATAGAAGTTGTTATCGATAAGTTTTTTGCAATCTTTTGGACTTTCTTTCATATTTGGTTTGGCGGTACATCTTTCAAGAAGAAACTTTGCTTCTCAATTTTGCATTCTTAGACTTGGTGGACTTGGGTTGATTGGACTCTTTGCTAAGCAACTTTTGAGACTCCTCTTTTGATACTTCAACTACTTACTTGTCCTTGGTATCAATTTTTAAGCACTTCTTGACATTCAATGGTTGTAGCGTGGCTTTAACAAATTTGAAAGTAACTTGCTCATCTTGCACCTGAAGGATGAGTTCTCCTTCTTCCACATCAATCAAAGTTATTCTTGTTGCTACGAAAGGTTGGCCTAATATAAGGGTAACATTACTATCTTCCTCCATATCAAGTACGATGAAATCTGAAGGGAAATATAACTTGTCGACTTTAACAAGAACATCTTCAATAACACCAAGTGGGTACTTTATCGGTCTATCCGCCAATTGGAATGAGACAATAGTCTGCTTCAATTCTCCCAAACCCAATGCCCAGAAAATAGAGAGGGGCATTAAATTTATACTTGCACCAAGATCACATAAATCATTGTCGAATTTAGGTTTTCTATAATGTAAGGTATAGAAAAACTTCCTGAATCCTTAAGCTTTGGAGGAAGCTTTTTTAGCAGAATAGCACTGTATTCTTCATTCAACATTAAAAAAAGAAAAAGAAAATAATATGGTTAGTTGAGAGACTGGTTTAAAAAGAACTAAAAAGAATGTTTTTAGAGTAGAAAGATAAAAATTCGAGCAAATTGAAAATGATTTTTTTTTTTAAGAAGGAGAAAGATCCGGCTTCACTAATCCTATAATTAACTCTATACTCTTCTCTCGAAGGTGAATTGCCTCAAATGATCATAGGCAAAAGTTCAATCTTGAAGTTCAAAAGCGTCCAAGTAAAGCAAATAAAATCGGTTTTGGAAAATTTAACTTTGTTTTAAAATAGTTCTTAGATTGAATAATAAACCATCAAGCACATCAACAAGTATGGAATAAATTTTTTTTGAAAACGTTATACTTTTGAGACAAGTGTTAAAGTTTAAGATCCATCCTCATGTGTCTTCAAGAATACTCGCAAATGCAAGACTTAATTTAGGCATTCATATGATTCAAGTACGTTATTTAAGTGAAAACTGAGCAAGACTAAAATATAGAGGAAAGCAGATTAGTGATCCCCGAACAAATCATTTGTTACTCATGGTAGAAGCAAAGCAAATAAAAGAATGAATAAATAATACTAACTCACCAGATAGATCGAGACATGTTGAAAAACAAGATGAATCTTCTTTGATTGTTTTTTCTATTAATTGTCGAAGGGAAAACTTACAAAAATTCAAAGAGAAATTACAAGTAAAAAAATAAAAATTACAAGTACTCTCTTCTGAGATTTCTGAGGAAGTGTGCTAGTGGGAGTCTAATCAGCGCGCGATCACTTTGTCTCATTGACGATGCGAGCGTTTAGTCTTTGAGCACTACTGTTTGGGAGTTTTCTTCTCATCTGCTTCCGAAAATTCCTTCGAGAGCAGAAGATCGTAGGGAATTGCACCTTGAATTAGAGAAATAAGTCTCTGAAGCTTGAAAGTTAGATAATGATCTTTTAATTTGTCAAACCTCTTCTATCTCAGTCTTTTTTTATGAATATTTGCCGCCCTGAGCTCATCCACAATTGAGCTATTTATAGGCTTACAAGGGGTGTAACTGCCTCTAAAATTCAGCAAGACTGGTAACAGTCTATTAGCCTCACGCGAGGCTCAAAAAAGCACTACACGAGGCTATAAAGCTTTATACGAAGCTAAATGCGAGCCTCAGCGAATCTAGATAGGCTCGCACGAGCCTATAACAGCCTTTTGGGTTGGCCATCTCTACTTAATGTGGATTGATTGAGGAAAAGACAGAGTTTAAAGGAAGTGTTTATTGTTTGGACACGTATATTGCATAAATATTATTACATCCTACATATATTCTGTAATGAATATTGTAAATAACTTGTCTTAATATCCTAATTCATGTAGGGTATGATAAGGAGAAGATAATCATGAAATTTATCTACTTAAATTTAAAAGTTCAAAAGAAAGGGGATCGATTCAAATCCAAAAGTTCTAGAAGCTATCTTATCTGAAAACTAGATATATCAGATAAGATAATATCATCTAATTTTAAGGAAAAAATAGCTTGTTTAAAAACCTTATCAGTTTTGCTGAAGGTAAATATACATCTTATCAATTCTAGAAGACAAACTAAAAATCAAAGAGGATAAATGGATAGAGAGAAGATCAACGGATGAGATGAAGCAATTTAAATTCGAATTCAGGCTAATACAGTTTAGCATTTTAATCATAAATTTCGCTACCAAAACTCAAATCTGATGACTCAAGATGCTACAGAAAGAAGACTTAAAGGGCTACAATTATTCTGTCAATCACTTATTCCAATTCTATCATCTGATAAGTGATATTCTGCAATCAATACGCTAATAAACTGCAGATCAGAATTGAATTTCTGGATAAATCAAATCAAGTTTGGAGATAAGGGAAGAATTCAAATTCAAAAATATATAGCTCTTTCTATCTTCATATGCGTTCTATCCCTCTGGTTTTCTCCTATAAATACCCTCATACCTCGAAGGCAGAAAGGGCACCACTTCAGAGAGAGTTTTACTTTAGGTTTTTCTTTTCTTCTTCAATGTAATTTTTATTTTTTTATTTTTTTTTAAGTTAGAGAGAGTTATATGAGAAAAGAGAGGAAGAATTATTGTAGAGTGACACTATTGTAATTCTTTTTCAAGAGACTTATATTGAAGGTGACAAAAATGGAGTTTTCTCACTTTTCTTCATCGTACTCAATCTGGCCAGTGTTCAAGTTACTCTTCCTATTTGCTTTGCTTTACTTCATGTTGAGGTAAGTCTTTGTTATGATTCAACGATAGATGTAAGTAACTCTTTTGTTTTCTTTTTCAATTTATTAGTTTAGAGTTATAATTCTTTTTTTAGTCATCTTTTTTTTTGTCTTTCCTTTTTTTAATAAATAAAACAACAACACCACAATCTCTTCTTCTACCATCTTCTTCTTAACTTAACATAATAATTTTATTTTCTTTTTATAAACTGAGAAGATAAGTATTAATTAGTTTTTGTAAATTAAAAGAAGAAACTTACGTAACGCTTTCATCGCTGTCCCTCCCTATGGATCACGACCCATTAGCCCTATTCTACACGGTAGAATTGAGGACCTAGCACTGTTCTAATTTTCTGTATTTTTTTGTGCAGGTTTGGCTCGATCAACAAATTTTGGCGCCGTTGTCGGGGAGGGTTGGTAAGTTTTCTTTCTTTTTAGTTTACTTTAATGAATTAATCCCTTTTTCTTCTTTGTTTTGGTGTACAGGGGCTAATTACAGAAAACTAGGAGCTGCAGTAGACACTTGCTACTCTGTGCCTCTGTCCAAGAAGGCAGAGCATCAGAGCCCACAATTGTGGTGAACTACTAACTGTAGTCTCTTGCAGGTTGCTTTGCAGAGATAAGCTCTTTGCGGTTATTAGTTTATCTGTTTAACTCACTCTGTACATATTTCTAATCAACAGTAACTTATTGCTTTGTAAATGCTAAAAAAAACTTTTAGACTCTTGCATCTTAAGGCATCTGTCTATTTCGTTTCTTTATATTACTGTTGAAGAGTGTTGGAGAAAAAGGTATGTCTCCATTGCATATAGTTTAGGAAACACACTTGTATGTTATATTGCTTGGGTGTTATTTTTTCTATATACTTGCACACGAGCACGAAAACGATCTAAGGGCATATCCTTAAACAAGATAAGGTGGGGAAGTCATTACCCTTCCTTATCCCAAAAATCATCTCCTCACTCACTAACCTATCCTAACTAACTTAAAATTAAGTAGACGTTGGCCCTAGGGACATCTCGGATTCAAATAGGGATTGACCTAAGGGAAAGTTGTTAGAAGTTGACCCTTGCCAAATCGGTGTGTAAGGTTGGAGATTGAGGAGGGAAACCCCGAAGGCTGGTGGTTTGGCATAATTAGGCCCATTGCTTAGGCACAGATACCTCCTACCAATCTTGCCCCTATCTGGCCGATTAACTTGTAGTCAGGTTCTGTAATATACCTTCTGTGGATAATCAACAGTTAGGAGTCGTCTAGGTCTAAGCTCTACCCTAACATAGGCTAGATTTTTTTTATTTTCTTGATTGTTTATTTGTTTGTTTTTTTTGTTCTTGTGAAAATGGATTACAATTGCAATTATTCTGATTATAACTCAAATCCATATTTCACCCCAACTTCTTTCAATTCGGATATTATCAACCCGACATTACATAACTCTAACCAACCAAGTATGTTAGATTGGTCTTATCCGAATCAACATATGCCCCAATCTCAGTATTATGAACAAGAATGGGATAATCATTACCACTCCTCACCGAGTCAGTGGGGATATAACTCCCCCGAGTCATAATATCAACAACCTTACCAACAAACAAGTTCATATAATTCGTACCAAGACCAACCTATAGATGAGAAATCTTCTTTAGAAAAGACTTTTGAAGACTTTCTTGAGTCCACACGACAAGTACAAATTATAGCAGACTCAATTTTCCCAAACAATTCCAAAATCCAAGATCCTTACTCTAATTTTCAAGTCCAACCACAACAAGAAGAACCTGTTGACTTAGAAAAAAGTATGAAATTATGATTCAGTCCCAAAATGATATCATTCAATCCCAAATGGATCGTATCCAATCTCTCAATAGGCTAGAAGCAAAAGTGAGTCATTTGGTTAACATAATTAATGATAGAAATGAGGAAACTCTACCTAACATATTTTCAACCATTCCTAATTCTCTTAGCCATATTGATGAAGAATCTTGGTATCTTGGAGATTTTAACCAAGATTCAATTTCACTACATAATCTTAAGCTTGACCAATATCAACCCAATGACAAATTGGTAAGTTTAAATTTTAATGAGATTGAACTTGAAGATGAATGTGATACCGATTCTCAATGTTGTGATTCAGTTCCACTTTTTGAATCTATGCTGACTCCAGTTTTCTTACCCGATTTAGACCCAATTCCAAAGCCAACACTGATTCCTATCCCTATAGAGCTTGAACACGAACCACCTATGTTGGATAGTCATATTCCATTGTTAGAAAATAAATGTGAACTTGAATTCTATAATTTAGACCAAACCCATGAACCAACTCTGACTCTTGAACCTAAACTTGATTTGAGTTTTATTCCTGAGTCAGTATCGGTTCCCATTCCCTTTATTGTTGAGCCCAAATCATCCATTCCATAAAATCACATTCCATTGTTGGACCAAGGTTTAGATCAATATGACTCCGTGATGATACCCCAAGATTGGTCATATAACCGGAAAAAAATTTCATGCTAGGTTCTTGCATGATCCTATTAATATTGGGGAATATAAAAATCTTAAAAAGAAAGAGGTCATAAAAGATGGGTTTCATGAAAATCTACATTATCTAAATTGGGCAGAAACACTTGGCCCAATAAGACCATCACCGGAACCACCACCTTGAGGTGACAATTTTCCTTCCCTTTCTCTTTTTTTCATGTATTATTGCATTTCATCATACATTGAGGACAATGTATGAGTTAGGTGTGGGGGAGGGTTTACTAACATGCTAACTTTGCTAATTTAAAAAAAAAAGTTCTTTCTTTAAAACTTTTTGAAAAGGAAAATAATAATTTGACTTATTTTTGTAAAAAATTAAGTTAATTTTAAGGAATAAGAGGATCATAATTAGGATTTCTTATACTTGATCAAAATAAAATTATTTGTTTGATTTTGAGGTTATGAAGAAAATTTGGAACAGTAATTTAGTCTTGACTTTTTACCTTAATGAAATATGCATACTTTATACAGTTACACACTTAGGGTTCTAAAACAAAAATTCTTGCCTTATATAAAAAAATATATATACATATATCAAAAAAAAAATCCTCTGATTAAGCTGGGTATTTGTGTCTCATAAAGCATAAGTATTCACACCTAAAAGTGGTTTATATAAATAAAAATCCTTAGTTTTGTGGCCTTGTTTGCTCGAGTCCTAAGTCCTTGGGGTGTTTTCTCACCCGGTACTCTAAAATCGTCTGGTTGGGAGTCACCGACTAAGGCTCGTTACATGGGCGAATTAGAAAGCCTAATAGAGCTAAGGGATATTACCGCCATAAATAAAAAAAGAGAAAATAATAAGGCATAAGAGTTAGAGTTGAAGAATCCTAAGCCAAATTTTCACGGTCACAAGGTGCATATGACTTAGGGTAGAATAATAGACTAGATGAGAAATACAATTTTAATACTTACCTTGATTGAAAATAAGTTTTTGAATAAAGACTAAGTTTAGGAATGACTAAGTTTTGATAATCCTATGACTTATAGATTACTTGAAATTTTACATTAACACTTCAAATATTTTTTCTTTCAAAATGCGTTTTCAAAAAAATACTAACAATTCATTTCTTTTTTTCATGAATTTTGTGGGTGCAATCCACTGAAAACCCTCACGAGACAAAACTCGTCCTCTAGGGGTAACCTAGAGATTTAACGGCTTGTTGCACGTGCTAAGTGCAACCGTGAATTCTACGAAAGTGAGTTAGTTTGATTAGTTTAGTTTTTCTTTTCTCTTTGTTTTGCTCGAGGACGAGTAAAAGATAAGTGTGGGGGGTGTTTGGACGCATATATTACATAAATATTATTATATTCCTACATATATTTTGTAATGAATATTGCAAATAACTTCTCTTAATGTTCTAATTCATGCAGGGTTTGATAAGGAGAAGATAACCATGAAATTTATCCAATTAAATTCAAAAGTTCAAAAGAAAGGGGATCAATTTAAATCCAAAGGTTCTAGAAGCTATCTTATCTGAAAACTGGATATATCAGATAAGATAATATCATCTAATTTTAAGAAAAAAATGGATCGTTTAAAAACCCTATCAGTTTTGCTGAAGATAAATATATATCTTATCAATTCTAGAAGACAAACTGAAAATCAAAGAGGATAAATGGATAGAGAGGATCAACGGATGAGATGAAGTAATTTAAATTCAGATTCAGACTGGATATAATTTAGCATTTTAATCAAAACTTTCGCTGTCAAAACTCAAATCTGATGATTCAAGATGGTACAGAAAGCAGACTTAAAGGGCTACAATTATTCTGTTAATCACTTATTCCAATTCTATCATTTGATAAGTGATATTCAGCAATCAACACGCCAATAAGCTGCAGATCAGAATTGAATTTCTGGATAAATCAAATCAAGTTTGGAGATAAGGGAAGAATTCAAATTCAGAAATATATAGCTCTTCCTATCTTCATACACGTTCTATCCCTTTGGTTTTCTCCTATAAATACCCTCATACCTCGAAGGAAGAAAGGGCACCACTTTAGAGAGGGTTTTACTTTAGGTTTTTCTTTTCTTCTTCAATGTAATTTTTATTTTTTTATTTTCTTTTAGGTTAGAGAGAGTTACATGAGAAAAGAGGGAAGAATTATTATAGAGTGACACTATTGTAATTCTTTTTCAAGAGATTTATATTGAAGGTGACATCAATGGAGTTTTCTCACTTTTCTTCATCGTACTCAATCTGGTGATTGTTCAAGTTACTCTTCCTATTTGTTTTGCTTTACATCATGCTAAGGTAAGTCTTTGTTATGATTCAATGGTAGAAGTAAGTACTCTTTTTGTTTTCTTTTTCAGTTTATTAGTTTAGAGTTATAATTCTTTTTTTTAGTCTTTCCTTTTTTTTAATAAATAAAACAACCACACTGCAATCTCTTCTTCGACCATCTCCTTCTTAACTTAACATAATAATTTTATTTTTTTATAAACTGAGAAGATAAGTATTAATTAATTTTATAAATTAAAAGAAGAAACTTACATAACGCTTCCATCGCTATCCCTCCCTATGGATCATAACACGTTAGCCCTAGGCTACATGGTAGAATTGAGGACCTAGCACTGTTCTAATTTTTTGTATTTTTTTGTGCAGGTTTGGCTCGATCAACATTTATCTATTGAACTCTGAATTCTTATAATTTAACCGCGGTACCATGGGCTATGCAGGTTGATCTTCAAGGAGAGATGTGATGGAAGCATTTCAGTATCTTTTTAGACATTAAATAGGTTAATGGTTCTTCTTCGTTTTAAAAGAAAAAGAATTCTATGTTAAGTGTTAGAGGTAGAAAGAGATAGATTGGATTTAATTTAGAGATTAGGGTTTTTAACAGACATAAAGAAAACAAGGCTTACTAATCATCTACCAGCTAGAATATTCTTCACTTTGGATCATAAAACTTATACCTTAGAGTTGCATTCAATTCAAGTAAGATACATAAGAAGAAAAAATCCTATTTAAAATAATCACTAACCAAGACCTAACATTAGACTATCAAAATCTTCCAAGTATAGAATAAGAAGAATAGTCAGAATTCAACATTAAACTATCAAGGCAATCTAAGTATAGAATAAGAAAAATCATTGATTAGTATTAGCAAATAATAGATTAATTAATCATTGTCATGTGTCTTCAAGAATATTAGCATATTCTAGGTTTAAGCATACATATAATTCAATCGATCATCTAACATAAACTAGAAGTAGTGGTAGGTAGAGATTAATAAGCCGTAAACTAACTTAACTATGCATGATAAAAACTAAAGAAAGCATGATAGAAAAGAAGAGAAAGCAAGTAAATAAAGAAAGCAAGTAAATAACAGTAAAATAGAAATTGAAAAGAAGAATAAAAAAACCTTGTTATTGATGTTGTCACCTTCAATTATTAAAGACTCCTCCTTTACAAACTTCTCTTGAACTAAAAACTTAGGAAATAAAGAAAAAAAACTAAAGAAAATCCTAATCTTTGATCTCTAATTTGGAGATCTGAGATATTTGATTATGAGAGATTTCAGCTCTTTAAATAAGTCTCAACGCCAATCACAATAAGATACACGTTAGGAGTTTAGTTCAATCCTAATTCAATATGAGGAATTCAATTCTGAACTGATCTTCAGCAAGTCGGCATGTTGATTGTTGAATATGACTCATCATACTGTTGAATTGGACATAATGATAAACATAAGAATTGTAGCCAGTATTCTTTTTGTAGCATCTAGAATCATCGGATTTGAATTTCTGTAGCGAAAGTTATGATCAAAATACTAAAAGGTGTCCAGTCTGAATTGATTTTGAGCTCCGAATTTAATTTGAATTGTCCTCCTTATCTCGAATTAGAATTAGCTTTATCTCATCCATCTTATAGAAATATATCTTCTGATTTTGAAGTTGAATTGTGAAGATGATGATATATCCTTTCCTCCTCTTGATTTCAATTTGATTTAAAATGAAATCCAAATTTATATAGAATTAGGGATAAATTAGAAGTTTTCTCTATGCTTATCTTTCCATGAAAGTAATTACACACTATAATTAAAAAAAGAGGGTTAAATAGAAAAGTTAAATAAAGATTAATCAAGGATAAATGTGCAAATGTGACACTAATAATGCAATATTGAGATGCAATCAGGGACAAAGTGGGCGGGTGTAACCGCCTATTTAAAGTGATATTAACCTCACTAAAGTAGTGAGATTACTCACTAACTGGATTGGTCAATTAATGACCTGTAAGCCCACAGTGGAGCTGAGTAAAGCTTCAAGTGGAGCAGACACAAGCTTTAGGCGAAGCTAACACAGGCGAAGCAAACACAAAGCTTCAAGCGAAGCTATCACAAAGCTTCAGGCGAAGATATTGCAAAGTTTCAAGTGAAACTAACACAAAGTATCAAGGCTAACACAAAGCTTAAGGCGAGGCTAATACAAAGCTTCAGGTGAAACTACAAGTTAGCTCCTGGGTGAGCTGTTTCTAAGCTTCATGCGAAGCTAAAAGCGAGCCCTTTGCAGAGCTATGAAAAGGTTCATGTGAAGCTAGAAGTGAGGTCTCTGTAGAGCTATAAGGAGCTTCATTGGAAGCTAAAAGCGAGCCCTCTGCGGAGCTATGAAAAGCTGCATGCGAAACTAAAAGCGAGCCCTCTGCGGAGCTATGAAAAGCTTCCTGCGATAAAAATGAACCCTCTGTGGAACTATGAAAATCTTCATGCGAAGAAAGAAGTAAGCTATCTATAGAGCTATGAGGATCTTCATGCGATGCTTAGCCTATAGGGTTCAAGCAGAGTCAAGTATTTTAGCTAACTTAACTTCATAGGCAACATTGGGTTTACTGTCTGCTTAACTAGATTAGTAGAGTCCAAGTTACTGCTTTGTCCCTCGAGGATGGGCAGAAACTGATTGTCAGCTTGCCTGCAACTTGTCATTTAGAAGTGTCAGCAAGTTAGGTGTCATTCAGACCAGTTGAAATGCTATTTGGGAGCACGTCTTTTCCAAATGTCAACAAAATCTCCTTCAAAGTTTTCGTAAATCCATAATGGATTGGTACAGATTTTGAAATATTTTGAACTCGCGACCTAAATTTTGACATTGCTTAGGTCAGAATATCAAGTTAAAATTTCATGCAGAGCAAGCCTCAGGCGAGACTAAATCTTCATGCAGAGTTAGTCCTTTGTGGTACTAAAGTTCTTTGTAGAACTCGCCTCATGCGAGGCTAACAGAGCTTGCTTATGTGAGCCTAAGTTTAGCCTGTGCGAGGCTATCGATAATCGAAGCTAAATTCGCTGCTAAGAATTTTTACCCACACTCTGTCATTTTGAAATTACAGAGGCACTCTTTTTTGGAGGCGAAGTTAGGCACGAAGGTGCTTATAAAAGCCAATGGGTTGAGCCTTAGAGATCTCATCTTCTCTTCAAGGTTTTTCAACTGTATTCAGAGATCAAAATCTCTTATCTTCAACAAAGTCTTTGTGTTTATCAGATCATCGGCGTGATCAATGGCACCAAAGTAGCACCCAGGCAAGGAGGTTGAGACCTCTGCGACGATGACCGCTGCTCCTCCGGCCATTAAACAGCCTATCACAGGTTAGTTTCACCATTGTTAGAGATTTTTGAATGTCTTTTTACGCCAAATTTGGCTATTTTACCATTTATTTGGTGAGATTCACCAGAAATTGATCTTAGGGAGTTTGTCTCCCTCTATTATATCTTCTTTGAATTATAGGGATTTAATTTCCCTTTAACTTTGCACAATGAAATTGGAAATCAAGAGGTTTCTCAAAACAAGCTTCTAGGCGAAGCTAGTCCTTGGGACTTTTTGCATTCTGCTTGTCAGAAATATGAAGCTGGCCTTAGCGAAGCTAAAACTTTTTAGTCTATCAGATCGCTCTCATGCGAAGTTATTCCTTAGCCTTTTGAGCGAGGATAACTTTAGTCCTTTCAAGCGGGGTTATGACTGCCACTTGGGCGAGGTTAGCTTGCCTCTTAGGCGAAGCTATGCCTTAGCCACTTAGGCGAGGCTAGCAAGCCTCTCAAGTGAAGCTATGCCTTAGCCATTTAGGCAAGGATAGCTTGTTTCTTAGGTGAAGCAAAGTTTTGTAACTAAGACTTGAGAGCTTTTGCATGTTCTATTTTCAGATGCTGACATGCTGGTTTTTGCCCTTTTTGCAGTGCACAACACTCTTGGTTCAGCCAACAACTTATTCGAATCAGTAAGAGGAATGGATGGGAGCGTACATTGTTCGAAAGGAGGAATTGAGTTGAGCAAGAGTTTAGAGTAAACCGTTCATGTCCACGTGCTGATTATCAAACTTTGAATATGTATGAAGATTTACTTTACTCCTTCGAATCACCGTTTGTAGCACAAGCTATAACGGGTCGTATCCGCAGGGAGAACTAGCGATGGAAGCATTCACAGTTTTTAAGTTAAAGTTTTGGAAAGAAAAACGAAAGTTCTTCTTTGTTTAAAAATGGAAAAACAAAATAAGGTAGAAAGAGAGTGAAGAATTTTGTAGAGTTTGTTAAGAAAAGGAAACCGGAATGGAAACCGAAATGAAAAATGGTATATAAAAATGGTGATGTTGGAAAAAAGAAAGTTTGTAGAAAGGAGTTTTGAAATTCAATTACAAGAAAGCCATGACTAACTAACATTCTATACTACTAACTTACTAAGCTCGTTGGGTGATTCACGCCTCATGTAGATTCATTGGCAATAGTACATCTTGCTTTGTCAAATCAATGTTTCTCCAAATTGAGGTTGTGTTCTCATCTAGCTTGGCTAGGTGGCCTCCTTGGATCATTGGCTCTCAATAGATTCTCAATAATAGAACATAGGTATTCACACTTAGGTATGCTAAACAAGAGTGTAAGATTCATTAGTCCATCAAAGCTATAACAAGCTAGCATGAAATAGAAAACTTTATACAATAGGAGTTAGCATACTAAAGTGATCCATCCTCATGTTCCATCAAGGCACTTGTTCAAGAGACAAGGCTCTAATTGAGGTACACATGAATCATATGGAGGTGATACAAAGCATTCACTTGAATTGAAACACTACTCATCATTATTGGAAGTAAAAGACTTGTTAATTATAGGACTTAGAAATAAAAACATCCAATAATTCATATGAGTTAGAAATCACCCAAGAGTTAGTAGTTAATAGTGTTAGAAGTTAGGTAGTCATGTTAATGAGTTAGTTAGCCATAGAAAGTAAGAACAAGTAAGAATACATGGTAAAAAGAAAATGCAAGAAAGTAAGAACTTGAAAGTAATGCAATAGAACAAGAAAAGACTTGAGGAAGGAAAGTTTGAGCCCTTGTATTGAGTTGTCACTTCTTCAATTACAGAGATATCTCACCCTCACTCTCTTTTCTGGATCTAGAAGGAGAAAATGAAAATTACACAAGAAAACTAAAGAGAGATTAAAGAAATCCTAACAATTTCCCTAAATAAAATGATATTCTCTCCTCCCTTTTTATAGAGGCCTTGGGGTCTATTTATAGGCTTTAGGAGAAGATCACGTCCCACCACAGCCGTAAGATCAAACGCTTGATCAATGGCTAAGGAAGTGTCGCGGATCCGCGACCAGGGCCGCGTTTCTACAGCAGCATCTTGGCCGTTGCGCCAACGAATTCTCTAACATTCTACTGGGTTACGTGTGCCCAGCTGGAGCTTCTAGAAGTTGGAGAATATACTTTGGATCATTTCAGAATTTGGCTTCATGGTTGTGGGCTCCTAAAAACTCCTTTAATTCTTCAAAAATCCCAAGATTTGGGCCTTTTTCTCCATTAAATAATGACCTGAAAAATAAGAGAGAAAAGCAATAAAAATTCCATTTTTATTATCATAAAGCATGGTGAGGTGGTTTAAAAATGATGCAAAAATGAACTCCAATCACACCCTATACCTAGCTTTTGCTCGTCCCCGAGCAAAATAAGCAAAGCGAAAAAATCCTAGCTAAATATTACACCACTTTCGTAGGTGATACGATTGCACTGAGCTCGTGCAACAAGCCGTTAAACCTATAGGTTACCCTAGAGGAGGAGTGTTGTCTCCGAGGGTGTTCAGCGGATTGCACCCACAAAATCCAAAGTGAAAGAAAATGTTAGTGATTTTTCAAAAAAGAAAGAACAAAAATTTATGATCCATTTTTTTCAAGAATTTCGGTGATCTTTTGGTTTCAGGTTACCCTAAACTTTTCCTTCTTTTTATAAGCCTTATTTTGAAGTTTCGTTTCGTTTTCAACTTAGGTAAAGTTTTCAAAAATAGAGAGAAAACTAGATTTTGTATCAAGCCTAGCATATATACATCTATATGTATGAGAGATTGTTCTTAGACCATGGTACATTTATATATATATATTATCTATTTACATTTAGTTATTCCCTTAGCTTCATTAGGCTTTCTACTTTACCCATGTAGCGAGCCTTTTACTGATGACTCCCAGACCAGACGGTCATAGGGCACCAGATGAAGATACATCCCTAAGGTCCAAGGACTCGAGTAAACTAGGTCACGAATGCTACGGACTCAACCACCTTTAGGCGTGACTGGTTATACTTCTTAAGGTACAACTAACCGGCTTAATCGATGATTAAGTTTTATTATTATATATATTTTTCTTTTTCTTTTTCTCTTTATATATATATATTAATAAAGACAAAGTTACTAAGTCCTTGATTAATCCCTCAACATGTAAATGTATATAATGCTTAAGAAAAATTCAAAATTTAGCTATCTTTCTATTATTTTCTTTCTTAACCTAAAGATCCAACAATACTTCTCATTTTGACTTATATTAAGAAATCATAGTTTAGAATTTCCTTAATTCCTAAGATCAAGTTAATTCTTTTCAAAAATAGATCCCAGAAAATATTATTTATATATATATTTATATATTTTTATTATTCTTTTTTATATATAAGAAAATAAAAATCTAGAAAAATCCTAAAAAATCTAAAGGAAAAATCTAAAAGAAAAATCTAAAAGAAAAAAAACTAAGAAAATCCTAAAAACTTAAAAAAAAATCTCCTATGTTAGTATCTACCCACCCATACCTATTTCATGCATTGTCCCAATGTATGCAAGTAAAGTATATGCATGAAACAGGTAAAGAAAAGATGTCACCCCCTCCTTCGGCTCGGACCAGCGGTGGTACTAGGTTCGGCCGACTGCGAACGTCGCAGACCCTCCTCGATGCGGTCGAGGCGTGTGGCCTGCTCCACAACTTTCTTTCATAGTCTAACCTGCCCCTTAAATATCTTCTTCATGCCATGCCAAATGGTAGACATGAAGGCTCGTGAATCAGTTGGGAGTCCTGCTACCAAAAGATCAGGTCATCATCATCCTCCAAAATTTCCTCCAAAGAGGACTCGGCTGGGGCATCTTCAGGCTGGATACTAGGGGTCTAGACTGCATGAAGGAAGGCAACTATTGTAAGCACTTGTAGCCCTTTCTTGTGCAACAAATACCCTATCGTACGAGTCAAAGACCGCATTTGGTAAGAAGTTCCTACACGGACAAGTGATCAAAACGGGATGTGAGTATTTTGATTGCTAAAAAGCAAAGAACAATCAAAGAGTTAAGAAATTACCGTGTAGCTTGTGGCTAACGGGTCGTATCCACGAGGAGGAATGCGATGTTTCGTTTAATAACAAAGAATTGTGCTCATTTTTTAATTGAAAAGAGAATGGAAAGAAGGAGATGATTAAAAGAGAAATTACAACTTTGGAGAAGACTTTGGAGAAGGTGATTAAAAAAAAACTTTGAAAATTGTTTGGTTATTTTAAATATAAGAAGGAGAAATTCTGGGCTCACTATCTCACTACTCAACCGTTTATTCTTCTATTGAAATCCTTAGTGCCTCAACTTGATCATAGGCAAAACTTAAGGTTGACTTTAGAAAGTTTGAAGTAAAGCATATAAGATGGTTAAAAAAGTGAACTCTTTTCTTTAAAAAACGTTTTGAATTGAATGTTAAATCATCAAGCGCGAAGAAGCAAGTATGGAATAAAAACAGTTCAAGAAACGTTCTTAAAAGAAGTAGGAGTTTAAAAATCCAAACCCATCCTCATGTGCCTTCAAGAACACTTTAAAGAAGAAAAGCTTTAAGTTAGGCATGCAAATGATTCATTGGGTTTTTTCATTAAAATCAGAAGAGAAGAAGAATTGGAGAGAGGTACAATAGTGAGCCCAGAAAACCGATTTAGCTACTCATGGGAAACAAGAAATAATGCAAGTAATTAAAGTAGAACATACCGTAAAATGAGTAGAAGAAAATGTAGCTCAACTCTTGTATTGATGTCACTTCAATCTTCAAGTTACAAACACTCAATTCCTCTCTCTCACAAGTATTTGTACCGAACTACAAAGTGCAAAACAAAAATACAACTTTTGTACTACCTAACAAAGAGCGTAAATCCTTAAAGAAATAACAAAAATTCAAATCCTAGTCTTCGCTCCTTTTTGCTCTGTTGAAACTGGTATTTATAGGGAAAAACCAGAGGGGGGAGATCCCGGGAAGATTGGGGGAGCAAACGCTCCCCCAACCTCTTTAACAAAGCCGTGAAAACGCGGCTAGGGCCGCGTTTCCGCGGCCCTGGTGTGGCCAGATGGCCACACCCAAGGGGTGGGTGCTCCTGGTTTGGTGATTCTCCTGTGTCTTCTTCTAGTTTTCTCGTTTTTGTTCCAAGATTTGACGAAACAGCCTTTGATTGTTGGCTTCAACCGTTTGATTTGGGAGGATTCTTTTCAACCGATTTTCAACCTCTCTGATATGCCAAGATTTTGTCCTGATTCCTTGATTTTGAATTTATTCTGAATTAAATCAGAATTTGGTGGGCTTTTGGGCTTGTTTCTCTTTCCTTTCTTGTAGCAATTGGGCCTACATTAAACAAAGAAGAAGAAGACTTATTAATAGGATTTATTAGCTAAAAAGTATGGTAAGGTGACAATGTACTTGCAAAATATGTGACTGATCACACCCCCACACTTATCTTTTGCTCGCCCTCGAGCAAAACATCAGACTAATTCTAATCAATTATTAGACCACTTTCGCAGGTCACTCGATTGCACTGAGCATTTGTAATAAGCCGTTAAACCTCTAGGTTACCCCTAGAGAACGAGTTTTGTCTCGTGAGGGTTTTCAGTGGATTGCACCCACAAAATCCATAAAAAATGTTAGTATTTTTGAAAAGCATTTTTAAAGGAGAAAATATTTGAAGTACATTTGTAAGGCTTTAAGTAATCTATAAGTTATAGGAATATCAAATTTTCATTCCGAAACTCAGTCTCTAATCAAAAACATGTCATCAATTAAAGTAAGGAGTCAAATTGTACTTCTCATCTAGTCTATTAATTTACCCTGAGTCGTATGCACCACCGTGACTGTGAAGTTGACTAAGGGTTCTTTAACATTAACTCCTATGCCTTATTTATATTTATTTTTTATGGAATTTATTTCTCAATTTCATTAGGCTTTCTAATCTGCCCATGTAATGAGCCTTCAGTCGGTGACATCCAAACCGGAGAGTTTTAGGGCACCAGGTGAGAAAATACCCCTAAGGAGTTAAACACTCGAGCAGACAAGACCACGAAACTAAGGTTTTTATTTATAAGATGTACCCCTTTTAGGCGTGAATACTTATCCTTCATGAGGCACAAATACCCAGCTTAATCAGAGGATTTATATATATATATATATATATTTTCAAACTTATCTAATTATCTTTTGCATAAATACCAAGGCTTGCTTAGGCCAAAGCACCTAGCTAATCAATAATTAGATTTGTTTATTTTTTTTCTTTTTTTTCATACATATTTTTTAAAGGCATAAAAGTCTTTGTTTTTAAACCCTAAGTGTGTAAGTGTATTTAGTGTGCATATTTTATCAAGGTAAATATCAAGACTAAATTACTTTCACAAATTTTCTTCCTAACCCTAAAAGTCAAACAAGTTATCTGACTTTGACCAAGTCTAAGAAATCCTAATTATGATTTTTCTATTCCTTAAAATTGACTTAATTTCTTACAAAAAATATATCAAAATATTATTCTAACCTTTCAAAAAGTTTTTTTTATATTTTTTTCTTTTATTTTTATATTAGTCATGTTAGAACCCTCCCCCACACTTATCTCATGCATTGTCCCCAATGTATGAAAGAAATGTATTGATGCATAAAATAAAATGGAAAAGAGGAAAGTTACCGATACACTGGTTCAAAAAGACCCATAGCCGTTTCATTTACCGGCACCGATTCCAAGAAAGGTTTAAGGCGTTGACCATTTACCTTAAAGTCATTTCCATTCTTGGGGTCACTGATCTCAACTGCACCATGTGAAAACACGATTTTTACAACGAATGGCCCAGTCCATCTTGATTTTAATTTTCCTGGAAAAAGATGAAGCCTAAAATTATAGAGCAAGACTTTTGTCCAGGGACAAAGGTTTTTCTTATGATGTGTTTATCATGAAAAATCTTAACTCTATCTTTAGTGATCCTAGCATTTTCATAGGCCTCATTTCTTAACTCCTCTAATTCGGAAATTTATAACTTTTGAAGGTCATCGGCCTTAGTCAAGTCGAAATTCAACTGCTTGATTGCCCATAAGGCCCGGTGCTCTAACTCAACGGGCAGGTGACAAGCTTTGCTATAGACTAACCTATAAGGAGACATTCCTAGAATCTTCTTGAAAGCGGTCCTGTAGGCCCATAGGGCATCTACAAGTTTGATGCACCAATATTTCCGGTTTTGGTTCGCAGTTTTCTCCAAGATAAGCTTGACTTGTCTATTGTAAACCTCAACTTGCCCACTGGTTTGAGGATGATAAGGTGTGGACAACTTGTGAGTTATGACATACTTTCGCATAAGAGCTTCAAAAGATCTATTGCAAAAGTAAGTGCCATTATCACTTATGATAGCACGAGGGGTTCCGAAGCGTGAAAAAATGTTCTTTTTCAGAAATTTTATGACAACTTTGTTATCATTAGTTTTACAAGGAATGGCTTCTACCCACTTGGACACATAATCCACAGCAACCAATATGTATTGATTTCCAAATGAACTAGGAAATGGACCCATAAAGTCGATGCCCCAAACATCAAAGAGTTCTATTTCTAGAATTGGATTGAGGGGCATCATATTTCGTTTTGAGATCCTTCCTAACATTTGGCATCTAGGGCACGTCTTCCAAAATTCATAAGCATCCTTGAACAAAGTAGGCCAGTAGAACCGCTTTGAAGTACTTTTTCAGTAGTCTTGCGGGGACCAAAGTGTCCACTGGATGCAAGTTCGTGACAAAAGGATAGAACACTCTTAACCTCCTCATCGGGATGCATCTCCTAATAATTTGGTCAGAACAGTACTTAAAAAGATACGGTTCCTCCCAAAAGAAATACCGGACTTGGGATAAGAACTGATATATATCGTTTTTGGACCAATGAGACGGAGTTTGGTTTGTGACTAAGTAATTCACTATATCAGCAAACCAATGTTCCCTAGAGATAGCTAAGAGATTTTCATCAGGAAAATCCTCATTTATGGGTAATTCGTTGCATGGAGAATTAGGGATCCGTGAAAGATGGTCAGCAACGACATTTTCTACGCCTTTTTTATCTCGAATTCAAGATCGAATTCTTGAAGAAGGAGGATCCAACGAATGAGTCGGGCCTTGGCATCCTTCTTCATCATGAGGTACCTAAGCGCAGAATGATCGGTGAAAATGGTGGTTTTGGACCATAGTAGGTAGGGACGAAATTTCTCTAGGAAAAAACACTACTGCCAAGAATTCCTTCTCAGTCGTAGTGTAGTTCAATTGAGCATCGTTGAGAGTCCTACTAGAGTAGTAAATCACAAGCTGCTTGTTATCAATGCATTGTCCTAGGACAACACCTATGGCAAAATCGGAAGTATCGCTCATGATTTCGAATGGCTTAGACCAATCCGGAGCAGATATTATTGGTATAGAAATAAGCTCTCTCTTAAGCTTCTCCCAAGAATTCATGCATTCAGTATCGAAAGTGAAGGACACATCCTTAGCTAACAGATTAGTCAAGGGCCTAGCAATTTTGCTAAAATCCTTGATAAATCTTCGGTAGAAACCAGCGTGTCCTAAGAAGGATCTAATGTCCTTAATGCATTTGCACATGGGAAGCTTACAATAAACTCAATTTTAGCTCTGTCCACTTCAATTCCTTTCTTGAAAATTTCATGACCCAAGACAATTCCATGTTTTACCATGAAGTGGCATTTCTCCCAATTCAGTATCAGATTTTTCTCAGCACAACATTGGAGGACAAGTTCTAAATGGTGGAGACATTGAGTGAATAAATCTCCATAGACGGAGAAATCATCCATAAAGATCTCTAAGAATCGTTCTACTATATCAGAGAAAAGATTCAACATGTAACGTTGAAACGTTGCTGGGGCATTGCATAAGCCGAAAGGCATTCGATGATAAGCAAATGTCCCAAATGGACATGTGAACGTAGTCTTTTCTTGGTCCTCAGGAGCAATAGGGATCTGATTATACCCCGAGTAACTGTCCAAGAAATAGTAATACTCGTGACCCGCCAAACGTTCAAGCATTAAGCTTCCTATAGTCGATGCAAACTCGGATCTTCATGGGAAGTCGAGTTTGGACCAACTCTTTGTTCTCGTTTTCCACTACGGTGAAACCAGATTTCTTTGGAACCGCGTGGACAGGACTGACCCATTGGCTATCAGAAATAGGATAAATTATCCCATTGTCTAAGAGTTTGACAATTTCAGCATGAACAGCTTCTTGCATTATAGGGTTTAACCTACGCTGCGGGTCTCTTTTAGGTGTGGCATCTTTATTGAGATGAATGCGATGTTGAACGATGGTCGGACTTAATCCCTTTATATCGGTCATAGTCCAACCAATGGCTTCCCTATTTTTTCTTAGAATAGCTTTAAGATCTTCTTCTTCCCGTTATTTAAATGGGAGGCAATGATGACAGGAAAGGTCTCTTGTTCGCCTAGATAGACGTACTTGAGATGCGCAGGTAAGGCTTTTAATTCTAAGGAAGAGGAAGGCTCACTGGAAGGACTAGTCAAATTTGTTGGCTCCACTATTAGTGAAATAGGGTTCGAGGCCCAATTCACATCAGAATCTACAACCTGATCAAGATTAAAGTCATCAGACTCTAACCCGAAGTCACACTCAGTTTTTAGTTCCAATTCTTCTCTATGTTCACTTGTTAAGTTCTCAATTAGGTTGACTTTAAATGTTTGATCCTCAAAATCGTGGGGTTGTTTTTGTACATTGAAGACATTGACTTCTCTAGGCATGTCCCCAAAGGTTAACCTCATGGACCCATTCCTACAATTGATGATGGCATTGGCAGTAGCAAGGAATGGTCGCCCTAGGATAACAGGAGTTTGAGCCCTATGATTGAAGTTGGACACAGGTTGTGTCTCCAGAACTATGAAATCGACAGGGTAAATAAACTCCCCCACCCGGATCAGGACATCATTAATCTCCCCTTTTGGAACTTTTATTGAACGGTCAGCCAGTTGGATAGTGACTCGAGTTGGACTAAGATCGCCCAACCCGAGTTGTTGATAAACTGAGAATGGAAGCAAGTTGATACTTGCCCCCAAGTTTCATGGCTTAGAGTCTGAAGATGCTAACTTCTTCATAAGAGAATTTGAGGAAGTATGTCTAATGATGAAGAGAGCTGGAGACAAGGTTGACTTTATGTCTAATTACGTTTATTTTACAATTACTGTTGAAGAGAGCTGGAGACAAGGTACGTATGCATAGCATATAGTTTAGGAAATATTCTTGGGTGATATTTACTTTTGAATGCTACTTTTCTATATCTTGCACACTTTGCATAATTAACTTTAAGGGCAAAACCCAATTCAAGATAAGGTGGGAAAGTCATTACCTTTCCTTAGCCCACAAACCATCTCCAAGCACGCACAACCTAAGCTTAAGTAAAATCTGATAGACGTTGGCCTTAGGGACATCTCGAACTCACTAGGAGATTATCCTAAGGGGGAAGGTATTGGAATTTGACTCCTACCAAATCAGTGTCTAGGAAGGGGATTGAGGGCCGAAACCCGAAGGTTGGTGGTTACTTAATTAAGAAACGTCTTTGACGGATAACCTCCCACCAATCTTGCCCTGACCTGGCTGATTAGGTTGTGGTCAAAGTCTACATTATACCTCCTGTGGACAATCAACCAGTTAGGAGTTGTCTACGTCGAGGTTACCTTAGATTAGGCTTGATTGATTACTCTTGTTGACTGTTGGTAAACTTGTTTGTGATTGTGATTGTGTTTGTGTATGCAAGTGTGGTCAAGAGACCCTAATTCATCTAGGTTGACTAGAAACACATCACCACCCAAGTTTGAACCAAGACCAGATCCGGTAATGGCTCAATCAACATCATTGCAGGATAGGTTCTATTCCATTAGAACCTCACTTCCATCTTGCATTCTACTTCCATCAGTTGGTGAATACAATTTAGAGCTCAAGCCTCAATTCATCAACACACTCCCCGGCAACGGCGCAAAAAATTGATTGCTAAAAAGCAAAGAACAATCAAAGAGTTAAGAAATTATCGTGTAGCTTGTGGCTAACGGGTCGTGTCCACGAGGAGGAATGCGATGAAAGCTTTTTGGTGTTTCATTTAATAACAAAGAATTGTGCTCGTTTTTAATTGAAAAGAGATGGAAAGAAGGAGATGATTAAAAGAGAAATTGCAACTTTGGAGAAGACTTTGGAGAAGGTGATTAAAAAAAAACTTTGAAAATTGTTTGGTTGTTTTAAATATAAGAAGGTGAAATTCTGGGCTCATTATCTCACTACTCAACCGTTTATTCTTCTATTGAAATCCTTAGTGCCTCAACTTGATCATAGGCAAAACTTAAGGTTGACTTTAGAAAGTTTGAAGTAAAGCATATAAGATGGTTAAAAAAGTGAACTCTTTTCTTTAAGAAAACGTTTTGAATTGAATGTTAAATCATCAAGCGCGAAGAAGCAAGTATGGAATAAAAACAGTTCAAGAAACGTTCTTAAAAGAAGGAGGAGTTTAAAAATTCAAACCCATCCTCATGTGCCTTCAAGAACACTTTCAAGAAGAAAGGCTTTAAGTTAGGCATGCAAATGATTCATTGGGTCTTTTTCATTAAAATCAGAAGAGAAGAAGAATTGGAGAGAGGTACAATAGTAAGCCCAGAAAACCGATTTAGCTACTCATGGGAAACAAGAAACAATGCAAGTAATTAAAGTAAAACATACCGTAAAATGAGTAGAAGAAAATGTAGCTTGACTCTTGTATTGATGTCACTTCAATCTTCAAGTTACAAGCACTCAATTCCTCTCTCTCACAAGTATTTGTACCGAACTACAAATTGTAAAACAAAAATTCAACTTTTGTACTACCTAACAAAGAGCCTAAATCCTTAAAGAAATAACAAAAATTCTAATCCCAGTCTTCGCTCCTTTTTGCTCTGTTGAAACTAGTATTTATAGGAAAAAACCAGAGGGGGGAGATCCCGGGAAGATTGGGGAGCAAACGCTCCCCCAACCTCTTTAACAAAGCCGCGGAAACGCGGCCCTAGTCGCGTTTCTGCGGCCCTGGTGTGGCCAAATGGCCACACCCAAGGGGTGGGTGCTCCTGGTTTGGTGATTCTTCTGTATCTTCTTCTGGTTTTCTCGTTTCTGCTCCAAGATTTGACGAAACAGCCTTTGATTGTTGGCTTCAACCGTTTGATTTGGGAGGATTCTTTTCAACCGATTTTCAACCTCTCTGATATGCCAAGATTTTGCCCTGATTCCTTGATTTCAAATTTATTCTGAATTAAATCAGAATTTGGTGGGCTTTTGGGCTTGTTTCTCTTGCCTTTCTTGTAGCAATTAGGCCTACATTAAACAAAGAAGAAGAAGAGGATTTATTAGCTAAAAAGTATGGTAAGGTGACAATGTACTTGCAAAATATGTGACTGATCATATTTGGCACCGCGTGTGATTGTGGAGTCTGTGATGATAGCATGAAATATGGTCGTGTTAATACAGATGGTGTGCTACCGAGTCATGAGATCGTGAATGATCTACAGCACCGGCCTATTGAAGGAGGTCATATGGGCAAGCCCTAATATGTTGCGTTGGATCCAACGTCCAACGCAATGGATGCTGCGAAATGTCGTACTGGCTTTGAGCCCCCTATCTTGCTCGGTACAGCAAACCCCCATGATTGTCATGTAGTCAATTAATGGTAGGGGGTCGCAATGGTGTGGGTTGCTGGGGACTTGGGTGTAGTCTTCCAACATATCAACAGTTATAACAAGGTCCCCTGTGGGTATGTGAACCATGAATTGGTTTGTGTCAGAATTAATAGAGGCTTGATCAAGTGAAGCATAGAAGAGCTTGACAAGCTGGGGACAATGGTAAGCCTCATGGTCGGAGTTATCGTAGACTAATGCATACCAATTCCATTTACGAATTCAATCTAAAAAGATGTGGTTATAACCATTAATATCACTAAAAATCCTAGAAAAGTCTTTTTAGCAAATATAGATGGGGCCATGACGGAAAATACGAAGTAGAGGAAAGAAATTCGCAAAACTCCTTCGGATTATGTAGGGAAAACCAAAACTAGATTGCAGAGAGTAATCCACAGGCGTAACATGCAATCAGGTAGTAGATCTGAGATCTACAGACAGCAGCGACTACAGAAAAATTTGGCGGCGCTTCAGACTCCACTAGAAAGTCGCAGATGCGCGGCAAGGGCCGAGAAAACGTGGCAGATGCAGGGAGGTAGGGCTCGGGAAAATTTTGGGTGGTGACGCTCGCTCTCTCTTCTCAGATCTGATTTCAGAAGTTAGGGTAGAGAATGAAAAAGATAGAGGGGGAATAAATCGGGGCCTGAGAAGGATAGATTACCAAATTTGCCCTAGGTGAAGGGAAAATTGCAACCTTAGGGAAATTCTAGTTTATTAGAAGGGAGAAGGTGTATATAAAGGGAAGAAAACCTAAGTGCTAGGTCAAATATTTTTTTGATATTTTGTTTATTTGCATTTTTGGTATTTTGTTTTATTATTTATATTTATATCTATATTTTTTAATTTTAAAAATATTTTTTTATTTTGTTGTAATTTACAAGGGAGGTCCCAAAAAGATTTACATGAAACACCGGGGAAGTGGGTAGAAAGATTTGGTCACATGTGCACCGGGTCACAAAGACCCAGTTTGAAAATAACGTGTGACTCAGATTCTGTAGTGTAGAATGGCTTAAGTCTTTGACCATTGACTTTAAACATGTTGCCACTCTTTGGATCAGAAATCTCAATCGCACCATGAGGGTAGACTGTATGTACAATATACGGTCCTGACCACCTGGTTTTCTTTAACAAGGAAAAGGTGGAGTTTATAGTTGTATAACAGAACTTTTTGTCCTGGGACAAAATTTTTCCTATGAATGGATTTGTCATGGAAGAGTTTAGTTCTGTTTTTAGAGATTCGAGCGTTATCGTATGCATCATTTCTTAACTCTTCTAGCTCGAAAATCTGTAATTTTCTCAAGTCACCGGCTTTCTTTAAGTTAAAGTTCAACTGTTTTATCGCCCACATAGCACGGTGCTCTAACTCCACAGGCAAATGGCAGGGTTTCCCAAATATAACTCGATATGCAGACATACTGAGGACAGTTTTATAGGCGGTCCAATATGCCCATAAGGTATCAACGAGTTTGATGGACCAGTCCTTACGGTTCTAACTACAGTTTTCTCCAATATCAGTTTTATCTGTCTATTAGTAAATTCAACTTGACCGTTCGTCTGAGGGTGATAAGCTGTGGACAATTTATGAGAAATAGAGTACTTCCGTATTAGGGCTTCAAAAGCTCGGTTGCAGAAATGACTCTCGTTGCCACTAATTATCGCACGGGGGGATCTGAAGTGTGAAATGATATTTTCCCTTAAGAATTTGATGACAACCTGATTGTCATTTGTTCTCGTCAGAACAGCTTCTACCCACTTTGAAACATAGTCTATAGCTACCAAGATGAATTAGTTGCCGTAAGACATAGGAAAGGGTCCCATGAAATCAATGCTCCATAAATCAAAATTTTCTACCTCCAAGATCGGTGTAAGGGGCATCATGTTTCTTCGTGTGATTCGACCTGTCATTTGACATTTGGCATAGAGTTTGCAAAAAGTATAGGCATCTTTAAAGAGAGTGGGCCAGTAGAACCCACTATTTTCTCAGCAGTCTTTCGTGGACCAAAGTGTCCACCACAAGCTAACTCGTGACACTCTGATGTTCATCCTCAGGAAGACACCTTCTAATTATCTGGTCAGGGCAATATTTGAATAAATACGGTTCATCCCAAAAGAAAAATCGTATTTGTGTTATAAAGCGATGCTTGTCTTGACCTGACTAACTTGAAGGTGTTTGCCCGGTAGCAAGGTAGTTTGCAATATCGGCATACCAGGGCTCTTTACATATCGTGAAGATGTGTTCATCAGGAAAGTTTTCATTGATAGGTATTGTCTCAGTTGGTGCATTGAGAATTCTCGAAAGGTGATCTGCCACCACAATCTCAACGCCCTTTTTATCTTTGATCTCCAAGTCAAACTCTTACAAAAGAAGTATTCATCGGATCCGTCTAGATTTTGCATCCTTCTTTTGCATCAAGTATCTTAGGGCGGAGTGATCGGTGAAAATCGTTGTCCTAGACCCTAGTAGGTATTGGCGAAGCTTCTCCAACGCAAACACAACTACTAAAAATTTCTTTTCAGTCGTTGTGTAATTTAGTTGGGCTTCATTGAGCATCCTACTAGCATAATAAATTACATGTTGCCTGTTATCAAGACGTTGTCCTAGAACAGCGCCTATGGCATAATCGGAGTCTTCACACATAATTTCAAATGGTCTAGTCTAATCAGGTGCTGAGATATTGGCGCCGAGATAAGTCTTTGCTTTAACTCCTCCCAAGCTTGTAGATATTTTTCATCAAAATCGAATGGCACATCTTTTCCTAAGAGATTAGTTAAAAGTCTAGCAATTTTGCTAAACTCCTTAATAAATCTTCTATAGAAGCCAGCGTGCCCTAGAAATGATCGAATGTCTTTCAAGCATTTTGGCTCTGGGAGCTTCGCTATCACTTCCACTTTTGATCTATCAACTTCAATTCCTCTATTTGAAATTTCGTGCCCCAGAACTATTCCATGCTTGACCATAAAATGACACTTTTCCCAGTTGAGTGTCACATTTTTCACTATGCATCATTGTAAAACCAGCTTCAGATGATGCAAGCACGGGTTAAAGGAATCGCCATATATTGAAAAGTCATCCATGAAAAATTTCAAAAATCTTTCCACCATGTCAGAGAAGAGACTAAGCATGCAACGTTGGAACATTGCTGGAGCATTGCATAAGTCGAAGAGCATTCTTCGGTATGCAAATGTTCCCCAAAGGGACAGGTGAAAGTAGTCTTGTCTTGATCTTTGGGAGCGATAGGGATTTGATTGTATCCTGAATATCTATCCAGGAAACAGTAATATTCATGTCCAGCTAGTCTCTCGAGCATTTGGTTTATGAATGGAAGAGGGAAGTGGTTTATACATATAGCAGCGTTCAATTTTTGGTAATCAATACAGACTCTAATCTTCGTTGGAAGACGAGTTTGTACTAATTCCTTATCATTTTCTACCACTGTAAAGCCTACCTTTTTTGGCACAGCGTGGACGGGACTAACCCATTGGCTGTCTGATATGGGATAAATAATCTCATTGTCTAGTAACTTCAAAATTTCAGCTCGGACAGCCTCTTGCATAATTGGTTTAGTCTATACCGTGGGTCGCGTTTTGGCTTTGCATCTTCCATTAAGTGAACCCGGTGTTGTACAATGGATGGACTGATTCCCTTTATATTAGCCATGGTCCAACCAATGGCTTCTCTATTTTCCCTCAACACCACAAGAAGAGCCTCTTCCTATTGTTCCGTAAGATGGGATGCTATTATTACGGGAAAAGCTTCCTTTTCACCCAAGTACTGGTACTTGAGATGACTAGGAAGAGCTTTAAGCTCGGAAGAGGGAGCGTGATCTATCAATGGTTATTCTTCTTGTAAGGGGAGGATAGGGGTTGCATTTGTTGCCCACTCTACCGTTGATTTGATTATTTGGTCAAAATTGAAGTCATCAGACTCCAATTTGAATTCTCCTTCAAGACTCGTATTCAGTCTCCTTGTCATGCTCACTTGTTAATCCTTCAATTAAGTTCACTTCAAATGACTGATCATCCAAGTCTCGAGGTTATTTTTCTCAGGTGGAAAACATTTACCTCTTTCATCATATCTCCAAAAGTCAGACGCATCGACCCGTTCCTACAGTTTATTATTGCATTTGCGGTGGTTAGGAAGGGTCGCCCTAGAATGACAGGGGTCTGTGCTTTCAGATTGTATATGAGTTGTGTCTCTAGAACAATGAAACCCACGGGGTAAATGAATTCCCCGACCCGCATGAGAACATCTGTAATCTCCTCTTTGGGAATCTTTACAGATCGGTCAGCCAATTGTATAGTAACTCTGGTTAGACGGAGGTCGCCCAGCCTAAGTTGCTGATACATAGAAAAGGAAAGTAGATTGATGCTGGCTCCTAGATCAAGTAAGGCCCTGTTTATTGTGGTCTGTCCTATGATACAGAAATGGTTGGACTTCTGGGGTCTTTGTATTTTACAGGAATGGGCCCAGTGAGCAACTCATTTATGCTTGATGCAAGGAAGACCTTTTTTGGAATATTTATTTTTTCCTTGCTGCACATATCTTTTAGGAATTTTGCATATGATGGGACTTGTTGTATGGCATCAAGAAGGGGTACATTGATCTGAACCTGTTTGAACATTTTCCTAATCTTCTCCATTTGAGCAGCAGTCTTGTCATTTGCTAGCCTATTAGGGAATGGTACAATACGCTTGTAAGGTTGCTCATCTGTTTTGTCTTTATTAGTGGACTTGGAGGTTGACGGTTGTGAACTTGAAGATGGATCATTTTGAGTTGGTGGTGTAATTATAGGAGAATTTGGCACTGATTTATTAGGAACAGGATGACTAGAAACCTTATTGTCAATTTGTTTTCCAGATCTCAGGATATGAACAGTGTTGCATTGACTTGAACCTATGTCTTCAGCTTCATGAATAGGAAAGGGGTTCTTAGAATTTGTCAATGGCTGACTTGGCAGTGTTTCCTTTTGTCTTTCTTTAATGAGTTAGCCAGCTAACCTATTTGAACCTCTAACCTTTGATAGCTTGATGGTGGTTATTCATCATTGAGGCCTGGGTTTTGGACAAGGTTTCAATCATTCTTTCCAAATCTGACAATTTTTTATCTGGATGATTCTGTTATTGTTGTTGCTGATATGTGGGCTGGAAGTTATATTGGTAATTGGTTTGAAAGTTTGGTTGACCTTAGTGGAAACTGGGTTGATGAGACTGAGCAGGGTATTGGTATGGGAATTGTTGTCTTGGTTGGTCATGACCAGACTGACTTCATGAGAAATTTGGATGGTTCCTCCATCCTGGATTGTATGTTTTGGAGTATGGATTGTCGTTAGGTCTGGCATATGCTGCATTCAAGTTTTCAGGATATATTTGAGCTTGGTAGACGGGACACTCCTCAAACAGATGGTTGAGAGGATGGAAGTAGGTAAACCTAGATTGATCACTGGTGTTGGGTTGACATGATTTACTGAATTGGGTTCTCTAGCCTCTAGCAGTTCTAGCCTCTTCATCAATTGTGTTATTTTAGCCTCAGCAGCTATAGAGGATTCAATTGAATGTATACCGATTCTGAAAGTGGTGGGGTTAGTTTTCTTGGGGCAAGACTCCCACTGAATGATTTTTTCTACTAAAGCTTCAAAGAGGTCTCAACCCTGGTTCTCATCTTTCTTGAAAAATTCTCATTGACACATAGTCTCAAGGATCGTCTTAGTTTGGTAGTCTATTCCGTCATAGAGAATTTGGCATTGCCGCCACTTCTTTATTCCGTGATGAGGACATTGGGCTAGTAGATCCTTAAATCGTTCAAAATACTTCTAAAATGGTTCACTTGTTTCCTACTTAAACTGCATTATGTTTTTTCTGATGAGGGCCATTTTATGAATGGGATAGAACTTCTTAAGAAAGACTTTGACAAAATCATCCCATGATGAGATAGAACTAGTAGGTAGATTATATAGCCACTTCTTGGCTATGTCCTTAAGTGCGAAGGGAATGAACCTCAATCTAACAGCGTCTTCCCCTAATTGGGGAATTCTCATCATCAAACACACTTCTTCAAACTCACGAATGAAGAAATATGTGTCCTCGGATTCTAGGCCATGAAACCTAGGAAGTGTGTTAATGAACTGAGGCTTAAGCTTAAAATTGTTTCCATTTGTCTTAGGTAGAAGAATGCATGAAGGAAGTGAAGTGCGAATTGGGTAGAACTTGTCTTAGAGAGAAGTAGGGTTTGCCATGATTGGGATTATGTCAGGAAGTGGTGCAAGTGTAGAAGTCCTAATAAGTCTTGATGAAATTGGATCCCGGTACCACTCTTGCATGCATAATCACAGACAACGTTCACCAAGCAAACAAGCGAAAAAGGGAAAATAACAAACAAAAATAAAGAAAAACAATCACAAGCTATCTAGGATCCCAGGACCTAGATGACTCTTAACTGGTCGATGAACTGAAGAAGGTCGTTGCTCGAGTCAGACCATAGTTAATCAGCCAAGTTAGGGCAAAATACGGTGGGAGGTATCCGTGCGTAAGCAACGAGCCTTAATTACGCCAAACCACGGTATCTTCGAGGCTTAATGTAATACCCATAGTTAGTAATACTGTATTTTTAATTTTCTAAAGTATTTATTTTATTTTACTGGTGATATTATTATTATTTATTAACTTGAGTTACGGTACAGATTATTTTAAGATAGTACATGGTATTTTGGCCTTATAATTATATTTAGCATTATTAAGTATTATTTTTTATTACTAGCTAGTATTTTTATTAATACTATTATTATTTTTATAGTTATTGTTATTATTGTTAGGATTATTATTGTTGTTATTATTCTTATTGTTATTATTAACCATGCTAATCATGTTGTTAATAATAATAATATTATTATTATCCTTGTTGTTGTTCTTGTTTTTGTTATTATTATTACCTTATTATTATTATCATTATTCTTATTATTATTACTACCTTTATTATTTCCTATTCTTTTCCGTATTTCCCTTACCCATGAGCCTATGATCCCATTATCATTAGACCCATACCCATTTGGATCCAACCCAAAACCCATAACCCAATACCCTTATATATAATCTACCATCAATCCTAACCTAACCCTAATTAATCCCTAATCTCTTATTTATTCACCCCATCAACAACTACAGCCGCCCTTCACCTCTTCCCTGGCCTGCCGCCAGCCTTTGCTGCCGCCCCTCCCTCCTGTGCGCAGCAGGTCCCCAACGCCCAGACCAGTGTGCACCCCTGCACAATAACTCCAAGCAGCAGCCAGATCCAGCCCCTTGCGCCCCGCTCCATGGTGCAACTCCCTCCTCCCTTGGCCTTGCAGCTGCCCCCCTCCACTGCAGATCCAGCAGCCCAGGCAGCCGCAGCAACGACAGCAGCGCCAAGGGCTTCTCCCCAACCGAGCTTCCCCATGACCGAGCCCACTTTTTTTTCTCCTTGTGCACCAAGCCCAGCGTGAGTACTCTCTCCCCATCTTGCAAATATTAGAAGTGTTTTAATTGGTGCATGTGGTAAGTGTTTAGATATGCATGGAATTTTATGTGTAGGTGTATGTAATTAATTTGCACATGTGTGTTTTCTTTCATGTGCGGCAAATATCCTATTCCGAGCCATTTCCGGCTCCCCGTAGGTCGCCGTGGATCACCGTAGGTGAGAACGAACGGCCCCACGCCCTTCATGGCGAGATGCTCTATCCAACGACACACTCCGCGGCCCCCAACGCCTCCGTCGGAGCCTCAATCGGTGCGCCGCAAGTTGCCCCGAGGTTAGCCTTATTTTCATGTATAAGGGCAATATCGTAATAATTGGGAAGTTCATTTAAATGTGTGTTGGTGTGTGCGTGAGTGGTGATATGCATGCATGTGTATGCATGATGTGTATGAATGCATGGATGAGAATTAATTAATGTATATGTATATTTATTAATTTGGATGTATGCATGTGTTCATGTATAATCATGTATATGTATGCATGATTTATATGCATGGGTTTTTATTTATTTGTGTAGATGGGTGTGTCATTTAATTAAGTGTATGTACTTATATTAATATGTATTGGCATTTATTTATGTATGCGTGTATGTATATATATGTATACTTGTATATGTACGTATGTGGGTATACGCGTATGCGTCCGTATGCACGTGTGGGTGTTTAGCGTGCATTTATATTTATTTGTATGTGTTGGTTGCGTGCTACAGCATTTCAGATTTGTTCGGTGACATCCGAACCATTGCAAGAGACCAGGACCCGATTCGGATTCGTGCGTTGTGGACCCGATACAATGGTGATTCGAAGACCGATCCATAGGATGATCCGTAGATCAGTACCAGTTCGTGCAGTGGAGACCAGACGGCGATTCGGTTCTGAAACCGCGCCATTTCATGTGAGTGTTTGCTTTTGTCTCATTTTCTTATTTACCGTTGTCTATATGTATTATGTTTTACTTTTATCATTTCATGTGACTATTTGATTTATTTTACCAGTGTGAACACCTGTATCACTCTATGAGTCATGAGCGAACATTCACCTTATTTATTTTGTTGATCAGAGTATTGATTAGTGTCATTTCATGTGTAGTTATTTACCACTATTGATTCAGGACTAGTTGAGGTATGCCTTATGCTGTGACTTGATTTGATCTATTGATCAGTTGAACTACGCTATATTTGAGATTAAAGGACATATATTAGGCATAGTGTTTATTGGCAGTTGTTGGTGATTATCCCGACTAGAATTCCCGTGGATATCGGGGAAGTGTTAGATATGACATTGCTTTACCAATATACTGATTTGCTGATACTTGGACTGACATTGACTTAGTTAGAGTTGGAGTTGACCTATGATATATCTATATTGGATCTTGATCAGTTTATAGAGGAGCTTGATCTTGTTGGATTGTCATTATGTGAGTGTATAGCTTACCCTTGAAATAGATATGTAACATGATCTTGGTTTTAGATTATTAAACCAAAGACTTTCGGATTTACCTTAATTATATTGATTAAGTACTGATGATCTTACCGACGTTGGATACTAGATATAAAGATGTACTAGATTTCTTATTGATTGAGGACGTTACTCTCTTTAGTTATGATCTTGACTATAGTTGGATGGATTTGATTTTGAGGAATAGATATTGATTGAATTGACTTGACCTGATAGATCTTAGATATATATCTGATATGTTACTTGACTTTGGGATCCTGTGATTGACCTTGATAGAGTGAGAGTGTGTAATAATCCTGATAGAATTGGAACATGAAGATTTGATTTTATGTATCAAAACATGTAGTATTTCAGTTATTGAGATTTGGATATATCGATGACTTGAGGATCAGAGTTGATCGTTGGATGAGAGAATCGATTGTTGATTTATGGGACTTGTGATTACTGTACCAGATTACCTTAATAAGGTTTGATGTTTGAGATTCATGAGGATAGCTTTTGAGATTATGAATTGATTACATATATTACCCGGATTATTCTATTCATGACAGTAGATCATTACCCATCTTAGATATCTTGATTTACCTGAGAAACCTGACTGATTATACTTGGTATATACCTGATAACTATCTTGTCCATGTTACTTAATTGCTGGGAAAAATATTATTACACGGTAACAACACCCGCATGTTATACTTGTTACATATTCCTGTTATACCGGTATCCTGTTCCTTGATATTATATATTCTTGTTATACCGGTATCCTGATTACATGTTGATATTGTTACCGTGACTACCACGGAGTTATCCCAGTGATTTAAATAACATGCAAATTAAATAATCTTGATAAACTAAAACATGATAACAAACAACTTACACTGAAATTGGGGAGATTGATGGAGGAGACAGCGTCTGTATTTTGGGTGGACCAAGGATTTAGGTTGTGCAGCTGAAAGAGGGTTCCACTACAGGGTTCCCGTGGGGTGACTGGCACCCCGTCCTGTTCTTGTTATGCATGTTATACATGTACCTGTTCCTGTTTACATGTTCCTGACTACCTTGCGGTAGGTCCTGATTCAGCGCCAGGAGTTTGGGCCGTGGTACCGGGTATGCACGGGACCTACCTAAAACACAGACAATGTCTCAAACCGATCAGTTTCAATAACTGAGGACATCGATTGGCATGTGTGGTAGGCGTAGTATGGATGCGTCAATTACATGTGGCAATTGGTGTTCGCTGACATAATTAATAATAATAAACTGTATATGCATTGTGACTGACCGTAATCACCTGATTGTATATATATAACACTATGATAGACACATGATTGTAACCAGGACCAGATTATGTACTAGGTTGGTGATATTGCTAAGATATACACCTAGACATCTGTTGTTTGTTACAGTTGTTTTACTTGTCTTGTACCCGTACTCTTATTTTTGCTGTTGTTATTCAGTTGCTTATGTATCATATTATTTGATTATCTTATACCTGCAGTTATTCTTGTTATTGCTTTATGCACCTAGTTTATATGCACGAGTTTTCCCCTTTACACACACACTCACTAGGTCGTTTTCTGACGACCCTGGATTTGCACGTCCAGATATTGGACGCTTGTTTCTTCTGTGCAGGTGTTTCATGAGACGGTACGCTTCATGAGGAGCTGGACGCTCTGCCTTTTGATTCTGGTATTCTTTCCTTTCTTTATTCCTGCTATTATTCTTTGATTCATGTATATCACCCTTGGCTTCTATTCTGTTCCTTATTTCATTCCAGATCATGTGTAGCCTTTATATGTATTATTGCAGTGATCCTTGATTATTATGGTTTAGATTTATAGCTTGTTCAGGTTGCTTTAGGCTTAGCGCGTGTACTTGAGGTATTTTCCTTGCGTATATGCGTCGCCGACTCGTGTCGCGTCTCCGCTCCAGCGTATTTTGCAAAGCAGGGCATGACACTTAACCTCTTAATCCCTAACCTTAGACACTGATTTGACTGGAGTATGAATCAAAACAATTTTCAACCACGGCTGATCTCTTATCGAGTCTGGATGTCCCTAGGGGCCAACGTCTATAAATTTTTATTTAAAATTTTAGGATTGTGAGTGCTTGGAATGTTGTTTTTGGGCTAAGGAAGAGTGATTAAATCCCCACCTTATCTTGTTTATAGGGTGGTGCCCTTAAAGCCCTTAAAGTCAATTGTGCAAGTGTACAGTATATGCAAACATGATTCACTCAAAGTGATATAAATCAACCAAGAGATGAGTTCTATTCTATATGCTATGCGAACGTACCTTGCTCCAGCACTCTTCAACAGTAAAATAAATGAATTGAAAAGACACGTACCTAAATGCAAACATCTAATCAATTTTAAACTTTTCAACAAATGTTTTACTGTTGGATTATTGGCAGGCTCCTGGTGATGGCATACAAGAAATAAATTTGCAGCAAGCTATATTTTGCAAAGTAAGGATTCCTGCAAAAAAAGATTGTGAGTAGTGAACTCTTCCTTGCCGCGGATCCGTGGCCAGAGCTGAGAAAACAAAGCAATTCAGAGGGTACTTGGTCTCTGCATTCTAGAGCAGAGGCCCAAGATCACTTATATGTTACTGCAAGTGTTGTTTTCATGTTCCCCTAACCTGTAACCTGAAACAGAGATGAAAAAATTCGTTTTAGTTCAAAAACTCAATAAAAACTGTCGCCCTCCCCGGCAACGGCGCCAAAAATTTGTTCGAAAGGAAGAATTGAGTTGAACAAGAGTTTAGAGTAAACCGTTCATGTCCGTGTGTTGATTATCAAACTTTGAATATGTATGAAGATTTACTTTACTCCTTCAAATCATCATTCATAGCACAAGCTTTAACGGGTCGTATCCGCAGAGAGGACTAGCGATAGAAGCGTTCACGATTTTTATATGAAGTTTTTGGAAAGAATGAAAGTTCTTCTTTGTTTAAAAATGGAAAAACAAAACAAGATAGAAAGAGAGTGAAGAATTTTGTAGAGTTTGTTAAGAAAAGAAAAATGAAATGGAAATCGGAATGAAAAATGGTATATAAAAACAGTGATGTTGGAAAAAAGAAAGTTTGTAGAAAGGAGTTTTGAAATTCAATTAAGAGAAAGCCATGACTAACTAACATTTTACACTACTAACTTACTAAGCTCGTTGGGTGATTCATACCTCATGTAGATTCATTGGCAATAGTATATCTTGCTTTATCAAATCAATGTTGTTCCAAATTGAGGTTGTGTTCTCATCTAGGCTTGGTTAGGTGGCCTCCTTGGATCATTGGCTCTCAATAATGGAATATAGGTATTCACACTTAGGTATGCTAAACAAGAATATAAGATTCATTAGTCCATCAAAGCTATAACAAGCTAGAATGAAATAAAAAACTTTATACAATAGGAGTTAGCATACTAAAGTGATCCATCTTCATGTTCCATCAAGGCACTTGTTCAAGAGACAAGGCTCTAAATGCGGCATACATGAATCATATGGAGGTGATAAAAAGCATTCACTTGAATTGAAACACTACTCATCATTATTAGAAGTAAAAGACTTGTTAATTACAAGACTTAGAAATAAAAACATCCAACAATTCATATGAGTTAGAAATCATCCAAGAGTTAGTAGTTAGTAGTATTAAAAATTAGTTAGTCATGTTAGTGAGTTAGTTAGCTATAGAAAATAAGAATAAGTAAGAATACATAGTAAAAAGAAAATGCAAGAAAATAAGAACTTGAAAGTAATACAATAGAACAAGAAAAGACTTGAGGAAGGAAAGCTTGAGCCCTTGTATTGAGTTGTCACTTCTTCAATTACAGAGATCTCTCACCCTCACTCTCTCTTTTCTAGATCTAGAAGGAGAAAATGAAAATTACACAAGAAAACTAAAGAGAGTTTAAAAAAAATCCTAACAATTTCCCTAAATAAAATGCTATTCTCTCCTCCCTTTTTTACAGAGGCCTTGGGGGGTCTATTTATTGGCTTCAGGAGAAGATCAAGTCCTACTACAGCCATAGGATCAAACGCTTGATCAACGACCAAGGAAGTGTCGCGGATCCACGACCAGGGCCGCGGTTTCGCGTCAGCATCTTGGCCGTTGCGCCAACGAATTCTCTGACATTCTGTTGGGCTACATGTGCTCAGCTAGAGCTTTTAGAAGTTGAAGAATGTACTTTGGATCATTCCAGAATTGGGCTTCATGGTTGTGGGCTCCTAAAAACTCCTTTAATTCTTCAAAAATTCCAAGATTTGGGCCTTCTTCTCCATTAAATAATGACCTAAAAAATAAGAGAGAAAAGTAATAAAAATCCCATTTTTATTATCATAAAGCATGGTGAGGTGGTGTAAAACTGATGCAAAAATGAACTCCAATCACACATTTCCAGTTCTAGGGCTAGGCTTCACTTTTTAGTGACAAGAGCTTGCCCGAAAGAGATACATTACTTCTTACAGCTGATGAGCTCGTGATGAGAAGTATCTTGACCACTGTCCCGCTTGAAGATCATAGCAGGGTGGTGTACAGAAGCCAGATTTCATGTTCTGGGATGCGGCACCCGACACTGACCAATAACTTCTCGCCCGGGAGGGTTAGTGGATTTACACAATCGAGGGCAAGAAGTATTATATCCCATCAAGCAGGCGACACTTCCCTCTCTCATTCTTCCAATCGATAATGACGATCAGGAAGACGAAGTGGCTCATGACCTTATCCACGGATTCAGTTCATGTGGGGATTTTGACACCCCTCAGTTACAGTCAGTCTGGTCCTACTTGGAGCATGCTGGGCCTGCATCTCGGGAGGTGGGCAAAAACATCACAGTTGGGGAGAATCCGAAAATGGCACACCTTTATCAACCAGTTTGTTAGGATTCATGGCAACTACCCGGCCACAGACTTTAGAGCCTTAGCCTAGGTACACCCTGCTAAGAAGCCATGGTGGAGAGATCAGATATTGTACGTCTTGGAGCATTCTGGTGCAAATCTAAAGAGGCTCAAACTTCACGAGGTGGTTAGGATGACCTAATACGGACTAGAGATAAGCGTGCCTAACATTTTTGCCATCTTCGAGCTGTATTGCCCTGCTTCGGGAAAATTTTTTACACCAATTGGTGAGTTGGGATGGCGTTGCATGACATGTGAGAAGTGTCCAACCTCCGATGGGGTCTATGCCATACGAGGAGTATTCCCCTTGTTCCATGGAATTAGAGTAGCTGGAGAAGGATGATCCGTTTATGTTCGAGACCTATCAGGAGTTGATGTTTCATTTTCACATCTGTCTTAACGTACACAACGCTCGAGGGATTGCAAACGGGATAAAAGTTTGGGCCGATTATTTATTCCCCATTCTGGATTATGCCCCAGAGGATGTTTAATTTCTGATACCAGACGAAGATATCGCCCGGGTGATGGCTGCCAGTGGATACGGAGATGTCATCTTAAATGAGGATGACGGCATTTAAGAAAAAGGTGATAGATTCAAGAGCTTTCACCACCAGGCGAGCCAGCCCGTGTCAAAAAAAGCTTTTCTTGCTGGCTTCTTATCAGTCTGGCTGAAGATATGCATAGTTCCGTCTCCTCCACATGATGGGATCCTATCGTGGGTGCTCTTCGTGGCTGTTCAGCTTGTTCGCGGCCTTGGACTACTCCCTGCCTTGGTCTACTGCATTCAGAGAGGTCTCCAGGCATTGACAGAAGTTTTTTGCAGACCACCGGTCACTGAAAGAGGGAAGGGGTTAATTCAACCCCGCGATGGACCATGTCCTAGGGTGGAGTTGCCCTATACATATTTATGGCATGATTCACCCTGCATTGCCCTCTTATCCTTCAACCGGGAGAAGAACTATCGGAGGGTGTTCGCTTCGCATATCTCCGGCACTTTGAGAACTCTCAATGGAAGACAAAGTATATGGCAGGGGTTTGAAAGCTGATACATTGCTATGATGCGTACAGTCTCTTTCGTTGTTTCCCCTACATTCCAGGCGTCGGGTTTGGAGAAAAAATCCATGATGTCAGAGATAGAGTATCTTCTCTAGGGCAAGGCATATTCAAGTGGTTGGTCAGCATCAGGCCATCCCACTTGGTGTATTATTGCGGGAACGTGTGCTACCTGGAATCGTATGTCCCTAGCCAATTTGCTCATCAGTTTAGGTACGACCAACTTTACATCATCAACCGAAGCACCTGCCTAGCATTCATGGGCAGTCTGATTGATGGTGCGACAACATGGAGATATTTTATCATCGGTTACACCGAGGTCTAGCTCTGCATACCACTGAGAACCCCTAACCTTCTAATGACATTAGGGTCCTACCAGTGGTTTCATGCTTCAAATTCCATCCAGTCAGAGTTCAACATCAACTCCTAGGGAATCAAACTCATCTTTAAGCAGATGAAGTAGAAGACGACAAAGTTTGATCAGGGGAAGCGGGTTCTGGGTACCAGGTCTTCCCGAGTTCTTGGCTGAAGCTGGCAGCGAAGCTTCAGATACTGAGAGCACCCAATTTAAAGATGTTATAGGTAGTGGAGCTTCTTAAGGAGCTCCTAGTGGGGCAGGTAAAGCTCCGTTTGAGGGGGAGGAAGAAGAAGACCCTGATGAGCACTTTAAATGAAAGCAAAAAGAGCCTGCTGCACCTCCCAAGTCTCGTAAGAAGCAAAAAAGCAAAGAGGCCTCGCGGCCTGCTCGAGAAGCTTCTACCTCTAGGGATGATGAATCCATCACTTACATTCCTCCCCCTGGTCCTTTAATTATTGAGTCTTCTCTTCAGGCAAAGACTCAAGAAGAACCAGTTCAGGCTCCTTGTAAAACCATCTTTCTTTATCTCAACATTTTTTGCATCCTTTTCATGATCAATTGTTTTCTTTTTAATCTCGGATGTAGGAAAATAAGCTATAGCTATCAAAAAGAAGATGAGGCGACCTTTTCAGCCCTGAAGCTCCTAAAGAACAAACAGACGATGTTGGGCTTTCTGGTAAGGGCAAGGTTGCCACTCAGGGAGATGTGAGTGATGATGTAGAGATCCTGGAAACTCCTCTCCTAAGGAGAGAAAGCCAATCTCTGAACCACTGGCTGACGAGCCAGCCACTTGGGAGGTCGTTATCAAGACTGGTGTTAGAACTGGGGTTACTCCTCTGAGATTGCTCCACTTACTGCTAAGGTTACCGCTTTGGGAGTCAGTTATACCGAGGCTGCCCAAGATATGATGATCAGCACTGAGGTTAATACTACTGTAATCTCGATCCTCCAGGTAATAATCATAACAATTCTTTTTAGCCATCAATTTTCATATACTGTTCCTGACTTGAAGCTCTTGCAGAGACCCTTGCGTTGACTGCTTCAATCACGGGCCATTGCAAGAAGGGCAGCTGCTCTCATCATGATGGACATTGCAGGGATCGACGTTCTATATCATAGCATCATTCAACATCAATCCATCTTTGCTGCTGCTTCCATGGCGACTGACGCGATGGTGTTTTCTCCTTTAATCATGCTAGTTATGAAGTATTGAGTTTCAACCCGAGCCTTTTAGTGTGTCGGTCTCCATTCTTGTCGTGTCTTTGGCTCCAACTACTACTGGATTGAGGGTGATTACCAGTTCAGACTCTCCAATGATGGTTGTTGAGCTAACCAACCCTACTTCTCTGGCATCCAATACACTCATCTCTATGAAGACTCCTCCCCGACTGCTAATTGCTCCTTCTACTCCACTGACGGCTGCTCTTGTAACACCTTCAACGATCGTGACTACCAAAGTCACAGAGACTTATCTTTCATTGTTCACTCGCTCGCCCGAGGTAATTAAAGTAGAGGGAGTTCATGGCGGAGGTGATCGACAGCTTCTACATGGGCTTAAAGCGGTGTATCTCCTTGGTCTTGAAGAGTTGACCAGTCCATTTAAATTTCTAAAGGTGGTTGACTGAGATGAAACTGGTACACAGAAAATAATAGTTTAGATTAAAAGAATAGAATGTGCAAGTTCTCAATACTATCGCTATAGCAAGTGGCTATGCGGGTCGTGATCCATAAGGAGGAACTTGCGATGGAAGCGTATTGTAAATTCTCATTTAGTTCACTAAAAATTGTTAAAATTCTTCTTATTTTTTTAGAAGAAAAGGAAAAATAAAGTCTATTGTTAAGTTAAGAAGAAAGCGAAAGATAAGAGAAGGTGGAGAAAATAGAAAATGGATTCGTACAAAGAAAGTGAAAAAGTGAATAGAATTAAGAGTTGATGGTGATCTAACTAAAGATTAAAAGAAAAGAAGAAAAACCCTAAAAGTACTTACTTACCTCTTCGGCGCTTGCTTACCTTTGATCCGTATAGACGATGTACCTTAGCTTGAAGTCAATCGAAGCATGACAGATGGGATCTTCTCCACTCCCATTCTAAACTACGAAATGAATGAGCAAGCTACACTAACATAGAAATGGCTATCCATCACCATAAGCCATCAACGGCACTTGCAAGGGCAAGGCAACTTCGAGGCTATCGGAATTATTTGGATTCATAAACACAAAAGAGGGAAGCAAACAAAAATAACAGTAAAGGAAAAAAAAGAAACTTTGATTCGATTCAAATAATAATGAAAGAAAAGACTTACTTACACCGGTGTCACCCTCAGTACAAGCTTCGCTCTCATTCCTCCATAAAACTGTCCTCTCCTCTCAGTTACATAAATAAAATAAAAACTACATAAAAGAAAACTAAAAATTTCTAAGTTACAGACTACAGAATAGCCTAACCTATGCTCTCTACTTAATCATTTCTTGTAGCCTCAAAAATCCAAGTATTTATAGGTAAAAACCAAAAGGGGGAGAGCATATGAAGACAGGGAAAGCAAACGCTCCCCCTTATCTAACCTAACTGCCATAGAAACGCGAATTTTGGCCACATTTTTGTGGCCTGGGTGTGGCCAAATGGCCACACTCGGGGGGTGCAGATCCCATATTTGATGATCAGTTCGTTTGTTCAACTGGTTTCTCGATTTGCTCTACGGATTTGATGATATCTCTGTTGATCCTCAAGCTAACCAAATAAATCCAAATAAATCCGAATTTAACCGGTTTCTATTTGGTATTATCTGCTCTGATTTCTTCTAATCTCCATAAATCTTCTGTACCAATCCTTGATTTTGAATTAAGCACATTTAAATATGATTTTAAGTGGGCTTTTGGGCTCATTTTCTCTTTCCTCTTCTTTAGTAAAGGCCCTGGAAATAATTAAACAAAAAGAATGATAAATAGCAGAGTTTATTAAACAATAAATATGAAAATATGATGATAAATTTGCAATATCAATGGCCGATCACACTCGACGCCTATATTTTGCTCATCCTTGAGCAAAACAAATAAAAATAAAACAGAGCTAACCTAGTCTAATTCACTTTCATAGGAATCACGGTTGCACTTAGTATATGCAATAAGCGGTTAAACCTCTAGATTACCTCTAGAGAATGAGTTTTATCTCGTAAGGATTTTCAGTGGATTACACTCATAAAATCCATAAAGAAAGAAACAAAGTGTTAGTATTTTCAAAAAGCATTTCAAAAAAGAGAGAAAATATTTGAAGTATTATTGTAAGAGTTCAAGTAATCTATAAGCTATAGGAAAATTTAATTTTTCATTCCTAATCTTAGTCTCTATTCAAAACTTGTTATTAATCAAAGTAAGGAATCAAATTGTATTTTTCATCTAGTCTATTACTTTACTTTAAGTCATATGCACTTTTGTGACAGTAAAATTTTGACTCGGGATTCTTTAACTTCAATTCTTATGCCTTATTATTAATTATATTATATATTTTTCAATATTATTCCTTAGTTCTATTAGGCTTTCTAGTCTTCCCAGGTAATGTGCCTTTTGTCGGTGACTCCCAAACCGAATGGCCTTAGGGCACCGGGTGAAAAAACACCCCAAGAACTTAAGGACTCGTGCAAGCAAGGCCACAAAACTAAAAATTTTATTTATTATATGGATAGCTTTTAGGTGTGAATGCTTATGCTTTATGAGGCAAAATACTCAGCTTAATCAAAGGATATTTTATATATATATATTTTTCTTTTTTAATAAGTCATAAGAATCTTTATTTTTGAACCCTAAGTATGTAAGTGTATAAAGTATGCATATTTCATCAAGGTAAAAATTAAGACTAAATTATTTTTTCAAATTTTTTCTAACCCTAGAAATCAAACAAATAATCTTATTTTGACCAAGTATAAGAAATCCTAATTATGATTCTCCTATTTCTTAAATTAACTTAATTTATTACAAAATATAGGTCAAAATATTGTTTCTATTTTCAAAAAGTTTTGAAAAGCAAAGAAATTTTTTTAAAAAAATTTAATAAAAAGAAAATCTATGTTATGTTAGAACCCTCCCCTACACCTATCTCATGCATTATCCTCAATGTATGAATGAATGCAAAAATGAATGAAAAGAAGAAAGGGAAGAAAATGTTACCTCAAGGTGGTGGATCCGGTGGTGGTCGGATTGGGCCAAGCATTACTACCCAATCAAGATAATGTGATGGTTCACGGAACCCACCTTTATTGACCTCTTTTCTCTTTACATATTTACAGTCCCCAATATGAATAGGATCATGTATGATCCTATTATGAAAATTATCCCCTTCATATGATCAGTCTTGAAAAATCATCACGGAGTCATTATGGTTTATCCCTATGTCTAAAAGAGGAATGAGATATGATGAATTGAATGATTTGGGCTCTGAAATGAAAGGAACAATAACAAATATTGACTTGGGAATAAGACTTAAATCAAGTTTAGGTTAGAGAGTCATTTTAGGTTCAAGAATTGAGTCCAAATCACAAAAATGAAATTCATATTCTTTTTCCATCAATGGAATGCGACTATCCAAAATTGGTGATTCAATTTTTAGATCTATGGGTATGTGAATAAATGTTGGCTCATAAAATTGGTCCAAATTGGGTAAGGATACCGGAGTCAACATGGATTCGAAGATGGGAACTAAATCACAAGGTTGGAGATTGGGTTCACATTCAAGTTAATCTCATTGAATGGAAAACTTGCCAATTGGTCCAAGGTTTGGAATTGATCAAGTTCAAGTTTGTGTGATGAATTGACTCTTGGTTAAATCTCCAAGACACTATTATTCCTAGTTTTCCTCAATATAGCTAAGGCAACTAGGAATAGTCGAACATGTGTTAGGTAGAGTTTCATCATTCCGTTCTTTCACTATGTTGATCAAATGACTCATTTGTGCTTCTAGCCTATTGACAAATTGGAAAAAAATTATTTTCAGATTGAATCAGATTTTCATACTCCTATCTGAGTCCATAGGTTTTTCTTCTTGCTGTGGGACTTGGAAAATGAAGTAAGGATCTTGGATTTGAAAGTTTTATGAGAATTGTGAGTCCATAATTTTCATCTTTTATTCCTGAGACTCAATCATGTCTTTTATACTCTTAATCATCTCAGATTTTTCTTTTATGGGTTGATCATGACTAGAAAAATTAGAAGCTGAATGTTGGAATGGAGGGTGATAATATGACTCCGTGGAGTTGTACCCTCATTGACTCTATAAAAACTAGTGATGATTGTTCCAGTCTTGTTCACAATATTGAGACTGGGGAATGTATTAATTCGGATAAGACCAATCCGGCATACTTGGTTGGTTAAAGTTATGATATACCGGGTTGGTAATATCCGAGTCAAAAGAGGTCGAGGTGAAGTATGGATCATTATATGCATAGGAATAATTGTGATTATAATCCATAACACCAAGATGTCAAAAACAAAAGCAAAAATAAGCAAACAAGCAAACAAGCAAAGTAAGAAAAATCTAGCCTAAGTTAGGGTAGACCTTAGACCTAGACGACACCTAACTAGTTAGACTGTCCACGGGGGGTATATTACAGAATTTGACCATAAGTTAATCAGTCAGGTAGAGGCAAGACCAGTGGGAGCTATCAGTGCCTAAGCAACATATCTAATTATACCAAACCACTGTTCTTCAAGGTTTTGCCTCTTAATCCCGAACCTTAAACACTGATTTGGCCAAAGTCAAATTCAAATCAACTTTCTCCTTAAGTCAGTCTTCTATTTGAGTCCGAGATGTCTGATCGTGCATATATTTTGCATTCTTTTCATTACACTCCTACATTTATCGTGTAATAAATCAGCTAAATTCCTTATCTTAAATGTCTATTTTGCAAAAGATAATCATGAAGAGAAAGAGGATAAAACAAAATAAATACCAGTTAAAATCAGATTTAACTGGATCTATTTAGTTAGTTACGGATGATCCCAGATCTAGTTAGAACAAATGAAGGATTGGGGCAAATGTTCAGCTGAAGATCAGAGCAAATCAGAAAGGTAACACCAAATGAAAACCGTTAAAATTCAGATTTTGATAAATCCATTTTGGTTAGCTAAAGATCAACCGTAGATAACGTCAAATACAGAGTCCAAATTCAAAATTCAAAGGGATAAATAGATAGAGAGAAGATCAACTGATGAAATGAAGCAATTTTGACTCGGATTCTAACTAGATACATTTTAGTATTTGAATCATAACTTTCTCTACCGAAACTCAAATCTGATGATTCAAGATGATTCAGAAAAAAGACTTAAAGAGATACAACTCTTAAATTGATCATTGTTTCTAATTCTGTAATTTGATAAGTTATATTCAGTAATCAATATGCCAATAAGCTACAGATCAAAAATAAATATTCATATCAAATTAAGTTTGGAGATAAAGGGAGGATTCAAATTCAGAAATAGCTAGATTCCCCTATCTTCATACTCCTCTACCCTCCGTATTTCTCCTATAAATACCTGCAATCTCAAAGACAAAAAGGAACAACCAAGCAGAGATAGTTTTTAGGCCAGTTTTCATTCTTTTTCGTGTAAGTTTTTATTTTCATTTTATGTAATTTTATTTCTTTGTAAGCATAGGTTAGAATGAGATTCATGTAAGTAAGAGAGAGAGACTTATGTTGAGAGTGGCACCGATGTAACCTCCTCCTTTCTTTCATAGTTTCTACAAGCAATCAAAGGTAACATCTTTATGCTTTTCTTTATCTATATGTTCTTCTTCTTTTTTCTACTTTTCCTCTTTTGGTTTTGATGAATGTCCAAGTGAACCTAGAAGCATCAGTATAGCCATGTGTTTGGAATTTGGAGTTTTACTAGTATTCAGAGAGAGAGTTTAGAGTAAACCTTTGATGTTCGTATGTTGGTGTTCAAAAGCTCCAAATGTAATTGTCGGTTTACTATACTCCTTCCGAATCACCGTCGTAGCATAAGCTATTATGGGTCAATTCCACAGGGAGAGTTGGCGATAGAAGCATTCACGGTTTTGATATTGAGTTTGTTTTTAAGAAGGAAAACGAAGGTTCTTCTATGCTTTAAGAAAAACAAAATGACATAGAAAGTAAATGAAAAATTCTTTGTTGGTTTTGTTGAAGAAAAAAGAAAAGGATGGAAGGAAGGTGAAATGAACTTGGATGTAGCTTGAAAAGAGAACTTTTTAAGAAAGAAAACTTTGAAAGACTATAGAGAAAGAAACCATGACTAACTAACACTCTACTTTACTAACTTACTAATCTCATAGGGTGATGCATGCCTCATGTTGATTCATCGGCAAAGATTTGTCTTGCTTGTTTGGTCAAAGTATTGTCCCATGTAGAGGATGAGTTATCTTCTCGGCTTGACTCGTTGCCTCATTGATTCATTGGCTCCCGAGATAGATTTTCAGTGATGGAATCAAGGATAGTCACTCAAGGATATGCTAAGAAAGAAGATACAAGATTCATTAGTCCATCAAAGCTATACTTAAGCTAGCATTGAAGTAAGAAAGTTGTACTACTAATCAATAGCATAATTAGGTGCTCCATCATGTTCCATCAAGGCACTTGTTCTAAAGACAAGGCTCTAAATGAGGCTCACATGAATCATATGGAATGGGAACAAGCATTTGCTAAGAATTAAAGTAACTCATCTTCATTGGGGATAATGAGACTTGAAATTTGCAAGACTACAATAAAGCATCCAATGAATCACATGAATTAGCAATCAGCCAAGAGTTAGTAGTTAGTAAAGTTAGTGGTTAGTTAGTCATGTTAGGAAGTTAGCTAGACATTGAAGTAAAAAGCAAACAACAATCCATTGTAGAAGGAAATGCAAAAGTAGTAAAGCTCTTGAAGAAAACAATGCACTAGAATGAGCAAAGATGTGAAGAAAGAAGGATCAATTCTTGCATTGAGTTGTCACCTCTCTAATTACAAGATTTCTCACTATCTCTCTCTCTCTCTCTTTGCTGAATTCTAGAAGGAGAAAGAAAATTACAAGAGCAACTAAAGAAAACCTAAAGAAAATCCCAACAATTCCCTCAAAATACAATGCTCTTCTCTCCTCCTTAATTACAGAGGCCCTAGGGGTCTATTTATAGGCTCCAGGGAGTGAGGCCTTCAAATCACAGCCGTGGGATTAAACACTGGCTCAACGGCCAGATCATTGTCGCGGATCCGCGGCCAAAGCCACGTTTTCGCGGCAGAATCTAGGCCGTTGCGCCAGCGATTTCTTCTGACATTCTGTTATCCTCCAGGTGCCTTGCTGGACCTTCTAGAAAGTAGGGAATATCCGTGGATGAATCCAGACATGGGCTTCTCTTTTGGGCTTTTTCTTTGGGTTCTTTAATTAATCCCTTAATTCCCTTGAAAAATCATTATTGATGGGCCTTCATCTCCATTAATGTTGGACCTGAAAAAAAGGAGAGAAAAAACAATAAAAATCTCATTTTCTTTATATAAAGCATAATATGGTAGTGAAAAATGATACAAAAATGAACTCCAATCACACCCCCATATCTAGCTTTTGTTCGTCCCCGAGCAAAAAGAAAAAGAGAAAAATCCTAGCTAAATTATTAAACCACTTTCGTAGGTGAGATGATTGCACTGAGCTCATGTAACAAGCCGTTTAAACCTCTAGGTTACCCTAGAGGAGGAGTGTTGTCTCCTGAGGGTTTTCAGCGGATTGCACCTACAAAATCCAAGAAAGAAAAATGTTAGTGAAAAAATTTATGATCCATGTTTTTCAAGATTTTCCTTGATCTATTGGTTTCGAGTTACCCTAAACTTGTCTTTTTTCATAAGTTTCTATTTAAAGTTTTGTCTTCAACTTAGGTTAAGTTTTTAAGGAATAGAGAGAAAACCGGATTTTACATCAAGCCTAACATATATACATCTATATATATGAGGAATTTTTCTTAGACTAGAGTTCATTTACTTATATATATATATATATATATATAATTATATATTATATTTTACATCTCCTTAGCTTCCTTAGGCTTTCTAATTTACCCATGTAGCGAGCCTTTTACCGATGACCCAAAACAGTCGGTCTTAGGGCACCAGATGAAGATACATCCCTAAGGTCCAAGGACTCGAGTAAACTAGGCCACGAATGCTAAGGACTTAACCACCTTTAGGCGCGACTGGCCAAGCTTCTTAAGGCACAACTAACCAGCTTAATTAGTGGTTAAGTTATTATTTTATTATTTTATTTATTTATTTATTTATTATTTATTAATATATATATGTGTAAATAGAATCACTAAGTCTTTGATTAATCCCTCAATATGTTAATGTATAATGCTAAAGAAAGAATGAAAATCTAGCTATCTTTCTTATTCTTTTTTCTTAACCTAAAGATCCAACAAAACTCCTTATTTCAACTTATATTAAGAAATCTTAGTTTAGAATATCCGTAATTCTTAAGGTCAAGTCTGATTCTTTAAAATGGATCAAAATATTTTTCTTCTTCTTCTTTTTTTAGGTTATCTTAAAAAGAAAATGAAAAATGAAAAATCTAAAATGAAAAATCTAAAAAGAAAATGAAAAATCTAAAAAGAATGAAAAATCCTAAAAAGAAAATGAAAAAATCCTATGTTAGTATCTACCCCCCCATTCCTATCTCATGCATTGTCCCCAATGTATGCAAGATAATGTATGCATGAAACAGGTAAAGAAACGGTGTCACCCTCTCCGTCGTTTTGGACCAGCGGTGGTGCTAGATCCAGCTGACTGTGAACGCCGCAGACTTTCCTCAATTCGGTCTAATCGAGACGTCTGCTCCTCAACTTGTTTGCGCAATCGAATCTGTCCCCGGAAGATGTTCTTCATGCCTCGCCAAATAGTAGACATGAAGGCACGTGAATCAGCAGGGGGGTCCTGTTGCCAAAAGACAGGCTCATCCTCTTCCTCTAAAATATCCTCTGAAGAGGACTCTACTGGCACATCTTCGGACTGGACACTAGGGGTCCAGACCGCATGAGACAACTATTATAGGCACTAGTGGCCCTCTCGAGTGCTATAAATACCCTCTCGTATGCGTCAAAAACATCATCTGGTAGGAAAGTCCTACACAGACGAGTTATCAGAACTGGGTGTGAGTACTTAGAACCACGTGTGCATGAGGAATTTGCAATTATACTATGGAAGATTGTTTTATTAATGCAGATCGTGTGCTGCGAGTCATGAGGTCATGTATGATTTGCAGCACCGGCCTGTTGAAGGAGGTTGTGTGGTCCAGTCCTAAAAATTGCGTTGAATCCATCGACCAACGCAATGCACATTTCTAAACGTGGTACTGACTTTGAGCCCCTGTCCTGCTTTATACAGCGAGCCCCCATGATAGACATGTAATCGATGAGAGGAAGGGGGTCGCTATGCTGTGGGTTACATGGGACATGTGTGAGTTCCTCTAGTAGAGGAAGCGTGATAATGATGTCTCCCGTGGGCATATGTATCGTGAGTTGGTGAGTGTCAAAATTCACAGAAGCATGGTCTACAGAAGTGTAGAACAATTTGACTAACTCAGGACAATAATACGCTTCTCTATCTGAATTATCATATATTAAAGCATACCAATCCCAAGAACGAATTCGATCTAGAAAAATATGCCCATAGCCGTTAACATCACTAAGAATTTGAGAAAAATCTTTTTCTACAAATATTGACGGTGCCATGATAACGAATATAAAGCAACAGGAAGATTTCAGAGAATAGAATGCAAACCACTCCCAGACGACGTGGGGGGAAACAAAAATTCGATTGCAGAGAGCACTCGGATGTGGAAACAGATGATCAGGCTCTGGATCTGAAGCGTACAGAGGGCCGCGACTGCAGCAAATTTTGGCGGCGCTCTAGAGATGCACAGAAGGCCGTGGATCCGCGACTTCTGCCGAGAAAACGCGGCAGAGTTGAGGATGCAGAGGAGGAGAAAAATTTGAGGGGCGGTGCTGGCTTTGTGTTTTTCAGATCTGGGTTAAGAGCTAGGGTAAGGAGAAGACACGGGGTAGAGAGTATTTATAGATAGCTGAGAGAGATAAATTCCCTAAATTACCCTAGTTGGAATTAGGAATTTACAACCCTAGGGTAATTTAAAGGAATTCAAGGAGAGAGGAAAGTTCTAGGTGCTATTTAGCACCTAAGTCCACTTATTTGTAGTTATTTCTATTTGTATTTTTTTATTTATTATTTACAGGAGGGGTCCCAAAATGATATGCAGGGGGGTACTGGGAAATTTGTACAAGTGATGTGGTCACATGTAGACTGGGTCACAAAGACCCAGTTCATGAACATCGTGTGACTCGAACTCTGTGGTAAAAAATGGCTTTAGGCGTTGACCGTTGACTGTAAAAGTATTGCCATTTTTAGGATCAAAAACTTCAATGGCATCCTGGGGGAAGACTCTTTGAACGATGAATGGACCTGACCACCTGGTTTTCAATTTACCAGGAAAGAGGTGGAGTATTGAGTTATACAACAGAACTTTTTGTCCTGAGACAAAAGTTTTCCTATGAATTGATTTATCGTGGAAGAGCTTAGTTTTGTGTTTTGCAATCCGAGCGTTATCATATGCATCGTTTCTCAGTTCTTCTAATTCGGATATTTGCAATTTTCTCAAAGCGCCGGCTTTGTCCAAGTCAAAGTTTAGCTGTTTCAATGCCCACATAGCTTGGTGTTCTAACTCCACAGGCAAGTGACAGGGTTTTCCAAATACAACTCGGTATGGAGACATACCGAGGACAGTTTTGTAAGCGGTCCTATAAGCCCATAGGGCATCAATGAGTTTGATGGACCAGTCCTTACGATTCTGTCCAACGGTTTTCTCCAATATGAGTTTAATTTGTCTGTTGGTGACTTCCACTTGCCCGTTCGTCTGAGGATGATAGGCCGTGGATAATTTATGAGAAATAGAGTATTTTCGCATTAGGGCTTTAAAAGCCCGATTGCAGAAATGACTCCCGTTATTACTAATTATTGCACGGGGGGCTCCGAAGCGTGAAATGATATGTTCCCGTAAAAACTTGATGACAACTTGGTTGTCATTTGTCCTAGTTGGAATAGCTTCAGCCCATTTGGAAACATAGTCTACAGCCACCAAAATGTATTGGTTGCCATAAGACAGAGGGAAGGGTCCAATGAAGTCAATACCTCACAAATCAAAAATTTCGACCTCTAAGATAGGTGTAAGGGGCATCATGTCTCTCCGCGTGATTCAAACCGTCATTTGACATCTGGCACAGAGCTTGCAGAAGTATACGCGTCTTTAAAGAGAGTGGGCCAGTGTAGAATCCACTCTGAAGTACTTTCTCAGCAGTTTTTCATGGACCAAAATGTCCACCGCAAGCTAACTTGTGACAGAATGTCAAAACACTCTGATGTTCATCCTCATGAAGACACCTTCTTATATCTGGTCAGGACAATATTTGAATAAATACGGTTCATCCCAAAAGAAAAACCGTATTTGACTCATAAAGCGGTGTTTGTCCTGACCTGACCAATCGGAAGGTGTTCGCCCGTTGCAAGGTAATTTGCTATATCAGCATACCAGGGCCTTTACACATTGTAAAAATGCGTTCGTCAGGAAAATTGTCATTTATTGGGATTGTCTCCTTTGGTGCATTGGGAATTCGTGAAAGGTGATCTGCTACCACATTCTCAACACCCTTTTGGTCTTTAATTTCCAAATCAAACTCTTGCAAAAGAAGTATCCATCGAATCAGTCTAGCCTTTGCGTCCTTCTTTTACATTAAGTATTTAAGGGCGGAGTAATCAGTGAAAATCGTTGTCTTGGAGCCTAGTAGGTATTGACGGAATTTCTCCAACGCAAACACAACAGCTAAAAATTCCTTTTCAGTAGTTGTGTAATTCAGTTAGGCTTCGTTAAGCGTCCTACTAGCATAGTAAATCACGTGTTACCTATTATCAATACGCTGTCCTAGAACAGCGCCTAGAGCATAATCGGAGGCATCACACATGATCTCGAATGGTCTAGTCCAATCTGGTGCAGAAATTATCGGCGCTGAGACAAGTCTGTGTTTAAGCTCCTCCCAAGCTTGTAAACATTCTTCATCAAATTCGAAGGGTACATCTTTTCCTAAGAGATTTGTCAAAGGTCTAGCATTTTGCTAAACCCTTGAATGAATCGTCTATAGAAACCGGCGTGCCCTAGAAATGATCTAATGTCTTTTAAGCATTTTGGCTCAGGGAGCTTTGTTATTACTTCCACTGTAGATTTATCAACCTCAATTCCTTTGTTTGAAACTTCGTGCCCGAGAACGATTCCGTGCTTGACCATAAAGTGACACTTTTCCAGTTGAGTGTCAAGTTTTTCTCCATGCATCGTTGTAAAAACAGCTTAAGATGGTACAAGCATTGTTCAAAGGAATCGCCATAAATCGAGAAATCATCCATGAAAATCTCCAAAAATCTCTCCACCATGTCAGAAAAAAGGCTCAACATGCAACGTTGAAACGTTGCGGGAGCATTGCATGGGCCGAAGGGCATTCTTCGGTATGCAAATGTTCCAAATGGACAGGTGAAGGTAGTTTTGTCTTGATCCTCGGGAGCGATAGGGATTTGATTATATCCTGAATATCCATCCAGGAAATAGTAATACTTATGTCCAGCTAGTCTCTCGAGCATTTGGTCTATGAACGAGAGGAGAAAGTGATCTTTACGCGTGGCAGTGTTCAATTTTCAGTAATCAATACAGACTCGAATCTTCGTAGGAAGTCGAGTTTGCACCAATTCTTTCTTATCGTTTTTTACCACGGTAAACCCTGCTTTTTTTGGCACAGCGTGGACTGGACTTACCCATTGGCTATCGGATATGGGATAGATAATCCCATTGTCTAACAGCTTCAAAATCTCAGCTCTAACAGCCTCCGCATGATTGGGTTCAGTCTACGTTGTGGGTCACGTTTTGGTTTAGCATCCTCCCTCAAATGAATCCGGTGTTGTACTATGGAAGGACTAATCCCCTTTATGTTAGCCATGGTCCAACCAATGACTTCTTGATTTTCTCTTAACACTGTAAGAAGATCCTCTTCTTGTTGTTTTGTGAGATGGGATGCAATGATCACGGGAAAAGCTTCTTTCTCATCCAAGTATTGGTACTTGAGATGGTTGGAAAGAACCTTAAGTTCAGAAGAAGGGACAGGATCTATCAATGATTGTTCTTTGTGCAAGGGAAGGATAGGGGTGGTATTAGTGGCCCATTCGACAGTCGACTCAACGATTTGATCAAGATTGAAGTCATCAGACTCCAACTCAAATTCTTCATCGGACTCATATTCAACCTCCATGTCATGTTCACTTGTTAATCCCTCGATTAAGTTCACTTCAAATGACTCATTATCCAAATCTCGAGGTTGTTTTCCCAGGTGAAAAAACATTCACCTCTTTTGTCATATCTCCAAAAGTTAGACGCATTGAGCCATTCCTACAGTTGATGATTGCGTTTGCAGTGGCTAGGAAAGGTCATCCTAGAATGACAGGTGTCTGAGGTCTGAGATTGTGTACGGGTTGCGTCTCTAGAACAATGAAGTCTACGGGGTAAATGAATTCCCCGACCCGTATTAGAACATCTGTAATCTCCCCCTTGGGAATCTTTACAGATCGATCAGCCAGTTGTATAGTAACTTTGGTTGGATGGAGGTCGCCTAACCCAAGTTGCTGATACACAGAGAATGGAAGAAGATTGATTCTGGCTCCTAAATCAAGTAACGCCCTGTTGATCGTGGTCTGTCCTATAATACAAGAAATGGTTGGACTCCCTGGGTCCTTATATTTCACAGGAATTGGCCCAGTGAGCAACTCACTTATATTTGAAGCTAGGAAGACCTTCTTTGGGATATTTGCTTTCCTTTTCTTGGTGCACATTTCTTTAAAAACTTGGCATATGATGGGACTTGTTGTATGGCATCAAGAAGGGGTACATTGATCTGGACCTAATTAAACATTTTCCTAATCTTCTTCATATAAGCATTCAGCTTTTGGTTTGCTAGCCTATTAGGAAATGGTACAATAGGCTTGTATGGTTGCTCATTTGTCTTGTCTTTGTCATTGGATTTGGAAGTTGATGGTTGTGAACTTGAAGATGGATTGTCTTGAGTTGGTTGTACCAGAACAAGAGGTGTTGATATTGACACTGATTTATTGGGTTGATTGGAAACCTTATTGTCTATCCGCTTTCCAGATCTCAGAATATGAACAGTGTTGCATTGACTTGGGCCCATATCTTCAACTTCATGAAGAGGGAAGGGCTTTTTGGATTGGGCAATGGCTGACTTGGTAGCATTCCTTTTGTCTTTCATTCAAAGAGTTAGCCAATTGACCTATCTGAACCTGTATCTTGTTCATATCCTGATGGTGGGTGGTCATTATTGAGGCCTGGGTTTTGGATAAGGTTCCAATCATTTTTTCTAATTCTGATAACTTTTTATCTGGATGATTTGTGTTTGTTGTTGCTGATATGTGGGCTGAAAGTTTGCTTGAAAATGTGGTGGACTCTGATATGATAGGAAATTTGATGGACTCTAGTGGAAACTGGGTTGATGAGACTGAGCAGGATATTGATGTGAGAATGATTGCCTTGGTTGCTCCTTACCAAACTGACTCCATGAGAAATTTGGATGGTTTCGCCATCCGGGTTGTATGTTTTGGCGTATGGATTGTAGTTGGGTTTGGTGTATGCTGCATTCATATTTTCAGGGTACATTTGAGACTGGTAGACAGGACACTCTTCAAACAGGTGGTTAAGATCATGGCAGTAGGTACAACCCGGGTTGATCACAGGTGGTGGGTTGACCTGATTCACAACAGTAGGTTCCCTAGCTTCGAGCAGTTCTATCCTTTTCATCAATTGTGTTATTTTCGCTCGGCAGCTATGGAGGATTCAATCGAATGCATACCAGTTCTGAAAGTGGTGGGATTGGGTTTCTCTGGGCATGACTCCCACTGGATGGTTTTTTCTGCTAAAGCTTCAAAGAGGTCCCAACCCTAGTTCTCATCTTTTTTCAAAAATTTCCCTTAGCACATGGTTTCAAGGAGTGTCTTGGTTTGGTAGTCAAGTCCGTCATAGAGAATTTGGCACTGCCAACACTTCTCTATGCCGTGATGAGGACATAGGGCTAGTAAATCTTTAAATCGTTCGAAATACTTTCAAAATGGTTCATTAGATTCATGTTTGAACTGCATTATGTTTTTTCTCATGAGGGCTGTCTTATGAATGGGATAGAACTTCTTAAGAAAGACTTTGACAAAATCATCCCATGAAGAGACAGAACTGGCGGGCAGATTATATAGCCATTTCTTAGCTATATCCTTAAGCGCGAAGGGTATGAACCTTAATCTAACAGCGTCCTCCGTCAGTTGGGAAATTTTCATCATCACATACACTTCTTCAAACTCACGAATGAAGAAATATGCATCCTCGGACTCTAAGCCATGAAACCTTGGGAGTGTGTTTATGAATGTGGTTTAAGCTCAAAGTTGTTTCCGTTTGTCACAGGTAAAAGAATGCATGAAGGAAGTGAAGTGCGATGGGGTAGAACTTGTCTTGGAGAGAAGTATTGTTGGCCATAATTGGGATTGTGTCAGGAGGTGGTGTTTGTGCAAGTGTAGAAATCCTAACAAGTCTTGCAGAATTTGGATCCCGGTACCACTCTTACATGCACAATCACAGACAACGTTCACGATCAAGCAAGCGAAGAAAAAGGAAAATAACAATCAAGAAAAGAAAAAGCAATCACAAGCTATCTAGGATACCTGGACCTAGACGACTCCTAACTGTTCGATGAATCAAAGAAGATTATTGCTCGAGTCAGACCACAGTTAATCAGCCAGGTAGGGGCAAAATACGGTGGGAGGTATTCGTGCGTAAGCAACGGGCCTTAACGCCAAACCACGGTATCTTCGAGGCTTAACCTCTTAATCCCCAACCTTAGACACTGATTTGACTGGAGTATGAATCAAAAATAATTTCCAACTTCAGCTGATCTCTTAATGAGTCCGGATGTCCTTAGGGGCCAACATCTATCAATTTTTATTAAAGAGCTTGGGATTGTGAGTGCTTGAATGATAATTTTTGGGCCAAGGAAAGGGTGATGAAATCCCCACCTTATCTTGTTTATTGGGTGGTGCCCTTAAGATCAATTTTGTGCAAGTGTATAATATATGCAAATAAGATTCACTTAAAGCGATGTAAATCAACCAAGAGGTGAGTCTTATTCTAAATGCAATGCGAACGTACCTTGCTCCAGCACTCTTCAACAGTAAAGTAAATGAATTGAAAAGACACGTGCCTAAAATGCAAACGTCTAATCAATTTTAAAATTTTCAACAAATGTTTTACTATTGAGTTATTAACAGGCTCCTGGTGATAGCATACAAGAAATAAAATTTGCAGCAAGCTATGTTTTTTCAACGCAAGCAGCCCTGCACAAAACCTGTTAGTAGTCAACTCCTCTTTGCCGCGGATCCGCGGCTTTGGCCGAGAAAACGCGGCAAATCAGAGGGTACTTGGTCTCTGCTTTCTTGAGCAGAGGCCCAAGACCACTTATGTGTTACTGCAATGCTTTGTTTCCTGTTTTCCTAACCTGTAACCTGCAACAGAGAAGAAAAATTCGTTTAGTTCTAAAAACTCAAATGAAAACCGTTACTTTCCCCGGCAACGGCGCCAAAAATTTGTTCGGAATTGAGAGTTTTACTAGTATTCAGAGAGAGGGTTTAGATTAAACCTTTGATGTTCGTATGTTGGTGTTCAGAGCTCCAAATGTAATTGTCGGTTTACTATACTCCTTCCGAATCACTGTCGTAGCATAAGCTATTACGGGTCGATCCACAGGGAGAGTTGGCGATAGAAGCATTCACGGTTTTGATATTGAGTTTGTTTTAAGAAGGAAAACGAAGGTTCTTCTATGCTTTAAGAAAAACAAAATGACATAGAAAGTAGATGAAAAATTATTTGTTGGTTTTGTTGAAGAAAAAGGAAAAGGATGGAAAGGAAGGTGAAATAAATTTGGATGTAGCTTGAAAAGAGAACTTTTTAAGAAAGGAAACTTTGAAAGACTATAGAGAAAGGAACCATGACTAACTAACACTCTACTTTACTAACTTACTAATCTCATAGGGTGATGCATGCCTCATGTTGATTCATCGGCAAAGATTTGTCTTGCTTGTTTGGTCAAAGTATTGTCCCATGTAGAGGATGAGTTATCTTCTCGGCTTGACTCGTTGCCTCATTGATTCATTGGCTCCGAGATAGATTTTCAGTGATGGAATCAAGGATAGTCACTCAAGGATATGCTAAGAAAGAAGATACAAGATTCATTAGTCCATCAAAGCTATACTTAAGCTAGCATTGAAGTAAGAAAGTTGTACTACTAATCAATAGCATAGTTAGATGCTCCATCTTCATGTTCCATCAAGGCACTTGTTCTAAAGACAAGGCTCTAAATGAGGCTCACATGAATCATATGGAAAGAGAACAAGCATTTGCTAAGAATTAAAAGTAACTCATCTTCATTGGGGATAATTAGAGACTTAAAATTTGCAAGACTACAATAAAGCATCCAATGAATCACATGAGTTAGCAAACACCCAAGAGTTAGTAGTTAGTAAAGTTAGAGGTTAGTTAGTCATGTTAGGAAATTAGCTAGACATTGAAGTAAAAGAAAAAGTAACAACAATTCATTGTAGAAGAAAATGCAACAATAGTAAAAGCTTGAAGAAAACAATGCACTAGAATGAGAAAAGATGTGAAGAAAGAAGGATCAATTCTTGCATTGAGTTGTCACCCCTCTAATTACAAGATTTCTCACTATCTCTCTCTCTCTCTCTCTCTGCTGAATTCTAGAAGGAGAAAGAAAATTACAAGAGCAACTAAAGAAAACCTAGAGAAAATCTCAACAATTCTCTCAAAAATACAATGCTCTTCTCTCCTCCCTGATTACAGAGGCCCTAGGGGTCTATTTATAGGCTCCAAGGAGTGAGGCCTTCAAATCACAGCCGTGGGATTAAACGCTGGCTCAACGGCCAGATCATTGCCGCGGATCTGCGGCCAAAGCCGCGTTTCCGCGGCAGAATCTAGGCCGTTGCGCCAGTGATTTCTTCTGACATTCTATTATCCTCCAGGTGCCTTGCTGGACCTTCTAGAAAGTAGGGAATATCCGTGGATGAATCCAGACATAGGCTTCTCCTTTGGGCTTTTCTTTAGGCTCTTTAATTAATCCCTTAATTCCCTTGAAAAATCATTGTTGATGGGCCTTCATCTCCATTAATGGTGGACCTGAAAAAAGAGAGAAAAAAGCAATAAAAATCTCATTTTTCTTTATATAAAGCATAATATGGTAGTGGAAAATGATACAAAAATGAACTCCAATCATGAACCAAGTGCTTATGCCTCTTGAACAGGTTTGTGGTTGTCTATTTTGACGACATCCTAATCTACAGTTCAAGTGAAGTCGAGCATCTCCAACATCTATGGGACGTGTTCACTATTCTGCAACCCAATAAGTTATATATCAACCTGAAGAACTGCAACTTCATGACTGCAAGTATGATATTCTTGGGTTTTATGGTTAGTTCACAAGGAATCCATATAGACGAGGAGAAAGTAAAGGCAATCTGAGATTGGCTCACACCCAAGAGTGCTACAAAAGTAAGAAGCTTTCACAAAATAGTTACTTTCTATTGGCATTTCATTCATAACTTCAGCAGCTAGGTAGCACCCATGACAAACTGTTTAAAGAAGAATGGTGTTTTCGTCTGGATTGATGAAGCCAGAATGGATTTTGAACTTATCAAGGAGAAGCTTACAAATGCACTTATCTTAGCCTTTTCAAACTTTGATAAGGTGTTCGAGTTAGAGTATGATGCTTGTGGAGTGAGTATTGGAGCAGTACTCTCGCATGAAAAGAGGCCCAATGCCTTTCTCAATGAAAAGTTAAATGAGACACGACAAAAATGGTGTATATATGAGCAAGAGTTATATGCAGTGTACCATTCATTGAAGACATAGGAGAGCTATCTTATAGCTAGTGATTTTGTGCTATATTCGGATCATCAATCACTTCAACATTTCAAGAAACAGAGACATATCAACAAGATGAATGCAAGGTGAGCATTCTACTTTGAGCAATTCAATTTTATAATCCGTCACAAATCTGGACTAGATAACAAAGTTTTCGATGTTTTGAGTCGAGAGCTTCACTGTTGGTTTCATTATAAAGCGAAATTATTAGGTTCAAATGTTTGAAGGAGCTATATAAAGAGGATGAAGACTTTGCTGAAATCTGGGAGAAGTGTTCGTCATGACTGCCTGCACAAGAATTTCATATCTTAAATAGATTTCTTCTCAAGGAAAACCCACAATGTGTACCTAGGACTTCATTAAGGGAGAAAATTATTAGAGACCTGCATGAAGGCGGACTTGTAGGACATTTTGGGAGAAACAAGACGATGGCAGGTCTTGAAGTAAGATACTACTGGCCTCAACTGGGAAAGAACATGACTACAGCTGTGAAGAGCTACTCAGTTTGTCAAGTTGCTAAGAGCTAAGCTTAAAATACAGGTTTAAATATACCTTTGCTTGATACAAAAGATAGCTGGGAAGATTTGAGCATGGATTTTGTGTTAGGACTTTCTCGCACACAAAAGGGAGTGGCTTCCATCTTCATGATAGATGATCGATTCTTCAAGATAGCGCACTTTATTTCTTGCCGGAAGATGTCCGATGCACAAGATATAACCAAATTGTTCTTCCAAAAGATTATGAGACTGCATGGCATGCCGAGTTCCATTATTTCAGATCGAGATAGCAATTCTTGGTGATGTTTTAAACTACTCTATGGAGGAAATTTGATACATCTCCAAAGTACAGTAGCATGGCACACCCGCAAACTGATGGCCAAATAAAAATTGTTAATCGCACCTTAGGCAACTTATTGAGGAACATACGTGGAGACAGGCCAAAAGCATGGAATCATGCGTTGCCTAAAGTGGAGTTTGTTTACAATAGCACAATCCACAGTTCAACGGGTATGTCACCCATTTCAATTATCTATCGAAAGGTACTTCATCATCTTCTAGACTTAGCCAATGTAATGCAGTTAATGCCATGACTGAGCAAGCAATAGATGTTCAAAAGGAGGTTCGAAAAAGATTGGAGAAATCTAATGCAAGGTACAAAGCCGCTGCTGAAAAAAGGAGAGAAAAGGTCTTCAAAGAAGTGGACATGGTAATGGTATCTCCAAAGTACAGTAGCATGGCACACCCGCAAACTGATGGCCAAATAAAAATTGTTAATTGCACCTTAGGCAACTTATTGAGGAACATACGTGGAGACAGGCCAAAAGCATGGAATCTTGCCTCAAGCAGAGTTTGTTTACAATAGCACAATCTACAATTCAACGGATATGTCACCCATTTCAATTGTCTATCGAAAGGTACCACATAATCTTCTAGATTTAGCCAAAATAATGCAGTTAGTGCTATAGCTGAGCAAGCAATTGATGTTCAAAAGGAGGTTCGAAGAAGATTGGAGAAATCTAATGTAAGGTACAAAGCCGCTGCTGAAAAAATAAGGAGAGAAAAGGTCTTCAAAGAAATGGACATGGTAATGGTATCTCCAAAGTACAGTAGCATGGCACACCCGCAAACTGATGGCCAAATAAAAATTTTAATCGCACCTTAGGCAACTTATTGAGGAACATACGTGGAGATAGGCCAAAAGCATGAATCATGCGTTGCCTCAAGCAGAGTTTGTTTACAATAGCACAATTCACAGTTCAACGGGTATGTCACCCATTTCAATTGTCTATCGAAAGGTACCTCATCATCTTCTAGACTTAGCCAAAGTAATGCAGTTAGTGCCATTGTTGAGCAAGCAATAGATGTTCAAAAGGAGGTTCAAATAAAATTGGAGAAATCTAATACAAGGTACAAAGCCGTTACTGAAAAAAGAAGGAGAGAAAAGGTCTTCAAAGAAGTGGACATGGTAATGGTATCCTTGAGAAAGAAAGGATTTCTGCTGAATCGTATAACAAGTTGAAGCTAAAGAAGTATGGTTCGTTTAAGATCGTGAAGAAGAACAATGATAACGCCAATATTATGGATCTTCCAAACAATATGGCAGTGTCAAAGTATTCAATGTGACAGACTTCTATGACTAGCACCCACCCGAGCAGTTGTATCCAGATGATAACTCGAGTTTGAAAGGGAGGGACTGATGTAGGAGATCAAGGAGTAAGACAAGGCAACCAGCAGGCGGAAATAACTTAACCTGTCGATAGCACCGTTATCAGGCCTATTGACAGGCTTTCTTAAAAGTTTGGGTTTGTCGGTTTTGGCCTTGCCTATCGACAACACGCTTCAGCATTCGACATGCCTAGCATATATCAGTTTTCTGAACCTGTTTAGGATTTGGTTTAGTTTTATTTTTGTTTCTTATTTTCAAAACTTTCTTTCTTTATTTTGAATCTAGTTTCATAGATAGAATATGACTTATTCTGAGCTTATAAAAGGCCCTTGGATTTCTTGTATTTGATCCAACTTTTATCAATAAATTTTTGAGTTTTTTCTTATATTTGCTCGTGGATTCGAGTTGTTCCTTTTGACTCATGGATTCAGGTCGTTCTTGCTCGTGAATTCGAGTAGTTACTCCTACCTAGAGATCTCTTCAGGGTTCGTCAGCGTTAGAACGAGATCTAACCCGCGTCGATCGTCTTCTTCTCTTCCCGTCCGCATCAAAGAGAGACGTGAGGCATCGGGAGGGGGAGGCGCGCATGATGAACAAGTAAAGAGGATTCCTTTTTATTTCCCTCACAAGATTTTTTAAGTTGCCACGAAAATATTAGGTTTTAGGTTGGGTTTTCTTATTTCTATTCCAAAATTTTATATTTTACTTTTCAATTGCTACAAAAATATTATATTTTAGGTTCTTGTGTTTTAATCCTAACTTCTACCAGGATGTGGGTTCCTGAGTAACAATTTTAGTAATAGATTAGTCCTTGGATAATAATTAATACCCAAGAAGAACTTGTTAAAGTCTTTGATTATTATAGTTACCTATCAGGAGTCTTATTGTAGTTACTATATTAGGAGCTATGTTTCTATATACTATTAAGAGCCTTATTGTAATTGTATTAGGATTAGAAGTTTTCTTATAATGTAATCGTGATGCCCATATATTTGGGGTATTGCACACATCAATAATAAACTAAAATCTCTTATGCTAAGATTTTAACATGGTATCAGAGTAAAAATTCTAACCCTAGCTTCTTCTTCTTCAAGATCCCTAACCATAAATTTTCTTCCCTTTGGTTAATTTTTTTTTTACTGTTCATGTGAACAGTACTGCGGGTATTGTTCATCGTGAACAATGTCGTAGTATTGTTCATCGTGAATAGTACTATGGATATTATTCATCATGAATAGTGTCGTGAATAGTACGATGTACTGTTCATCTAAAAAAACATCAAACAGAAGCGTCAATCTTCATCATCTCTTTACTAACTGATCTCCTACCGCTATGATCGTAACAAACCGTAGCCAATATCAATTTCTATACCATTCAAAGTCCTTTGCTGCTCTTTCCAACTAAATTTTGTTCTCGATTACCTCTGCAGCACTAGTCAGCACTCTCTACTACTTCCTACTACCTCATTATCGCCTTTGGTCGTCTCTAATCATTTGCACAACAATAACTGCAGCGTCTATGGTCTCTATCATCTACTGTTAAGACTTTTGTTGCTTCCTTTCGTCTTTGCTGAATCAACTGTAACTATCTACTGTTTGTATTACGTTATCTACGCTGATTTCTACTGCCAACTCAATGAGAAGAATTATTTACCTGTGATAAAGTCTGTGCATGTGTTTCTTGGTATTTATTTTACTGAATTTGAAAATTTTCTTAAATATTATCTTCTACTGAGTACTAAGTTTGAAGATCTCTCAAAAACTTTTTTTCTACTGGCTGAGTTTGAAGATCTATCAAAACCTCTCCTTACACTGAGTTTGAGAATCTCTCAAAATCTTATTTTCTGCTAGCTGAGTTCGAGAATCTCCCAAAATCTCTCCTACTGAGTTTGAGGATCTTCAAAGTCTCCACTTCTATTGAGTTTGGAAAAATCTAAAATCCTAACTATATCCAAGGATCATGCAATTTTGACAAATTCAACATCGACATTAATGCTTCAGCAGCATAGAATCAGTATTATTTTGATTCAGACTGGAATCAGCAGTGTGACATCGAATTAGAATGTGAAAACTTTATTTATGATATATTTTAATAGTATTTCAATAAGTTGGACAGAATTGACATCTATGTTCCAGCTTGAGGGGGAGTGTTAAAGTCTTTGATTATTATAGTTACCTATTTGGAGTCATATTGTAGTTACCGTATTAGGAATAATGTTGCTCTACGATAATAGGAGTCATGTTTCTATATGTTATTAGGAGTCTGCTCATATTATGAGAAGTAACTGTATTAGGATTTGAAGTTTCCTTTGTGATGCTTATATATTTTGGGCATTACCCGCATCAATAAAGTACAAAATTTCTTCATCTAAAATTCTGATAGAACTCTTGGGCACTGTGACTTCTACTCACAAAATTTACCCGGAACAATGTCCTTGGTCAATGCTATGTATTGCTAAGGAATTCTTGTTCTAGGGTAGAGTCCCTTTGGTAAAGACAACTTTTCTAGTAGTGTCACCTTTTTAGTTTGTTTTAGTTGGTTGTGAGTTAGCCAACTCACTCACTAACTCTCGTCGTTAAGCGAGGCGTTACTCTTTCAAGCCAAACACGGCTTACATGATTGAAGTGGCATTAGTCATCATCACCGTTATATGCAAACTTCAATACCACACTTCTTATATCCTTTTTTCTTACCACTATATGCAAGCCTGAATTAGTACCATACTTACTTCTTATATTCTTTTTGCTTTCTATTAGGAAAAAGGTATATTCAAGCTAGTACTTTTATCAAATAAATAAATGCATAGGAAATCCTTTGACTATCCATGTAAAATTGTTAAATTGATCTAGTACTCTTTAGCAGCAACCCAGGTATGTAAGCTTTTATTGCTTTTTAACAAATTATAATCATAATATCTAATGTTGTTGATCTCACAATTAATTTTCACCTATGGCATCCTCTTCCTTCTTTTTTTTCCCTTTATTTTCTTCTTTAATGGAATCATTTAACCTAAGTAGTTATTGCCAATTTATTGTCTAGATGTTCAAGGGACGACCCTTGACAAACCAATTATTTATCCTTCATGTTATTTGCCAATTGAGATTTGTTTCAACTAAATCTGAGGCAAACGTTTTTAACATCTAGGGTTGAGACGTCTACGTGAGCAAAGGAACCTTAGACTGCAGTAAAAGAGCAAACCTAGCGAGGTCTTGTCCTGAGCTTCACCTAAAACCCATCAGATGTTTAGAGCAGCCCTTCAGATTAAAGAAAGATTAAATAGAATGAGGATCATTATGAGACTCAAGGAAAATGTCTAAAATGTTCAGGGTTTTATATGAGAAGAAGGTGGCTGAAGTGTTGGGATGTGATCTTTTGTATGTAAAGGGAGTTGTGAGTAGATAAGTCATTTTATATCTGGAATATTAGGGTTTTGTTTTAACCTAAAGTTTGATTTAATTTGAATATTTCCTCTATTTTTCTCACTGATTTACGTTCAGTGGCTTTTGGGCCTTCAAAGGTTGCAAGCTAGAGCAGGGAAACTCCTTCATTAGCTCTCCTCTATTGGGCTTATTGAAACAAAAAGAAAACATGGCGCAACTTTTATTGGACTTCAGCCTACAACTGAGCTGGGCCATCCTGTATTTTTGCCCAGAAAAAAGAAAGACTAGATTGAAAGTTATAGGAAAATTTGGGCCAGTTTGGACGTGGAAAAGGAAAGTAAAATTTTAGTTTTCATCCATTCCCAAGAAAAATCTGACGTGTCCATGTCTGTGAGTATGCGTTATGATTATGCAGGGTTAAGGAATGTGGATCAAACATTTTTATATAATTGATGGATCTAACTTGGATCTCTCAACCTATTTATTTATTTGAAGGATTTAACTCGGGTTGAAGATGCTTCAAGAGAGAAGATGGATTTGATGATCTCTGTCTCGTTTCAACCCATATTATTTGAAAGTGAATTATTAGGTGAAGGATGGATGCTAGGATCTAAAATCATTTGACCGTAGGCCATAAGACCCCATGCTCGGATGCTCTGATCCATTTGATCAAATGATATCTGGAATCTTAGATTCCTCCAATTGGAGATGCTCCAATATTATTTTTATTTGTTTGGCTCAATTGAATCATTATTTAAAAAGAAAAAAAATAGAAACCATAAACTACAATAGAATAATAGAGCATGGATCTTGCACCTTTTCGCGCATGGTGTATATAAATAAAAAAAATAGCACATGGGTTTTTGTCCTCGTGACGCTCAGGTCTAGTTTATGTACTCTCTCTGTTTGCCTCTAGCTTTTTTGGCTATACAAGCATCAATAAAAGTTCTTAAAAAATATATAGCACATGGGTGAATAAAATTATACAACAATAAAAATTGTTAAAACTAAAGTTCCTTGTAATTTGTTGGGCAATCTCAAATATTCCAACTATATATAAATATAATATAATAAGATATATTGCTGAATTATAATGTGAAATATGTATCTTAGATATCATCTAAGAGGACTTTCTTGGATGGCACATCAAAATTCCAATCTCCTGTTTCACTTTTTTATTATCCGACCGACACTGTGATCTTTATATTTTAAGATGTATATATAAAAAATTCACGTGATTTGAAGTACGTTTTGATCATGCATCAAATGGTTTAAAATTTAATCAATTTTAATAATATAACAAATGAAATAATTAGATCAATGATATGAACTTTAAATCATGTGAATTTTTATATGCATATTTTTTAAAACTTGAAAAATCATAATATGCGGTTGGATTGTGAAAAAATAATCAAAACATTGAAATTTTAAAGTATTATCTGATAGAGTACACTTAGATAGATGATATTTGAGATAACTTTATTATTATTTATTTATTTATTTATTTATTTTCGGTAGAGTGTCCTAGATCTTTGTTGACATTGAAAAAAAACGGAGACAAGAGACGTGATCCAAAGCATCTATATTGTTATTGATTCGGATGGCGAATCTTTGGACGAAATCACTTTGTAGTTGTCATGTATGGTCCCAACGTCGATTGTAACGTTAAAATGGGAGCATGTGATGAGCATGTGCATGTGATCTACCCAAATTGGAGGACATATCAGGGTTGGTATTGGCACTGGGCCGGTGGCTCTGAAGATTTTTTTTTTTTTTAACACTGAGTACCTTACGAGCTTCACCTTCCAGACTAATCTTTGCACATCACAGACAGACCCCCTTCACATGTGATGGGTTAAGTTTAGGGTTTTGTCCCGTGGAGGGAAATGTCCTCCTCATGGGTTTCGAACTGGCGCCCGGTGAGAAGCAAACTCACTGGCTTGCCATGTGGCCACAGAAAGAACATCGGTTGCCTATTATTTGCCTCACAAAAATATGCAGGATTGGGTGCTCCCGTATCGTAAGGATGATAATCTTGATCGGACCTGACGGGTTGAGCCGGATCCAATCCGGAGTTCTCAGGTGTGAGTCGAGACAAACAATTGCGAGACATAATTAGTGAACCTGCATAACTTGATTATATTAAACTAGATTTCTGGACACATGTAAATACACATGATAACATCTTTATATTTTATAGACTTATTTCTCACTTTGATATACTAAGGCTAGATTTTAAAATATCCTGAATCGTCATTTACTTTTGTTTAGAAAATACAGTGAGTGGAAGCCCCCCTCATTCCGAAACCTCTCAAAGAATACAACAATATAAAATTTTGTTGGGAGATGTAGCAGATTCCTGAAATAATTTTCCATAACAACAGTGGTCCATTTGGCATAATGTGAGGTCGACAGTTTCCACCACGACTTCGTTAAGAGAGCCTCACTCATATTTCGTAAATTGGTAACACACAACCCTGTGACCTCTTTCTTCTTGCGGACTTTACCCCAATTTACAGGGATTATCCACTTTGTCTAATGCCATAGAAACCTTCTATGGGCTTCGTCACTGGACCCATTGTGGCATTAGGAGAGGCAGTAGTTTGGAACTGCTGAAAGACTCAGTTAATTAGGGTGACCCAACCACCAAAATACAATATTTTACCCTTGCTTGTAATTTGTGTTCCACCTTCTCTAGCAGAGGTGCCCAGTCACTTTTCTTTAAGTGTCCCATCTCTAAGAGGTAATATTAGGTGCTTAATAGGCCTCCATTTGCAAATTGAAAATAAGTGGTATTGAGGTGCTTTGGCAAGATATTTGTCCAATCAGAATATATTCACTCTTATGAAAGTTAATCTTGAGTCTCTGGAAGAGAAAAAATCGTGCACGGAAAGTGTATGTTTTAAAATCAGGAGTTAAAAGTATATGTGCTTTGGCTTTCTCGATACTTCCGTTATAGTATAGAGACTAAACGGATCGAAACCACGAGCACGAAAGGTGATAGAAGCTTTCATGGTATGTTCACGTGTGTGTTAAAGTTTCTTCAACATTTTAAAGAATCAAAAGAAAAGAAAACAAAGAATGGAAAGAGAAGAGTATGATGGAAACAAAGATAGAAATATTGAAAAATAGTTGTTTGAAAAGTGATTTTTGTATTATTAAAGCAAAGTAAAAATGAAAGAAAACTCATGGTCACTAACTACTAATGGCTCCATTAACATGCTAACCTCTTAATGATAGTTACCTCACATGTATCCTTGGCCATCACTAGTCCTTGGTTCAAGAGCGTTATAAAGTATGACCCATAAGATCACTTTCACATCCAAACTCAACAAACAAGTGCAGGCTATACTAAAATCATCAAAACTAAACTAAAGTAAGCATGACATAAAGTAATGTTAGCTTGTTAGAGAGTTAGATGATAGAGTGTTAGAATCCATCATCATGAGCCATCAATAGCTCTTGCAAGAGCAAGGCCAAGTAGAAACTATTAGATTCATGTGGATTATCAAGTAAGGAGTTAGCAAGTTAATAGTTAGTGGTTAGTTACCATGAGATAAAAAGTTAAGCATGTAAAGAGTTAGAGAGAAGAAAATCAATAAGATAAGAACAAAACCTTTCATAAAATGTCACCTTCCATTACAAGAACCCTAACCTTCATCCTATGCATCTCTCTCTTCCCTATTACATGATCTACAAAGGAAATGAAAAATAAGAAAAGAAGAAAACTACACTAAACTACACATACAGAGAAGAACTAACCCTACAAACTCTCCTCCTCTCTGTTCTGAAAACCTGGGGCATTTATAGGCTAAGGAGGCACCAGGGGGGTGTCACGGGGCCGTGTGTCAAATCTTGACACGCGGCTCCACACTTTGGCTGCGAAAACGTGACCATAAAATGGCCGCGCGCGCGGTGCCTTCTGGCACGCGGCGCCTTCTAGCACGCGTTGTTAGTTTGTCCCTCTGTCGGTTGTATCTACTGGTTTCTGGATATTTACACCCTGGTTTGACAGAATAGGCTTCAAAGTCAATGGCTATTTTTGTAAGCTTTAAATTTCACCAAATGAATGGGATTTTGGGCTTCTTCTTCATTTCATATCATGGACCTAGAAATATACAAGAGATATGTTATTACCAGAATTTATTATTGAATAAATGTGAAGATGTGGCATGAAATATGTATATTTAGAGATTAAACACACCCCGACACTTATCTTTTGCTCGCCTTGAGCAAAACAAAAAAAAACTAATTAAGAAAATTATTACACCACTTTCGTAGGTGACGCGATTGCACTGAGCATGTGCAATAAGCCGTTAAACATCTAGGTTTCTCCTAGGTGATGAGTTTTATCTTCTGAGGGTTTTCAGCAGATTACACCCACAAAATCCATAAAGTAAGAAATCAAATGTTAGTATTTTAAAAACGCATTTTGAAATAGAGAAAAGTGTTGAAATATTTTTACGAAAATTTAAGTAATCTAAGACCATAGATTAACTAGAAATTATTTTTTCTTAAACTAAGTTTAAATGCAAAATCTTATTATAAATTAAAGATAAGAATTTAAAATTGAATTGATTCTTTGATCTTTCATAAAACTCTTAGAAAATATGTACAGTGAAAATTTTTGGTATTTCAACTCTAACTTTCATGCCATTTATTTGTATATATATTTCTTTTTCTGCTCTTAGTTTCCTTTGGCTTTCCAGCTTATCCGGTTAGTCAGCCTTTAGCTGGTGACTCCAAAACCAGATGATTTTGGGGCACCAGATGAGAAAATATCTCTCGGGCTTAAAGACTCGAGTAAACCAGGCCACAAAACTAACGGAGATTATTTTGTTTTTGTCCACCATTTTAGGCGTGAATAATCATGCTTCTTGATGTATAATTACCCACCTTCAATAAGTGGTTTCTATTATCATCATTTTTTATTTTTTATAGCATTTTCAGTCTTTGTTTCAATCCCAAAAAATTGTGTAACTGTGAAGTGCATATATCTAAAGCAAAAAAAAATTCAAGATCAAATTATCTTTTCAATCTTACTTTCTTATCCTAAAATTTAAATAAGATCTATTATTTTGACTCAGTTTAAGAATTCATAATTTTAGATCTTCTTTATTCTAAGATCCTCTTAATTTTCTTAAAAATAAATTAAAACTATTTCTCTTATTTTAAAAAATTTTGTCAAAAGAAAAGAAAAGAGTTTTTATACAAAAGAAAAGATCTAAAAATTTTCTAAAAGGAAGTGTAAAAAAAAGAAAGTTTAGAACAACCCACGTTAGTAAACCCTCCCCACACTTATCTCATGCATTGTCCTCAATGCATCGTAAATGTGTATATGCATGAAACAAGTAGAAAGGAAAGAAAAATTACCTCAGGGTGATGGTTCCAGTGGTGGTCTAATTGGTCCACGAAATGCGACCCAATTTAAAGATTGTAGATTTCGAAGGAACTCACCAGTGACCTCTCTAATATGATCCAATAAAAGAATGATGAAGTGTATCATCTCATTTAAAATATTATCCCCATCTAATTTTCAATTTTCAAAAATATTTACTGAGTCATTTTGTTCAACACCTTTGTCCAACAATGAAGTGTAATTTTGGAAGATGATTGATTTGAGCTCAAACGAAACAGGAACAAATACTGACTCGGGAAGTTGACTTAGATTAAGTCGAGATTCAAAGTAGTAGGAGTCAAAATTGGTTCAAACATAGGGTCCAAACCAAAGAATTGATGTTCACTCACTTTCTCCATCAATGAAGTGTGATAATAAGATATTGGTGATTCAATTTCATGGTGTACTGGAATAGGATTCAATCTTGACTTCAGAATATGAAAAAAAATCTGGTAAAGATACCGGAGTTATTATTGAATCAAAAAGTGAAATGAAATTACCAATATGAGGTTCAGGAATACATTCATGTTCAATTTCAGGAAAAGAATAACCTGTCAAAATGTCAATGTGACTTTTAAAACTTGGAGTTTGGTCAAGTTCAAATCGGTGTACTGAAATTGAATCTTGGTTTCTAAAATAACATAATTCTTGGGTTCAATCAATAGAGTTAGAAAAATAAGGATTGGTCAGAGGTTGACAGGAAAGATTTTTCTCATTCTCATTGATCAATTCACTCATTATTGAGTCTAACCTACTGATAGGTCGGGTAACAGATTTTTGAGCCTGAATTATATCTTCCATACTCTTTGCAATTGGTTCTTCTTGAAAAGGTGAGTATGAAAGTTAATTTTGAAAATTATGGTGAAGTCGTGAGTTCATCAGATTTTGTGATTATTTCTTAGACTCACGCAAGGCTTCTATACTCATTTTCAGGATGAATTTTTTTACAGTTTGATGTTTTAAAAAAGAAGAATGTGAAGCTTGATAATGAAAAAAATGTGAAATTACACTGATTGCACACATTTATTGCATTATTCTTTATTACATTCCACATTTATCATATAATAAATCTGCTAAATTCTTTGTCTTAAATGCCTATTTTGCAGAAGATAATCATGGGGAGAAAAAAGATAAAATCAAATAAATATAAGTTAAATTCAGATTTAACTAGATCTATTTGGTTAAAGGAGGATGATCCCAAATCTAATTGGTTAAATTCAATTTTTGATGAATCAAGTGGTTAAATCTAAAGATCAACCGAGGATAACGTCAAATACAGAGTCCAAATTCAAAGGGATAAATGGATAGAGAGAAGATCAACGGATGAGATGAAGTAAATTTGACTCAGATTCTGACTAGATACATTTTAGTATTTGAATCATAACTTTTGCTATCAAAATTCAAATCTAATGATTCAAGATGATCTAGAAAGAAGACTTACTATAACTCTTAAGTTGATCATTATTTCTAATTCTATCATTTGATAAGTTATATTCAGCAATCAATACGCCAACAAGCTGCAGATCAGAACTGAATATCCACATCAAATCAAGTTTGGAGATAAGGGGAGGATTCAAATTCAAAAATATCCAGCTTCCCCTATCTTCATACTCCTCTAACCTCTGCATTTCTCCTATAAATACCTGCAATCTCAAAAGCAAAGGAGAACGACCAAGCAGAGAGTAGAATTTAGGCTATTTTATAGTTTCTAACTTAAGTTTTTTATTTTCTTTCATGTAATTTTTATTTTCTTTATGTAACTGAGAGGAGAGGATACTTTTGAAAAACACCTAGAGGGGGGTGAATAGGTGTAAGTGCTAATCTAAGAAACTAAATGCAAACTAAGTGCGCTAAATGCGGAAGCTAATGCAAATTATGCACAAACTATTACAATACAACAAGTGTAGCCGAATTCCCCTTGCGAGGCTCTGGACTAACTCCCCTTGATTCCCTTGAAATGGGTTGAGGTGCTATGTGAAGCTCTTGTTGGATGAGTATAAGTTAGGCACACACACACAAGCAATCCAAGAAATATAAAATACACACAATCAAGCCAAGCATATAAGAATGAATAGCAATATAAATAAATGCAAGGCAATATGAATTATGCACAACACAAGCAAATATGATATGATATGAATATGATGCTTTGCACAAATATAAGAAAGAGAGTTAGAGAGACAATGGATCAAAACGCAAACACCAAGATTTGTTTCGAGATTCGAGCACCTTGCTCTACATCCCCGCCTACACCACCGTGTAGGATTTCCACTATCTCAACTCCCACCGAGGGAACCTCTACCAAAGAGGATTTCTTACAACACTAGGAGTACCAAACTCCTCTCTCAACAACAACCTCCTCACAACCGAGGGGTTAGGCCGTAGCCAATACAATAACCAATCCACACACCTCTACCGAAGAGGCTCACAACCAAACTCAATCACCTCTACCTAAGAGGGATCCAAACAAACAACCCAATACAACACTCTCCACCTCTACCCAAGAGGGAGCAACTCAAGAGATCAAGGGTTTACAACAAGTGGTATATCTCAACCACAAACCTCTTTCCTTTTTCTTTTTCCACAAAAACAAGATCCTAAATAGATTAGGATAGGTGATAGCTCAAGTGTGGAATCAAAGTGTTTTTGGAAACAAGCAACAAAGAAAAACTACTTGGGAAATCTCTTGTATAAGATAGAAAATGAAATACCAAATCAAAATCCCAAAACCTAGTTTTCTTTGATTTTCCAAAAACCCAAAACAAATAAAGATGAGAAGTTTTTGCACTTAAAACTCTTTTGAAAACTCTTTTAAACACCTCAGAAAACTGGAAATTTTTCTCTTAGAAAACTTGGCCAAAATCCCCAAAGAGATGGGGTTTATATAGCCCCTATACAAAACTAGCCGTTAGGCTGAGTTGGCAGTCTGACAGACTGCCGGTCGACCGGTCCGGTCGACCGCCAACGGTCAGAATTATGACCGTTGGGCAACTGCGGTCGACCGCCCGGTCGACCGAGAAAACCCGAGAGCAGAGCTCTCAACTCGGTCGACCGTCCCGGTCGACCGTGTCTGTGCCTAACAGACGTGCACGTCTGTGCACGTCGGTCGACCGCAACGGTCGACCGGCCCTTGGTGCGGTCGACCGACCAGCCTGTCAGCACAAAACAAGGTCAGAAAATTTTGAAAAAATATTTTATAAAAACCTTTTATCATTTCTGAAAATTCCATAAAACTTGTTTTATCATTTTATGTTGAAACATAAACATGTGATAAAAATTTCAAGACAATATATCAACATATCAATTCATTTTTGAGTCTTGCAAATTTTATCAAAAACAAAACCTTGTATTTTGTCAAACTTGATTTTTCAAGAACATGAATAGGGATATCAAAATAAGTTTGTTTAGCACGTTTGAAGCATGTATGTATATCTAGAACATATCTAATATACATAGGTATAAAGTAAACTTGTTTTGATCTATTATTTATGAAAACCAAAAACCAAATCATGAAACGTGTGTGTTTTGTGCACTTGAGCATATCAACTAAACTAAGCTTTACAAATGGATCTAAAACTCTATCTAAACTAGAATACCTAAGTCTTCTTGTCGATCTTCCATCTTCAAGTAGACTCGATCCCAAACGCGTGATCCTCCAAGTGCAAAGGTATGATCTTTAAGCTTTGGCACCAGAATCAACATGGAAAGCTTCTAAACTCCTTGTTGAAGCTAATCACCAACTAATATCCTGTTAATGATCTGAAACTTAGAAGCACAAGAATATTAGTAAACATAACTACATGAGTTGATCATCATCAAAACTAGAGTGGAAGGCCATTGGGCCAACAACTTTCATGGAGGAATGAGAGCAAGCTTGTACTGAAGGTGACACCGGTGTAAGTGATATTTTCTTCCATTGTTATTTGAATCGAATTGAAGTTTTTTCTTCTTCTTTACTCTTGTTTTCGTTTACTTCCCTCTTCTGTGTTTGTGGATTCAAATGAAACCTGTAGCCTCAAAGTTGCCTTGCTGTTACAAGTGCCGTTGATGGCTTATGGTGATGGATATCCATTTCTAAGGTAGTGTAACTTGCCCCTTCAATTCATCGTGTAATACGGGAATAGCCAAGATCCTATTTGTCATACTTCGCTCGCCTTCAAGCAAAGGTACATCATCGATACGGGTCAAAGGTAAGCAGGCGCCAAAGAGGTAAGTAACTTTTTTAGATTTTTTAGTTTTCTTTTCTTTTAATTTTAGTATAAAATACCAACACCACAATCTTCCAAATATCTTTCAATTTTTCAATTTCTTTGTACATATTCACTTTCATTTTTTCCACCTTCTCTATCTACCACTTTCTTCCTAACTTAACTTTAACTCCATTTTTCTCTTTTCCTTTTAAGATAAAAGAAGAATTTTAACCATTCTTTGTAGCATAAAAGAGAACTTACTAAAAAGCTTCCATCGCTAGTCCCTCCTAGTGGATCACGACCCGCATAGCCACTTGCTATAGCGGTAGTATTGAACACTTGCACTCTTTATTCTTAAAGTTCTGAAATTCTGTATTTTTGTGTGCAGGTTCTAACTATATCAAATTTTGACGTCGTTGCTAGTGAGGGACGGTAAGTTATTCTCTTTCTAAGTTTACACTTTTGGTTAACCTTCTTCTTTGTTCTTGGTGCACGGATTTAACAATAAGGAATTTTTGTTGCAGTGGATATATAAGTGGCCCTAGACTCTGCTAAAAAAAAAGCAGAGCCTAGAAGCCCTCAGATTTGCTACATTCCTGTGGCAATTTGAGTGAACTACTAACCTATATTTTCTGCAAGTTGGCTGAATTGCAAAGTTTAATATCTGTAACTATCTATTTCCTTATTTGACTCACTATACATATATTTCTAACACAACAGTAAAAGGTTGATTGTAAATGCTAAAAAGGATTTAGACTTTGCATTTAGGCACGTGCCTATTTTGTTACATTTTCTATTTACTGTTGAAGAGTGCTGGAGCCAAGGTATGTGTGCATAGCATTTAGTATAAGGTTCATTCTTGAATGAAATATTGCTTGAGTGTTACTTTTTTTATATACTTGTACACTGCACTAAATTGAGTTAAGGGCTTGTCCTATAAACAAGATAAGGTGGGGAAGTCATTACCCTCTCTTAGCCCACAAACAATCTCCTCACTCACTAACCCAAGTCTAACTATAACTGAGTAGACGTTTGCCCTAGGGATATCTCGACCTCAAATAAGAGACTGACCTAAGGGGGAAGTTGATTTGAATTTGACTCTTGTTAAATCGGTATTTAAGGTATGGGATTGAAGGGCGAAACCCTGAAGGCTAGTGGTTTGACAAAATTAGGCCCGTTGCTTTAAGCACGGATACCTCCCACCAATCTTGCCACTACCTGGCCGATTAACTTGTGGTCAGATTCAGCAATATACCCACGTGGACAGTCTAACCAGTTAGGAGTCGTCTAGCTTTAAGGTTTACCCTAACTTAGGTTAGGTATTTTTTTCTTTTTATTTGTTTGCTTATTTGTTTATTTTTCTTTGTTTGTGTTTGATATTTATTGTGTGATATGACTTATAACAATAACTTTTTCAATTTTAATGGTAATCCATATTACACCCCAACCTCTTTTTCGGATATTATCAACCCGGCATATGATAACTTTAACCAACCTAGTATGGCGATTGGTCTTATTCGAATCAATATAACCCATGCCCCCAATCTTATTACCATAATTTCCAAAATAATTTCAATTCTTCACAGAGTCAATGGGGATTCACCTCTCCTGAGTCCAATTTTCAACCAACTTGTCCTCCTTATCCACCTTGTCCACAATATTTTCAAGATTCATACTCAGTTCTACCAGTTCAAAATAGAAAACCATTAATCTTGGAAATGAGTATGCGTGAATCCAAGCAACAATTAAAAAATCTGACGGACTCACAATTTCACCACAAATTTAAAAATAAAACTTCATCGTTTCAAGTCTAATCGCAACAAAACGATGAACCAATCGACTATGAAAAGATGCTTGAAGTCATGACTCAGGCTTAAATCGCTCGTAATCATGACATAGATATAATGGTCCAAACTCTTCTTTCTCACTGTTTGACCATTTCTGATGTCGCTAACCATTCTGTTAGAACCAAAGAATCATGTTGTTTTGAAAAATAAGATTCCATTTCAGCACACCCATTTGAACTTGCCCAAAACCCAAATTTTGAAACGAAATTGACATTTTGGTAAGTTATCTCTTTTCTAAAATTGAACTTGAGAATGATATGATCCTGAAATTAAACTTGGTAATTTAATTTTACTTCCTGATTCAATAATGACTCCGGTGTCTTCACCTGATTTCAATTTTTTTTTCGAGTCAACATTGGATCCTGTACCAATTCATCATGAAATTGAATCACAATTCTTTTATGATCATCATATTGAACTTGACCAATTTCATACTTTTGAAAGTCTCCTTGACAAATTGGCAAGTAATCATTTTTATGAAATTGAACTCAATGAGAAATGTGACCTAGATTCTCAAATTTGTGATCCAGTTCAAATTCCTGAATCAATATTGATTCTTGTTTTGTTGCCCAACTTGAGTAATATTTTAGAGTCAGTTTTGATTCCCGCACCTGTCATTCTTGAATTTGAATCACTAATATTAGGTCACATTCCGTTGTTGGAAAATGAATGTGGACTTGAGTTTCAACTTCTTGATTTGGACCCACTTCATGAACCACTCTCGACTCCTGAACTTTTACTTTACTTAAGTCACTTTTATGAGTCGGTATTAGTTCCCGTACTTCCTAAGTCCAAGTCAATCATTCCATCTTTTCACACTCTATTTTGGGACAACGGTGTTGATAACATTGACTCCGAAATTATTTGTGAAATTTGAAAATTAGATGGGGTAAAATTTTTAATAAAGATCTTTTATATATACATTATTTTAGTCGGTTATATTAGAGAGGTTTTCTGTGGGTTCCTCCGAACTCCACGCAAATTCGATTGGGCCGCATTTCGTCGACCAATCAGACCACCACCGGACCACCACCTTAAGGCAATATTTTCCTTCCCTTTCTTCTTTTTCATGCATCTATGCATTAATTCATACATTGAGGACAATGCATGAGATAGGCGCGGGGGAGGGTTCTAACATAACTTAGATTTTCCTTTTTATTAAAAAAAGAAGGAAAAAATTATCATTTTCATTACTTAAAAAAAACTTTTTGAAAATAGAAATAATATTTTGAAATATTTTTTTGTAAGAAATTAAGTCAATTTTAAGGAATAGGAGAATCATAATTAGGATTTCTTATACTTGGTCAAAATAAGATTATTTGTTTAATTTCTAAGTCTAGGAAGAAAATTTGTGAAAGTAATTTACTCTTGATCTTTACCTTGAAGAAATATGCACACCTCATACACTTACACACTTAGGGCTCAAAAACAAAAATTCTTATGCCTTATAAAAAAAGAAAAAAATATATATATGTATATCTATGAAAAATAAACAAATTTAATTATTGATTAGCTAGGTACTTTGGCCTAAGAAAGCCTTGGTATTTATGCACAAGATAATTAGATAAGTTTATATATATATATATGTATATCTATGAAAAATAAACAAATTTAATTATTGATTAGCTAGGTACTTTGGCCTAAGAAAGCCTTGGTATTTATGCACAAGATAATTAGATAAGTTTATATATATATATATATATATATATATATATATATATATATATATATATATATATATATATATATATATATATATATATATATCCTCTTATTAAGCTGGGTATTTGTGCCACATGAAGCATAAGTATTCACGCCTAAAAGGGGTACATTTTATAAATAAAAACCATTAGTTTTGTGGCCTTGTCTGCTCGAGTGTTTAAGTCCTTAGGTGTGTTTTCTCACCTGGTGCCCTAAGACTGTCCGGTTTGGGTGTCACCGACTAAAGGCTCGTTACATGAGTAGATTAGAAAGCCTAATGGAATTGAGAAATAAATGCCACCAAAAATATATATAAATAAGGCATAGGAATTAGAGTTAAAGAACCCTTAGTCAAAATTTCACGATCACGAAGGTGCATATGACTTAGGGTAAAGTAATAGACTAGATGAAAAATACAGTTTGACTCCTTGCCTTGATTGATAATAAGTTTTTGAATAAAGACTAAGTTTAGGAATGAAAAGTTCAGTTTTCCTATAACTTATAAATTACTTAATTCTTACAATAATATTTTAAATATTTTCTCTTTCAAAATGTGTTTTCAAAATACTAACACTTTGTTTCTCTTTCTTTATGGATTTTGTGGGTGTAATCCACTGAAAATCGTTACGAGACAAAACTCGTCTTCTAGGGGAAACCCAGAGGTTTAATAGCTTGTTGCACATGCTCAGTGCAATCGCATAACCTACGAAAGTGGTCTAATAATCTTTGATTTAGTTTTGTTATTTTGCTCGAGGACGAGCAAAAGATAGGTGTGGGGTGTGATTAAACACATTTATTGTATTATTCTTTATTACATTTTCACATTTATCATATAATAAATCTGCTAAATTCCTTGTCTTAAATGTCTATTTTGCAGAAGATAGTCATGGGAAGAAAGAGGATAAAATCAAATAAATATAAGTTAAATTCAGATTTAACTAGATCTATTTGGTTAAAGGAGGATGATCCCAAATCCAATTGGTTAAATTCAGTATTTGGTGAATCAAGTGGTTAAATCTAAAGATCAACTGAGGATAACATCAAATATAGAGTCCAAATCCAAAGGGATAAATGGATAGAGAGAAGATCAACGGATGAGATGAAGCAAATTTGACTCAGATTCTGACTGGATACATTTTAGTTAACCTTTGCTACCAAAATTCAAATCTAATGATTCAAGATTATCTAGAAAGAAGACTTAAAGGGCTACAACTCTTAAGTTGATCACTATTTCTAATTTTGTCATTTGATAAGTTATATTCAGCAATCAACACGCCAACAAGTTACAGATCAGAACTGAATATCCACATCAAATCAAGTTTAGAAATAAGGGGAGGATTCAAATTTAGAAATATCCAGCTTCCCCTATCTTCATACTTCGCTAACCTCTGCATTTCTCCTATAAATAACTGCAATCTCAAAGGCAAAGGGGAACGACCAAGCAGAGAGTAGAATTTAGGCTAATTTGCAGTTTGTAACTTAGGTTTTTTATTTTCTTTTTGTAATTTTTATTTTCTTTATGTAATAAAGAGAAGAGGATACTTTCATAGAGGAATGAGAGCAAGCTTGTACTGAAGGTGACACCGGTGTAAGTGATCTTTTCTTCTATTGTTATTTGAATCAAATTGAAGTTTTTTCTTCTTCTTTATTCTTGTTTTCATTTACTTTCCTCTTCTGTGTTTATGAATCCAAATGAAACTGATAGCCTAGAAGTTGCCTTTCCGTTGCAAGTGCCGTTGATGGCTTATGGTGATAGATATCCATTTCTATGGTAGTGTAACTTACCCCTTCAATTCATAGTGTAATACGGGAATAGCCAAGATCCTATTTGTCATACTTAGCTCACCTTCAAGTAAAGGTACATCGTCGATACGGATCAAAGGTAAGCAGGAGCCGAAGAGGTAAGTAACTTTTTTAGGTTTTAGTTTTCTTTTCTTTTAATTTTAGTATAACTTACCAACACCACAATCTTTCAAATCTCTTTCAATCCTTTTCAATTTCTTTGTACATATTCACTTTTATTTTTTTCACCTTCTCTATCTACCACTTTCTTCCTAACGTAACTTTAACTCTATTTTTTTCTTTTCTTTTAAGAACTAAAAGAAGAATTTTAACCATTCTTTGTAGCATAATTGAGAACTTACTAAAAAGCTTCCATCGCTAGTCCCTCCTTGTGGATCACGACCCCCATAACCACTTGCTATAGCGGTAGTATTGAGCACTTGCACTCTTTATTTTTAAAGTTCTGAAATTCTGTATTTTTGTGTGCAGGTTCCAACACAATCAAATTTTGGCGACGTTGCTGGGGAGGGACGGTAAGTTATTCTCATTTTAAGTTTACACCTTTGGTTAACCGAGAGGGGGGTGAATAGGTTTAAGGCTAATCAATTCAATATTCAATTCAAAATAAAAATAAGATGATGCAAACGGTCACTCAAAGTAAGATTAGAAGCGGCATACTCCGTGAAGGGTTTTGAACTTCTTCCTCGTGATTCCTCTACATAAGAGTTTGAGGTGCTCAATGCAATCTTGTTGTAATGAGTATAGATCGACAATGAATGAATGAATATAAAGTAGATAAGAGAGACAAGAAATCAATAGCAAACAAAGAGATTTGTTTCAAGGTTCGAGCCGCCGCTCTACGTCCCTGCCTTCACCACAGTGAAGGATTTTCAATCCACTAGAACTTTTCACCAAAGGAATTACAACCACTATGGAGTACGTAACTCTCCAACACACTCCTCTAGTCCAGAGCTAGTGTATCAACAATATAATAAGCACTCGGTGATCTAAAGATCACAAACTCTCTCTTGAAAACACTTCTTTACAAAACCCTAGAGAATAATATATAAGATTGAAGCTTAAAGTTTTGTAAGTGAAATTTAAAAATAGAAGAGATTTTAAGAACCAAAACTTGAAGAAGACTTTTGAAAATAATAGCACAAAACTGAAAATAAAAAAGCCCTTTCACTTGAAATCCCAAAACTTTGATTTTTGAAATTGTTGTTATTCTAAACTCAACACTAATGACCCCTTTATATAGGGTTTTAGAAGAGCAAACATAAAATAGTTTTACCAGCATAAAAGAGGTAGAAATTGACCCTCTAATACAGCTTACCACATTTTTTTTTAATTTAAACATGTTTTAAAATAGCCTATTAAAAAATAGTCGTTTCTGCCAAACTGGCAGACTGCCGGTCGACCGGATGATTCAAAAAATCTAACAGTTAGCCCTCCGGTCGACCGACCGGTCGACCATGACAAACCGATGCTAACCTGCTTACAGTCAGTCGACCGCCCAGTCAACCGTAAAGGGGACCGGTTGACTGCACGGTCGACCGGGAACGTGCACAATGTGCACACCCCCAGTTTCCAGAACTCCGGTCGACCGTGCAGTCGACCGTTCTGGCCTGTAATAGGCACGGTCGACTGCCTAGTCGACTGACCTTGGTCAAAACAGAAAACCAGCCTAAAATACATTTTGAAAATATGTTATGTTTTGAAAAGATTTTTGTTAGGTTTTTGAAATATAGAAAACTAAGTATACTGATTATAAAATAAAGTATATTTTATAAAGGTTTGATAATCAAAAACTAAAAACATTCTTTTGAAAAACGTGCAATTTATGTGTGTGTGCTTTTGAGCTTCAAACATATATACTAATCTTTAACAAAAAAAACCTATCGACAAGATGAGTCTACAAGCAGGTGTCTCTAAAACTTGATGTTGAGCAGTGATTGATGTAGAGCCTAATCTCCCATGCTTGAGAATTGAGCCATCAATGCCTGTACCAACCTGAAATTCATTCTTGAACTTCTATTAGTATCAAATAGCTTTTATATGGTTTGTTATCATCAAAATACATAACCCGGGGTTTGTAACCTTTGGGCCAACAAAATGGTGAGTCCAACTGTTTTGAGAATTTCACTCAGACTCACGCAAGAGTTCCATACTCAATTTCAGGACTGATGTTTTTTCATTTTGAATCCGTGATACTGGAAAAGATGAGGATGACTCTTGATAATTTGGTTGAAATGATGAGTCCAACATATTTTGAAGAACTTGTTATTGGGACTCAAGCATGACTTCTATACTCTTTTGTATCTCTGATTTTTCTTCAATTAGTGGTTCAGAAAAAAGAGTATGTGAAGCAGAATATGAGAAAGAAGATGATGGACAAGATGGTTGAAAATTTGACTCGGGGAGGTAAATCCCCATTAACTATGTGAAGGGTGAGAATTATTTTGAAAATTATGGTCATAGGACTAGGGGTATGGGTCATATTAAGTCGGATAAACCCAATCCGGTCTTTATGGTTGGTTCATGTTGTAAATAGCCGGGTTGGAGTTATCCTAGTCAAATGAGGTCAGGATGAAATATGGATTCATATTAGAATTGAAAAAATTATTGTTGAAATCCATTTCATAAACAAACACAAACAAAAAAGAAAAAGCAAACAAACAAACAAAAAGAAAGAAAAATCAAAACCAAGCCTATATTAGGGTTGACCTAGACCTAGATGACTCCTAACTGGTTAGACTGTCTACGGGGGGTACATTGTAGGAATCTGACCACAACTTAACTGGCTAGATAGGGGCAGGATCAATGAGAAGTATCCGTGTCAGAGTAATGGGCCTAATTATGCCAAACCACTGTTCTTCGAGGTTTCGCCTCTTAATCCCAAACTTTTGACACCGATTTGATAAGAGTCAAATTCTAACAACTTTTCCCCTAGGTCAATCTTATAAATGAGTCTGAGATGTCCCTAGGGGCCAATGTCTAGTAAGTTTTATTTAGGCTTGGGTTGTGTGAGTTGGGATGTGATTTTTACGCTAAGGAAGGGTAATGACTTCCCCACCTTTTGTTGTATTGGGATATGCCCTTAAATTCAATACGTGCAAGTGTACAATATAGATAAGAATGAACATACAAAGTGAGTAAATCACTCACGTATTTGTCCTAACTATATGCAATGCAATATGTACACCTCAGTCCAGATCACAACAATGGAAGAACAAAATAAAGTATATTGGAATGAAAATTGACGCGTACCTAAATGCAAATGTCTAAACCATTTTAAAACATCCAATTACCGTATTTTAGTTCTTAATTATTACAGTGCACATGTAATCTAAACAAAAAACTCGCAGCAGAAGATAGCATTATACAAAGATTTACCCAACCACAAAACAATTTTTTGAAGCACTTGCTCCCTGCATTCTTAAGCAGGGAGATACAAGCAAGTGTGGACTTCTGTAATGTTAAAAATTTGACCACATGCCAAAAATAAAGAAAAAATGTTAACCAAAATTTGATATCAAACTGTTCCCATCCCCAGCAACGGCGCCAAAATATGATCGAGGGAAAACCGTGCACGAAAAGTGTATATTTTAAAATCAAGAGTTAAAAGTGTGTGTGCTTTGGCTTCCTCGATACTTCCGTTATAGCATAGAGACTAAACAGGTCGAATCCACAAGGACAGAAGGCGATAGAAGCTTTCATGATATGTTCACATGTGTGTTAAAGTTTCTTCAATGTTTTAAAGAATCAAAAGAAAAGAAAACAAATAATGAAAAGAGAAAAGTACGGTGGAAACAAAGGTAGAAATATTGAAAAATGGTTGTTTGAAAACTGGTTTTTGTATTATTAAAGCAAAGTAAAAAATGAAAGAAAACTCATGACTACTAACTACTAATGGCTCTACTAACATGCTAACCTCTTAATTATAGTTGCCTCATATGTATCCTTAGCTATCACTAGTCCTTAGTTCAAGAGCGTTATAAAGCATGACTCATAAGATTACTTTCACATTCAAACTCAACAAACAAGTGAGCTACACTTAAACCATTAAAGCTAAACTAAAGTAAGCATGGAATAAATTAATGTTAGCTTGTTAGAGAATCAGATGTTAGAGTGTTAAAATTCATCATCATGAGCCATCAATGGCTCTTGCTAAAGCAAGGCCAAGTAGAGGTTATTAGATTATTGTGGATTATCAAGTAAGGAGTTAGCAAGTTAGTGGTTTGTTACTATGAGAGAAAAAGCTAAGCATGTAAAGAGTTAGAGAGAAGAAAACCAATAGAGATGAGGAAAGAACCTTTCATAGAATGTCACCTTTCATTACAAGAACCCTAACCTTCATCCTATGCATCTCTCTCTTCCCTATTACATGATCTACAAAGGAAATGAAATACAAAAGAAAGAAGAAAACTATACTAAACTACACATATGGAGAAGAACTAACCCTACAAACTCTCCTCCTCTTTGTTTTGAAAACCTGGGGCATTTATAGGCTAAGGGGGCACCAGGGGGTGTCACAGGGTTGCACTTTAAATCTTGACGCGCGGCTCCATGCCTTGGCCGCGGAAATCTCTAATGATTTTTAGACAGCCTTACTCGCGTTTGAAGAGAGACGCGAAGTTGCTCAAACTCGCGTTTAAAGTTAAACGCGGAGATGCTTAGACCGGCGTTTGAAGTGAGACGTGGAGTTACTCAGACCCACATTTGAACTTAAAACACGAAGTTTCTCAGACCAGCGTTTGAAGTGATACGCCGAGTTGCTCAGACCGGCGTTTGCCTATGGATGCGAGGTTCGCGTTTTAATATGCCGAGTTGCTCAGACCCGCGTTTGCCTATGGATGCGAGGTTCGCGTTTTTAGTTAAAACGCGACCTTCGCATTGAAGTGAGGCCCGCGTCTGAGAACTTGTCTCTAATAATTAATAGACAGCCTACACAGAGTTTATTACAAATAAATATGAAAATGTGACAATAAATATGCAAAATATGTGTACAATCAGTTACAGATGTGTTAGTCGACTTGTCTGGCATCTCAACTTTATGTTGTATGCTACTATTCGACTAGACTAAGACACTAGTCGACTAGTTTGGGTCTCTGTGCGTGTGCTTGTATTCATTAAAACTCTAAACAAACTTTATATATACATCTCATGTGTATATAAATATAAATTTATATAAATATAAATTCATTCATGCTTAATCAATATGAAACCAATTCTCACGATCGTCAATATCAAATCAACTTTTTAATTATTTTCAGGGTGTTACATTTACCCCACCAAAACAAAAATTTTGTCCCCAAAATTCACAAATATTTGTATTATGTAATTGATCGAGTTAGAACCTTGATTGCCAAAAAGAATACAGAGAATATGAAAAGTGTATGCGATTGATTTTAACTTTGAATCTTTGCAATTTAACCACTGTAGAAGGAGCTAAACGGGTCGAACCTCAGGGAGAGATGCAATGGAAGCTTTTCAGTAATATTGTCTTATTATTATCTTCTCTGTTTAAAGAACTTAGAAAAGAAAAAATGAATTGTATGTGGATAAAGAATCAAATTAAAAGAAAGGTTTACAGCTTACTAATAATCAACCACCATACATGCTAATGCTAGATAGATAATTATTTCACTTCAAATCCTAAACATGATATTCTACCACAAAATCAAGTAAGATATAGGGGACAGAAACTAGAATACGGGTTGAAATAGCACTAACCAAGATGTAATATTACAATATCAAGATTGTTAGTCAAGTATAAGAAAGATCATTAGAAATACATGCAAATCTTTAACCCTGACACTTATTAAAGTTGAACATTAAAATATCAAGATCTTTATCAAGTATAAATTAAGAAGAATAATTAAAAAGAGTTTAACCTAAATGCTTATCCTAATGAGTTTTTAAGAATAAAGATTGGAGTAGGCATGCATATGATCTAATCTGGTTATCTACTAGACATTAGATGTGATGGTGTTGATGTCTTAGCAAGCCATGAGAAAAGTCTAGCTACTCATGGTAAATATGACAAGCAAAAAAAAAAGCAAGAAATAAAAAAACAAGAAAAAACAAAAATAAAGTAAATAACAAAAGAGTTATGAAAAGAACGAAAGCATCTTGTATTGATCTGTCACCTCGAATTACAATGCTTCTCTTTCTCACAAATCTTGAATTAGAAGTAGAATTAGAATCTAAAAATTACAAAAGAAATTTGAAAGAGAAACTAAAGAAAATTCCTAAGTTATGATCTTTGATATGGAGATGAGAGATTATCAGAGACTTCAGCTCTTTAAATAGACCTCAAAGCGGATACAAATTAGAAGGTTTTCTAATTCAATAGGGAATTCAATTCTGATCTACAACAAGTTGGCGTATTGATCGTTGAATATGACTCATTAGATGGCTGAATTGGATAGAGTGATAGACATACGAATTGTATTCCTTCAAGTCTTCTTCCTATAGCATTTTGAAGTATCAGATTTGAATATCTGTAGCAAAAGTTATGATCTGAATACTAAAAGGTATACAGTCTAAATCCGAGTCTGAATTGATTCTAAACTCAATTTAATTTAAATTATCCTCTTTATCCTTATTAGAATTAGCTTTATCCCCTTCATCTTCTAGACTTTATCTTCTGAATTTGAACTTGAATTTAGGAAGTGAAGATTAATCCTTCCTCCTTGGGATTCAATTTAATTTAAAATTCAACTTTAGATAAGATTAGGAATAAATGAAGCTTCTTTTATCTTTACCCACTCATTTAAGTAACTACACACCATAATCAAAAAGGGGTTAATAGCATTAATTAATTAAAGAATAATCAAGGATATATGTGTAAAAGTGATGATAAAAATGCAATTTTGGCGTACAATCACACCCCCACACCTATCTTTTAATCGTCCTCGAGCAAAATCAAATGTTAGAAACTAATTTAATCTAATGTAACTCACTTTTGTAGGAATCACGATTGTACTTAGTACGTGTAACAAGCCGTTAAACCTCTAGGTTACCCTAGAGGATGAGTGTTGTCTCGTGAGGGTTTTCAGTGAATTACACTCACAAAATTCATAAAGCAAGAAAATAAAATGTTAGTATTTTCGAAATACCATTTTGAAAGAGAGAAAATATTTGAAATATATGTGTAAAAATTAAGAAATATATAAGTTTTTATGATTACCAAATTGATCATTCTTATACTTAGTCTTTATTCAAGTAATTATTTAACAATTTAGGTTAGGATTCAAACTGAATTTCTCATCAAGTCTATTATCTTACCCTAAGTCATATGCATTTTTGTGAACGCGAATTTTTTATTTGAGATTCTTCAGCTTCAACTCTCATGCCTTGTACATTTATTATTTTTCTTCATTTTTTTTAAGAAGTTCAAATTATTACCACTTCATTGCCCTTTAAGCACTTTTTTTTAAAATATGTATAGCTTATATTATTTTCTTCCGTGTAAGTATAAAGGCTTCTTGAGGCCCTAATACCTAACTAATTGATTATTAGATGTGTTAATACATATATGATATATTTTTAATTTTTTTTCAAACTTATCTAATTACCTTTCACGTATGTACTCAGGCTTTCTTAGGCCAAAGTACCTAACTAATCAATAATTAGATTTGTTTATTTTATATATATTTTTTCTAAGACACAAGAGTCGTTGTTTTGAATCCCAAGTGTGTAAGTGTATAAAGCATGCATATTTCATCAAGATAAAATTATTAAGACTAAATTACTTTTTCAATTTTTTTCTCCTAAACCTAAAAATCAAACAAATAATCTTTGTTTTGACCAATTGTTAAGAAATCCTAATTATGATTTTTCTATTTCTGACTTAATTACTACAGAAATAAATAAAAATATTTTTTTTTCAAAATCTTTTTTTTTTAAAATATTTGTTAGTATCTACCATGTTAGCATGTTAGTAAACCCTCCCCCACACCTATCTCATGCATTATCCTCAGTGTATGAATGAATGCTTGTATGCATGATAAAGAAGAAAAGGAAGGCAAAATGTAATCTCAAGGTGGTGGTTCCGGTGGTGGATCATCAGGAAACCTATCTTTTATGACCTCTTTCTTATGTACATTGTTATTATCCCCCAAATGAATAGGATCATGCAAGACCCTAACATTGAAACTATCTCAGTTGTATGACCAATCTTGGAATACCATCTCAGGGTCATCAATGTCTACACCTTGGTCTAATAATAGAATTTGATTTGATGAAGTGATTGATTTGGGCTTAAGAATAATAGGATTGGGAACCAATACCCGCTCGGGAAAATCAAATTTAATTTCGAAAGTCAGGTTTGGTTCAAAAGTGGGCTCCAAATCAAAGAACTTTAGTTCATATTCATGATCCATTAAATGAATGTGACTACCCAAAATAGATGATCCAATTTCATAATATACAGGTGCTGGAATTAATGTTGGCTTGGGAATTGGGTCCAAATTGGGTAAAGACACCGAAGTCAATATTGATTCAAAGTTTAGAATTAGTTCACAAAGTTGAGGATCGGGTTCTCATTCACAATCTAGTTCAATCTCACTAAAGTTAAAACCTACCATTTTGTCCATGAGTTGGGATTGATCAAGTTCACTTTGGTGCGATGAAATTGAATTTTGATCAAGGTCTTCAAGACACCATGATTCGTCGGTCTCGTCAATAGCGCTGGGTGAATCAAAAATGGTCATAAAGGTGTTTGATAGAGTTTCTTCAATCCTAACATTTTCAATATTTTCCAAACGATCCAGTTATGCTTCTAACTTATCGAGATAATGGATGTAATCATTTTGGTTTTGAATCATGTATGGATTTAGGGTTTGAGACCTTTGAATGAATCATGAGTCTTCCACTTTATGAATTTGTCGCTCGAAATCTTCTAAGATTTTTATCTTCTTTTTCCAATCAGATTATTCTTCTATAGGTTTGAAAAAAGGGGTATATGAAGATGGTTGTTGGAAATGTGGTTTTGACCTATCAAATTAATTATAATCAAATGAATTTAGATAGGCCATGGGGAATATATTCTTTTTTATAATTTTCACACAAATAGAAAAGAATTTAGTTAGAAAACAATGTATACTGTTCCCTCCCCGGCAACGGCGCCAAAATTTGATTACCAAAAAGAATACAGAGAATATGAAAAGTATATGTGATTGGTTTTAACTCTGGATCTTTGCAATTTAATCGTTGTAGAAAGAGCTAAACGGGTCAAACCTCAGGAAGAGATGTGATGAAAGCTTTTCGATAATATTGTCTTCTTATTATCTTCTCTGTTTAAAGAACTTAGAAAAGAATGAATTATATGTGGATAAAGAATCAAACTAAAAGAAAGGTTCACAGCTTACTAATAATCAACCACCATACATACTAATGCCAGATAAATAATTACTTTACTTTAAATCCTAAACATGATATTCTTTCACAAAATCACGTAAGATACATGGGACAGAAACTAGGATACGGGTTGAAATAGCACTAACCAAGATGTAACATTATAATATCAAGATTGTTAGTCAAGTATAAAGCAATAAAGATCATTGGAAAGTACAAGCAAATCTTTAACCCTAACACTTATTAAAGTTGAATATAAAAAAATCAAGATCTTTATCAAGTATAGATTAAGAAGAACAATTAAAAAGAGTTTAACTTAGTTGCTTATTCTAATGAGTCTTCAAGAATAAAGATTGGAGTCGGCATGCATATGATCTAATTTGGTTATCTACTAGACATTAGATGTGATGGTATTGATGCCTTAACAAGCCATTAGAAAAATCTAGCTACTCATTGTAAATATGGCAAAGCAAGAAATAAAAAAACAAGAAAAACCAAAAATAAAGTAAATAACAAAAGATATATAAAAAGAACGAAAGCATCTTCTATTGATCTATTATCTCGAATTACAATGGTTTCTCCTTCTCACAAATCTTGAATTAGAAGTAGAAGCAGAATCTAAAAATTACAAAAAAAATTTGAAAGAGAAACTAAAGAAAACTCCTAAGTTATGATATCTGATGTGGAGTTGAGAGATTATTAGAGACTTCATCTCTTTAAATAGACCTCAAAGCTAATCACACTATGATACAAATTAGAAAGTTTTCTAATTCAATAGGGAATTCAATTCTGATCTGCAATAAGTTAGCATGTTGATCGCTGAATATGACTCAATAGACGGCTGAATTGGACAGAGTGATAAACATACGAATTGTAGTCCTTCATGTTTTCTTTCTGTAGCATCTTAAATCATTAGATTTAAATATCTGTAGAAAATGTCATGATCTGATTACTAAAAAGTATACAGTCTGAATTGATTTTGAACTCCATTTAATTTGAATTATCCTCTTTATCCCAATTAGGATTAGCTTTATCCCCTTCTACCTCTAGACTTTATCTTCTGAATTTAAACTTGAATTTAAGAGATGAAGATTAATCCTTTCCTCCTTTTAATTTAATTTAATTTAAAATTCAACTTTAGATAAGATTAGGGATAAAATGAAGCTTCTTGTATCTTTACCCTCTCATTTAAGTAGCTACACACCAAAATCAAAAGGGAGTTAATATCATTAATTAATAAAGGAATGATCAATGATATATGTGTAAAAGTGATGATAAAAATGTAATTTTGGAGTATAATCAAACCTACACATAAAAAATACAAATTTTCAAGAATACAAAATAGAAGTGCAAGTGCTCAATGCTACCGCTATAGCGAGTGGCTATGCGAGTCGTGATCCATATGGAGGGACCAGGATGGAAGCCTTTTGTAAGTTCTCTTTAGTTCACAAAAAATAGTTAAAATTCTTCTTTCAGTTCTTTAAAAGAAAAGAAACATAAGTTATAATAAATTGTTAAGAAAGTGATAGGTTGAGAAGGTGGAGAAGAATAGAAAATAATTTTTTACAAAGAAAGTGAAAATAATGAATAGAGTTGAGAGATGGTAATGTTGGTGATCTAAACTAAAAATTAAAAAAAGAAATTTAAACCCAAAAAAAATACTTACTTACCTCTTCGGCGCCTGCTTACCTTTGACCCGTATCAACAATGTACCTTTGTTTGAAGGCGAGCGAAGTATGACAAATAGAATTTTCCCCATTCCTGATTTGCACTATGAAATGAAGGGGCAAGCTACACTGTCATAAGCCATCAACGGTCTTGTAAGGGTAAGGCAACTTCTAGGCTATCGGAGTCATTTGGATTCACAAACACAGAATAGGGGAGCAAACAAAAACAACAGTAAAAAAGAAAAGAAACTTCGATTTGATTCAAATAACAATGAAAGAAAAGACTTACTTATACCGGTGTCACCCTCAGTACAAGCTTTGCTCTCATTCCTCCATTAAATTCTTCTCTCCTCTTAGTTACATAAATAAAAAAAATTACATAAAAAAATAAAAAACCTAAGTTACAAACTACAGAATAGTCTAACTTCTACTCTCTGCTTGATCATCCCTCTGCCTATGATGTGTGGGGTATTTATAAGATAGAAATGAATAAGAAAATGAGTGGAGAGATTGGAGAGCTAGCTACTTCTGAATTTGAATCCTCTCCTCATCTCCAAACTTGATTTGATGTGGATAGTCAATTCTGATCTGCAACTTATTGGTATGTTGATTGCTAAATATAACTTATCAAATGATAGAATTAGAAACAATGATCAACGTAAGAGTTGTAACCCTTTAAATCTTCTTTTTGGACCATCTTTAATCATTAGATTAGTGTTCCGGTAGTGAAAGTTATGATTAAAATACTAAAATAAATTTAGTCTGAATTCGAGTCAAAAATTCTTCATCTCATCCGTTAATCTTCTCTCATCCATCTGTCCTTTTAGATTTCGAATTTCAACTTTAGATTTGATGATATATCTCTTCATCCTCAGCGAAAATGATAGGGTCTTCTTCTAATCCATTTTTCCTTTGAATTTGGATGATATTATCTCATCTGATATACTCAGTCTTCAGATAAGATGGTCTTTAAAACATCTGAATTTGAATCGATCCCCTTTCGTTTAAACTTTTAGATTTAATTAGATAAATCTATCTCTCTCTCTTTTCATCTTTAATTATCCTACACGTCATTAAACATGAAAATACATTAATAGCAGAGTTTTATTTAAATAAAAATACAGAATTGTGACACATATAATATGAAAATATGCAATGTACGTGTGTGATCATACCCTCACACCTATCTTTTGCTCGTCCTCGAGCAAAACATCAAAACTAAAACTAATAATTTATTAGACCACTTTCACAGGTCATGCGATTACACTAAGCATGTGCAGCAAGCCATTAAACCTCTAGGTTACCCATAGAGGACGAGTTTTATCTCGTGAGGATTTTCAGTAGATTGCACCCACAAAATCCATTAAAAAAAAGAAACAAAGTGTTAGTATCTCGAAAAGCATTTTAAAAAAGAGAAGATTTTGAAATATTATTGTAAGAGTTCAAGTAATCTATAAGTTATAGAAAAATCAAATTTTTATTCCTAAACTTGTCTCTATTCAAAAACTTGTTATCAATTAAGATAATGAGTCAAACTATATTTCTCATCTAGTCTATTATTTTACTCTAAGTCATATGAACCTTCGTGACCGTGAAATTTTGACTAAGGGTTCTTTAACTCTAACTCTTATGTCTTATTATGTGTGTGTGTGTGTGTATTTGGTGGTATTATTCCTTAGTTCTGTTAGCCTTTCTAATCAGCCCATGTAACGAGTCTTTAATCAGTGACTTCCAAACCGGACGGTCTTAGGGCGCCGGGTGAGAAAATACCCCGAGAACTTAAGGACTCGAGCAAACAAGACCACAAAACTAAAGATTTTATTATATGGACTACTTTTAGGCGTGAATATTTATGCTTTATGAGGCACAAATACCCAACTTAATCAGAGAAATTTTGATATATATATATATATATATATATATATATATATATATATATATATATATATATATATATATATATATATATATATATATATATATATTCTTTTTTCTAATAAGGGATAAAAATCTTTGTTTTTGAACCCTAAGTGTGCAAGTGTTATAAAGTTGCATATTTCATCAAGGTAAAGATCAAAACTAAATTACTTTTTCAAGTTTTTTTCCTAACTCTAAAAATCAAATAAATAATCTTATTTTGATCAAGTATAAGAAATCTTAATTATGATTTTTTTATTCCTTAATATTGACTTAATTTCTTACAAAAAAATAGGTCAAAAATATTGTTCCTCTTTTCAAAAGTTTTTAAAGGCAAAGAAAATGTTATTTTTTTATTTTTTTATTTTTCAAATAAAAAGAAAACCTATGTTATGTTTGAACTCTCCCCCACATATATCTTATGCGTTGTCCTTAATGTATGAATGAATGCAAAAATACATGAAAAAGAAGAAAGGGAAGGAAAATATTACTTAAGGTGGTGGTTCCGGTGGTGGTCAGATTAGGCCAAACGTTGCTACCCAATCAAGAAATGTGGTGGTTCACGGAACCCACCTTTATTGACTTCTTTTCTATGTACATAATTACAATCCTTAATATGAATAGGATCATGAAAGATCCTATCATGAAACTTATTCCCATTACATGATCAGTCTTGGATTATGATCACTGAGTCATTATGGTTCATACCTATGTTCAACAAAAGAATGTGACTTTGTGAAATAATTGACTTGGATTCAAGAGTCATAGGTTCGGGAACCATTATTAACTCAGGAAAATTAACTTTGGGTTCGAGGGTAGGTTTTAATTCAAGAGTTGAGTCCAAATCAAAGAATTAAAATTCACATTCTTCTCCCATCAATGGAATGTGACTATCCAAATTTGGTGATCAATTTCTAAATCTATGGGTACGGAAATAAATGTTGGCTCTAGAAATTGGTTCAAATTAGGTAATGATACTGGAGTCAACATAAAGTCGAAAATGAAAATTAAATCACAAGGTTGGAGATCAGGGTCACATTCACATTCAAGTTCAATCTCAATGAATGGAAAACTTGCCAATTTGTCTAAGGTTTGGAATTGGTCAAGTTTAAATTTGTATGATGAAATTGAGTCATGATCAAAGTCTCCAACACACAAAGATTCTTCGTTCTTATCAATAAGGTTAGGGCAATCATGACTGATCAATATGTGTTAGGTAGAGTTTTCTCATTCCTATCTTTCACTATATTGATAACGACTCATTTGTGCTTCTAGCTTATGGATAGATTAAAAAAATTATTTTCGAACTGAATCAAGATTTCCATACTCCTATCTGAGTCCATAGGTCCTTCTTCTTGTTGTGGGACTTGGAACATGAGTAAGGATCCTGAATTTAGGAGTCTTGTGGGAATTGTGAGTCCATCATTTTTAGTTTTTGTTCTTAGGACTCAATCATGCCTTCTATACTTTTCATAGTCTTAGATTTTTCTTCTATTGGCTGATCATGACTAGAAAAATTATAGGCTGAATGTTGGAATGATAGTTGATAATATGACTTGGAAAGTTGTATCCCCATTAACTCTGTGAAGAGTAGTGTGATTATTCCAGTCTTGTTCATAGTATTAAAACTGGGGCATGTATTAATTCAGATATGATCAATTTGGTATACTTGGTTGGTTAAATTTATGATATGCCGGGTTGGTAATATCTTAGTCGAAAGAAGTCGAGGTGTAATATGAATTACCATTAAAATTAGAAAAATTGTTGTCATAGGCCATATCACACAAGAAATATCAAAAACAAATAAAGAAAAATAAACAAATAAACAAACAAATAAAAAAGAAAAAAAATCTAACCTAAGTTAGAGTAGACCATAGACCTAGATGACTCTTAACTGGTTAGACTGTTCACGGAGGGATATTGCAGAATCTGACCATAAGTTAATCGGTCAGGTAGGGGCAAGATCAATGGGAGGTATTCGTGCCTAAACAGCGGGCCTAATTATGCCAAATCACTGTTCTTCGAGGTTTCGCCTCATCAATTCTCAACCTTTGACACCGATTTGGTAAGAGTCAAATTCTAATCAACTTTTCCCTTAGGTCAGTCTTCTATTTGAGTCCAAGATGTCCCTAGGGCCAACGTCTACTCAGTTTTAGTTAGGCTTGGGTTAGTGAGTGCGAAGATTATTTATAGGCTAAGGGAGGGTAATGACTTCCCCACCTTATCTTGTTTATAGGACAAATCCTTAATTCACTTTAGTGCAGTGTACAAGTATATAGAAAAGTAATACTCAAGCAATATTTCATACAAGTATGAACCTTATACTAAATGCTATGCACACATACCTTGGCTCCAGCACTCTTCAACAGTAAATAGAAAATCTAACGAAATAGACACTGTCTAAATGCAAACTCTAAACCGTTTTTAAATTTTACAATCAACCTTTTACTGTTGAATTTAGAAATGTATGTACAATGAGTCCAACAAGGAAATTAATAGCTACAGATGTTTAAAGTTTGTAATTCAGCCAACCTGCAAAAAAATACAAGTTAGTAGTTTACTCAGATTGCCATGGGAAAGCAGTAAATCTGAGGGCTTCTGGGCTCTACTTTCTTGAGCAGAGTCCAGGGCCACTTATATATCCACTGTAGTAAAAATTTCTTATTGTTAAACCTCTACACTAAGAACAGAGAAGAAACTTAATCAATAAAGTAAAAAAGAGTTACTTACCAACCCTTCCCGACAACGGCGCCAAAATTTGATCGAGTTGGAACCTGCACACAGAAAATATAGAATTTCAGAAATACAAAACAGAAGTGCAAGTGCTAATGCTACCGCTATAGCGAGTGGCTATGTGGGTCATGATTCGCAAGGAGGGACTAGCGATGGAAGCTTTTTGTAAGTTCTATTTAGTTCACAAAAAATGGTTAAAGTTCTTCTTCCAGTTCTTTAAAAGAAAAAAATAAGTTATGTTAAATTGTTAAGAAAGTGGTAGCTTGAGAAGGTGGAGACAAAAAGAAAATGATTTTGTACGAAGAAAGTGAAAAATAATGAATAGAGTTGAGAGATGGTGATGTTGATGATTTAAACTAAAATTAAAAGAAAAAATTTAAACCCTAAAAAATACTTACTTACCTCTTCCGAGCTTGTTTACCTTTGACCTGTATCGACGATGTATCTTTATTTGAAGGCAAACAAAGTATGACAAATAGGATCTTTCCCATTTCCTATTTACACTACAAAATGAAGAGGCAAGCTACACTACCATAGGAATGGCTATCCATCACCATAAGCCATCAACGGTGCTTGCAAGGGCAAGACAACTTCTAGGCTATCAGAGTCATTTGGATTCACAAACACAGAAGAGAGAAGCAAATAAAAACAAGAGTAAAGAAGAAAAAACTTCGATTTGATTCAAATAATAATGAAAGAAAAGGCTTACTTATACCGGTGTCACCCTCAGTACAACCTTTGCTCTCATTCCTCCATGAAATTCTTCTGTCCTCTCAGTTACATAAATAAAATAAAAATTACATAAAAGAAAACAAAAAATCTAAGTTACAAACTACAGAATAGCCTAACTTCTATTTTCTACTTGATCGTCCCTCTGCCTCTAATGTGTAGGGTATTTATAAGATAGAAATGGATAAGGAAACGAGAGAGATGGGGAGCTGGCTATTTCTGAATTTGAATCCTCCCCTTATCTCCAAACTTGATTTGATGTGGATATTCAATTCTGATCTGTAACTTGTTGGCATGTTGATTGCTGAATATAACTTATCAAATGATAGAATTAGAAACAGTGATTAACGTAAGAGTTGTAGCCCTTTAGGTCTTCTTTTTGAATCATCTTGAACATCAAAATTGAGTTTCAGTAGCGAAAGTTATGATTAAAATATTAAAATATTAAAATATATCTAATCTAAATTGCTTCATCTCATCCGTTGATCTTCTCTCTATCCATTTATCCTTTTAGATTTTGAATTTCAGCTTTAGATCTGACGATCTATCTCTTTATCCTCAGTGAAACTGATAGGGTCTTCTTTAATCATTTTTTTTGAATTTGGTTGATATTATCTCATCTGATATACCCAGTCTTCAGATAAGATGGTCTTTAGAACATCTGGATTTAAATCGATCCCCTTTCTTTTAAACTTTTAGATTTAATTGGATAAATCTATCTATCTCTCTCTTTTTGTTCTTAATTACCCTACACATCATTAAACACGAAAAAACATTAATAGCAGAGTTTTATTTAAATAAAAATGTAGAAATGCAACACATGTGTGATCAGTAATCAATAACACAAAAGTAGTATGTCGAGTGAAATAATCCAAATAAGAAATCCCTCATGTATATATAATATGTTTCATGTTATGAATAACTAAATGTGGACAATTTGTGTTAGAGTATTGGGAACTATTTAAAGCATATATGAAAATTTTAGGGTTAAGTTAATCAAACAAGTCATAAAACAATATATCTTTCACCACTGCTTCATTTAGTTCGGGATCCCTTGGAACAATAGCATAGACTCATTCCTGAGACGATGCCTGTTGAATCGACTGCGCAGATGTAATCGGTCTTGGATCAAACTCCTATCATAGCTCATACAATGCATGCCTCCAATTGTGGTTGTGGCACTGGTGCATGAATTCATGGTTGCTGTGGTTGTGGCTGCTGCTGACGTTGTTGGTGCTGACGCTAATGGAAATACGGTTGCTCCCTTTGAGGCTACTGATATTCTTGGAATTGATTCTCACTTGATTCCCTTATCCCTGATAGCCCTGTTGATGTTGACCATAGCCCTAACCGACACCTCTTCCTCCAATTCTGCCATATCCACCTCCTCCGGGCTTACAACAATCCCTAGCCGGATGTCCTGATTGTCTGCAATTATAGCAATCAACTAAATTTGCATGCTGACTATGTCCTTCAGAAAAGATCTCTTTTCTTTCCTTTTCTCTTCCACTTGTGCTATAGGTCTGAAAGTTTTCTCTCTACTCTTCTGCATTCCTGTACTCTCCAACTCTAGTGCCCTTGCTAAATCCACCACTTCCCCCAGAGTGTGATGTTTTTGGGGGACCACAAATCTCCTGAACTGAGGCTAGAGTCCTCTTTCAAACATCTGCGCCTTTCGTTCTTCCGTTTGGAACATGTTATCGGTAAAATGAGACAAGCTGATAAACTTGTTCTCATATGTCGATATAGACATATCTCCTTGCTCCAAAGCAAGCAACTCGACTTCTCCCCATCTCTTGCTACTGAAGATATATAATGGAGGTTAAACATATGGATAAACTCCCCCCAGGTGGTAGTAAGACGCTTCCTCAATAATTGTGTCTTATACCACTTGCTGGCATCGCCCTTCAAACTGAAGGATGCCAACCGCTGCCTCTGAAAGGTTCCATACCTGTAAGATTGAGTACGTTCCCCATATCATCCTTCCACTTATTCACTACAAGTGGATACGATCCTCCCTGAAATGCGGGTGCCCGCAGCTTCTAAAATCTCTCGATCATCCTTGTTTTCCATCAAAGATATTGCTATTCGTGGGAAACTTACAAAAAAGGTAGAAGAGAAAAATTACAAGTAATCAAAAGAAGAATTACAAGTAGATCTCCTCTGAGATTTCTGGGGAAGTATGCCGGTAGGAATATGATCAGCGCGCGATCACTTTATCCCTTTCAGGATGCAATCGATCAGACGATCAAGTTGCCTCCTAATAGGATTTCCTTCTCGCTTGGTTCTGAAAATCGAGTATTCAGAAGTAGGAGAATAAGAGAACACTCTCTAGAAGAATCTTTGATTGAATTTCCTTCAGACAATCTTCTCTCTCTAGTCCGTTAACTCCTTTTTCCTCTCTATCCGTGTGTGTCCATCCCTGTGTCTGCAAGGGACTATTTATAGCCAAAATGGGGTGTAACCGTCCCCATGAATTCAGCAAGGCTGAATCAGTCTTTAGCTTTGCGCGTAACTACAAATGACCTTGCAGCAAAGCTGTTTGCGAACTTCCAGCGAAGCCAAAGGGTTCGTGCAGATGCCTCCCTACAGTTGTGGCTTAATTGCCTCACTTAATGTGGGACGAAGTGGGCGGGTGTAACTGCCCACATAAAGTGGCATTAATCCCACTAAATTAGTGAGGTTTACCCATTAATCTCCTGTGTGAAATGGTCAATTGATGACATGGTAAAGCTCGCCATGGAGCTAAGTCATGCGAAGTTAAGCCTTAACTTAGAGCTTTAGCGAAGTTACCTTCATAGTCCTGTTGGCCCAGAGGCCTTCCACTCTAGTTTTGATGATGATTAACTCATGTAGTTATGTGTACTAATAATCTTGTGATTTTAGTTTCAGATCATTAATCAAGTTATTAGTTGATGATTAGCTTCAACAAGATGATTTGAAAGCTTTCACATGTTGATTCAAGAGCCCGAGCGTCAAAGATCATATATAGCACTTTCTCGGTGGATCATGGAGTTTTGGATCGAGTCGGCTTGGAGATTGCGCTCTACAAGAAGACATCGGTACCATAGTTTAGTTTTGTGTTTAGATCCAAATTGTAAAGATTAAAATAGTATGATATGCTCAAGTTCACAACACACACGTTTCATGTTTTAGTTTTCGGTTTTTGGTTTAACCGATCTTGGTTTGCATGAATAGATATTATATCAAAACAAGTTTACATGGTTTAATGTATATTAGATTTGTTCTATATACATGCATGCTTCAACTACTTAGACAAACTTACTTTGATATACCTATTTCATGTGTTTTATGTTTTGTGTTTTAACAAAACTTATTTTTGGAATTAAAGTCAAAAACTATGATATATATATGTTTCATGTATATTGGGTTTCTATCCAAATGCATCATGCTTCAAAGTGTTTAAATATCATGTTTTTGTATTTGGAAGAGTTTTGGACAAAACGTATTTACTATTCAAAATCCAAGTTTTAGAAAATACAGTTTTTGGTTTTTGCTAAAAATGGTAAGACACAAAAATAGTTCATATTGATTGATATTTGAGCTAAACTTTTTACCACATGTTTATATATCAATGCAAAATGATAAAACTATTTTTGGTGATTTTTAGGAGTGTTAAAAGATTTTTCAAAATATTTCTAAACTGTTTTTCTGATCTAGTTTTCCGTTCCAGGCTTCAACCAGTCGACTAGTCTTCTGACCAAGTCGACTTGGCATGAAGTCGGTCGACCGGGTCGGTCGACCGACGTGCACAGATCTGTGCACGTTTGGCAGACACGGGGACGGTCGACCGTCTGGGTCGACCGGGTCTGAGAGCAGAGCTCTCTGTTTGTTTGGGTCGACCGGGGCGGTCGACCGGTAGCTGGCAACGGGCAGAATTTGACCGTTAGACGGTCGACCAGAGCGGTCGACCGGCAGTTCATTTTTGGCATTTCTGCTGCCAACGGCTATATTTTTCTGGGGTCTATAAATACCCCATTCATAACCTGTTTTCTCTAAGATTTTTTGTGCGAATTTTTTCCTACTCTCTGGTGTTTTCACAGCAATCAAAAGAAGTTTTTGAACTCATATTGAACAATCTATTTGGAGTTTTTGCTAGGGTTTGGAAAACCAAAGAAAAGGATTTTTGGGAAAAGAGTTTTGATTTATCTTCTATATCTTGGTTTCAGTTTTTTTCAAGGATTTTTCTTTGTGTTTTTGATTTCCATTCCATTGGTTTTCTCCACACTTGAGCTAAAATCTACTATCTCTTCTATAGGATCTTTGTGTGGGAGAAAGAAATTATTTGTGGTTGTTTGTTAGACCACCAAGTTATAAACCCTAACTTAGCTTGGCTTTGTGCCTTTCCCTCATTGTGTTGAGGAGGTTGTGCTATTGGGTTGTGTCCCTCAAGTGGTGAGGTGATCCTTGTTTGCTTTGTGCTAATTCCTCAAGTTGTGAGGTATTGTTTTGTTGGATTGGAGCTTGCCTCAAGGAGGAGGTTGTGGTTGTAAAGAGAGGAGTTGGGTACTCCTTGTGAGAGTTCTTTGTGGACTTGCTAGTGGATTAGAAATCCTTCGTGTGTCGAAGGCGGGGATGTAGAGCTGGGTGCTCGAACCTCGAAACATATCTTGTTGTTTGCGCTTGATCCATTGACTCTCTCTATCTCTCTCTTTAATTTGTGCCTTGCAACTATTCATATTGTGCATTCATAATGCTTGGCTTGGTTGTGTGTGCATCACTTGTTGATTGTACTTGAGTGTATTGCATTAAGTTTTTAATTCCGCATTGAGTTCATAGATTAGCTATATCACCTATTCACCCCCCTCTAGGTGATTTCAATTGGTATCAGAGCCTAAGCTCCTGATATTTAGGTTTAACCACCTAGGAGTGAGATCTTGGATTGCTAATCTTCATTTGCATTTTCATTTGCACTCATTTAGTTTGCACTCATGGATAGCCCTCCTATGTTTGACTATTTTAGACTTGATACTTGGAAGGTAAATATGAGTAGGCATTTAAAATCACTAGGTCATCTTGTTTATCAAGCCTCCACTTTAGAATCCTTCCCTAATAGTAGTAAACACAAAAAGGCTAATGCATTAGCACTTAGAGTACTTAGAGCATCTCTTAATGAACATCTTTTACCGGTGTTTGATCATTATGACTCGGCTTTTGCAGTTTGGAGCATATTGACTTCTCCCGAGCTACCAAGGATTATCAACAAGATGAGGAGATCTATGAGAGAAAAGTCCGAAGAGCATTGCCTCATGGTCCACGGGAAGAACTCCCTTGAGGAACAATCGGAATCTCAATTAGATGATTGCTCTAGCTCCTATTGTGATGGTTGTTTAGAAGCTCAAACTTTAAATATGGAACTTGCCACAAAGCTTGAAAATTTCTTGAAAAAACATAAACTTTTGAAAGAGGATAATCTTGTTTTGAAAAATGAATTAACGGATTTGTGTTCTAATTTTGAATTGGTTTTGCAAGAGAAGGAAGAGATCATTAGTGAACGTGACTCACTAAGATCTCAACTAGACCTTGCTCTAAATGAGATTGAAGTTTTGAAAAGCAAAAATGATTGTGATGATGTTGTGAAAAACAATGAGGTTTTATCTTCAAAATTGGATTTTGTTTTAAAAGATAACCTTGTCTTGAAAAATGAAATTGATTCCATTACAAAAGAATTGGATTTAGTTTTAAAGAAAAATGAATCTTTAAAAATTGATATTGATTCTCATGTGTGCCATGCTAGTATAGCTTCTTCTTCTAGCACACCTCTTACATGCTCCACTTTATCTTCAAGTATTGAAAAAGATATAAATGTTTTGAAGAAAAGTGTTGATTGTTTGGGCTCCACTTTGAGCCAATGTGCTTTAAATCATACATGTTTGGAAACCTTGGTTCATAAGAAACAAGGTCCATCTTTGCATGCACACCCTACACGGCATACACATGCTTTCCACGGACACAACCATGACATGTATGCTCATGTGTACACATGTACACATTGTGGTCGAAAAGGCCATATAGCTAGATTTTGCTATGATCGTTTACATAATAAAAATTTAGCATGTAATCTTGTTTGGGTTAGAAAAGAAACTAACCCCTATGGACCCAAAAGAAAATGGGTACCAAAAACCACCTCCTTGACTTTTGATGTAGGTGGGAGCTCTCGCATCACGTGAGAGTATTGGTGCCTTGAGGTGGATGCGTTCTAAGCTTAAAAGAGAACCATTTGGATGCTTCACTCTCAAGGGGATTTGGTGGGAGGACCACCGTGGTTTGGAGAACTAGAGATGCACCTTCATCGGTTTTGGTATCATTCTCTAACTCCCATTTTTATTTACATGCTTTTTCATGTTCATCAATTTATAGCATGTCTTGTTTTATTGTTCATTATGCTTATGTCATGTTGATTAGATTAGTGTTATACATGTTTAGTTACTTGAGACACCCATGTTTTATATGGATCTTATCTTTGTGTTCTCACCTTATTTAGTACTATCGTGTATGCCCTAAATCTAATGTACATGCATATACATAATGATCATATGGATGTTTATGATGTTTTATTTTAATGACTCATGTTTTGTTTAGTATGTTGAATGCCATGTTTATTAGACCCTTGACATGCATGTATAGCTTTTGAGATCACCCATGTTTAGTATGGACCCATATTTTGTGTTCTCTTTATGTTTTAACTATCATGTTAATCATAGATCTAACGCACATGTCTTTGTCATGCTAATCATATGGTTGACTATGACTTTTTATTTTAATAATTCATGTTTTTGATTATTATGATCATTTTTATGATTTTCATGTTGATCTATGTGTCGTTTTATACTTCATGATTTGAATATATGTTTAGATGTTAGTTTTCATGAAAACTAGGATTTATACTTGTACATAGAATGGGCAACAAGTAAATCTTTTAAGTTTGTGCTTGAATGCCTATTTGTACCCATTAGATGTGCTAGTATAGTCTAGTTTTGATGATTCATGCATCTAACTTGTATTCCTCAATTTCGATATGTTTTCATGATCATGTGTTTTAACTTCATGTATATGTCTATCTTGTCCAAACTATTGATTATACATGTACATCCTTGAGCCACGTGCCTTCATGCATATACTTTTGTGGACTCATTGTGTTTAGGATATGTATGTATACTTTAGTTTGTATATGACATACATATGCCTTAAAGTTTAAATTGTTTGGATGAATTTCATGTTTGCTAGGTGATTTCACATTTATGATGAAGTTCATGTTTTTTTTTTTATGATTTCAATTGGTGATTTCACATCCTAGATGAATTTCATGTTTTCAATATTGAGCTTGATTGTCCATTTTCATGTTGATGTGTTTCTCACAACACTTGTACACTCACCTTAATTAATGTTTTCTCATGACTTAGTTTTCATGAGTACAAATTGTGCTATATGGATTTTGAGTGTTTTAGTGCCATGTGGTTTACATGTGTCTTCATGAAAAATATTTTTGTTATTCCTTATTTGAAGGATCTCGTACTAGTTGATTCATATAACTAGTTGTGATATTCTTCCTTGGTAGTAGTTTTTCAAACATACTATATTTGTAAACCTATTTTTGAAAACCCCTACCATCAAAGAGTGGTTGGATGGGAGACCATGCTAATGTATGCTTTATTGTGAAAATCATTTTAAACTTGATCATGTATGGGAGGATAGGAATATGAGATATACACTTAATTTTATTGTTGTTTCAATTGGTATCATTGAATTCTTTCAATTGGTATCATTGAAAGCTTCCAAATCATCTTGTTGAAACTAATCACCAACTAATAACTTGATGAATGATCTGAAACTAAAATCACAAGATTATTAGTACACATAACTACATGAGTTAATCATCATCAAAACTAGAGTGGAAGGCCTTTGGGCCAACAATCTCCCCCTTTTTGATGATGACAAAACTCATGGAGTTATATATGCATGGATTAAAGTTAAGCTTCAAAGAAGCTCCCCCTTAACTCATGCATAGGATAAACAACTAATAAATGGCTCTAGATACCAATGAAATTATAAAACATGAAACATGCATAGATATGCATAATACAATAAATGGCTCTAGAAACCAATGGAAGATACCAATGAAATTATCAAAAACAAATAAACATGTTCTAGATACCAATTAGCAAAAACAAATAAACATGCTCTTGATACCAATAAAACTAAACAAATAAACATGCTCTAGATACCAATTAAACTCAATATATGCAAAACAAAACTAATGATCTAATGATCTCTTTTACAAGCTCTTGATACCAAAACTAAACATGTTCTTTAAATAATGCTTTGGATACCAATTGAACTTAATAAAAACACATAAAACATGCATATAAACTCAAATTCTTCTCCCCATTTTTGTCAATCATCAATAAAGGGGTTAAAAACAAAACATATACCGATTAAAAGAAATTCTTCTCCCCCTTATTTACAAAACTAATAAAAACATATTCTTTTTATATTCAAAACAAGGAATCAATCAAGGGATGCTCTCCCCCTTTTTGTCTAAACTCAAATATGATACCAATTAAAAAATGTGTCAAGGAAGTGCATATTGATACCAATTTAAAAATGAAGCTATACCAATTGAAAAATAAAAATCTTGATACCAATTGATAAGTAAACAAACAACATATCAATTGTAAATAAACAATCTTGATATCAATTGAAATTAAACATAACAAATTTGAATTTCTAAACATAAATGTTGATACTAATTGAAATTAAACAAAGATCTTTAATACCAAAGTTGATTTAAACATATAAACAAATTTGATTTTGATACCAATTGAAATTATTGCCAATTGAAATTATTATTTTTTATCATAAAGCAAGGGAGTAGAATATAAAATACCAATTGAAAGAAGAAATACAAGATTTTCTCCCTCTTTATGAAATACCAATAAAAACTATGATAAGGCTCGAATTAAGATACCAATTGAAAACTAAATCAATTGAAACAAAGTTGAAGCTCAAGCTTATCATAAACAAAATCTTGTGCTTAAAGATATAGGGATATAATAAGCATAGATAAAACATATTATATGTATGAAAAGTAGATACCAATTGAAATTGATATTCTTTGAAAAGTAAGCATACATACACAAAAATATATGAGTATACAAGAAATGTCAATAATTGATACCAATTGAAAGAATCCAATGATACCAATTGAAACAACAATAAGATCAAGTGTATATCTCATAATCCTACCACCCATTTCATGTTCAAGTTTACTATGATTTTCACTATAAAGCATACATGAGCATGATCTCCCATCCAACCACCCTTAGATGGTAGGGGCTTTCAAAAATAGGTTTACAAATATAGTATGTTTGAAAACTACTACCAAGGAAGAATATCACAACTAGTTATATGAATCAACTAGTACGAGATCCTTCAAACAAGGAATAACAAAAATATTTTTCATAAAGACACATGTAAACCACATGGCACTAAAACACTCAAAATCCGTATAGCACAATTTGTACTCATGAAAACTAAGTCATGAGAAAACATTAAATACGGTGAGTGTACAAGTGTTGTGAGAAACATATCAACATGAAAATGGACAATCAAGCTCAATATTGAAAACATGAAATTCATCTAGGATGTGAAATCACCAATTGAAATTATCTTAAAAACATGAAATCATCCAAACGACTTAGACTTCAAGGCATATGTATGTCATGTACAAACTAAAGTATACATACATATCTTAAACACAATGAGTCCACAAAAGTATATGCATGAAGGCACGTGGCTCAAGGATGTATATGTATAAATGATAGTTTGGACAAGATGGACATATAAATGAAGTTAAAACACATGATCATGAAAACATATCCAAATTGAGGAATACTAGTTAGAATGCATGAATCATCAAAACTAGACTATACTAGCACATCTAATGGGTACAAATAGGCATTCAAGCACAAACATAAAAAGAATTACTTGTTGCCCATTCTATGTACAAGTATAAATCCTAGTTTTCATGAAAACTAACATCTAAATATATATTCAAATCATGAAGTATAAAACGACACATAGATCAACATGAAAAAAAAATGATCATAATAATCAAAAACATGAATTATTAAAACAAAAAGTCATAGTCAACCATATGATTAGCATGACAAAGACATGTGCATTAGATCTATGATTAACATGATAGCTAAAACTTAAAGAGAACACAAAATATGGGTCCATACTAAACATGGGTGTCTCAATAACTAATCATGTAAAGCATAAGTCTAATAAACATAGCAAATATCATACTAATCATGAAACAATAAAACATGAGTCATCAAAACAAAACATCATAAACATCCATATGATCATTATGTATATGCATGTACATTAGATCTAGGGCATACATGATAGTACTAAACAAGGTGAGAACACAAAGATAAGATCCATATAAAACATGGGTGTCTTAAGTAACTAAACATGTATAACACTAATCTAATCAACATGACATAAGCATAATGAACAATAAAACAAGACGTGCTATGAAGAGATGAACATGAAAATCATGCAAATAAAAATGGGAGTTAGAGAATAATACCAAAACCGATGAAGGTGCATCTCTAGTTCTCCAAACTACGGTGGTCCTCCAACCAAATCTCCTTGAGAGTGAAGCATCCAAATGGTTCTCTTTTAAGCTTAGAACGCATCCACCTCAAGGCACCAATACTCTCACGTGATGCGAGAGCTCCCACCTACATCAAAAGTCAAGAAGGTGGTTTTTGGTACCCATTTTCTTTTGGGTCCATAGGGGTTAGTTTCTTTTCTAACCCAAACAAGATTAGTTGCAAAATTTTCATGATAAATACGATCATAACAAAATCTAGCAAGATGGCCTTTTCGGCCACAATGTGTACATTTGTACACATGAGCATACATGTTATGGTTGTGTCCGTGATGAGCATGTGTATGCCATGGAGGGTGTGCATGCAAAGATGGACCTTGTTTCTTATGAATCAAGGTTTCCAAACGTGTATGATTTAAAGCACATTAGCTCAAAGTGGAGCCCAAACAATCAACACTTTTCTTCAAAACATTTATATCATTTTCAATAGTAGAAGATAAAGTGGAGCATGCAATAGGTGTGCTAGAAGAAGAAGCTATCTAGCATGGCACACATGAGAATCAATATCAATTTTTAAAGATTCGTTTTTCTTTAAAACCAAATCCATTTCTTTTGTAATGGACTCAATTTTATTTTTCAAAACAAGGTTATCTTTTAAAACAAAATCCAATTTAGAAGATAAAACCTCATTGTTTTTCACAACATCATCACAATCATTTTGCTTTTCAAAATTCATTTTCCTTTAAAACAAGTTCAAGTTGAGAATTAAGTGAGTCACGTTCACTTGCAATCTCTTCCTTTTCTTGCAAAATCAACTCAAAATTAGAACACAAATCTTTTAATTCATTTTTCAAAACAAGGTTGTCCTCTTTCAAAAGATTGTGTTTTTCCAAGAAATTTTCAAGCTTTTGAGCAAGTTCCAAATTTAAAGATTGAACTTCCAAACATCCATAGCAATAGGAACTAGAGCTATCATCTAATTGAGTGTCCGATTGTACCTCAAGGGAGTTATTCCCTTGGACCATGAAGCAATGCTCTTCGGACTTTTCTCTCATAGATCTCCTCATCTTGTTGATAATCCTTGGAAGCTCGGGGACGTCAATAAGCTCCAAACTGCAAAAGCCGAGTCATAACGATCAAACACTGGTAAAAGATGTTCACTAAGAGATGCTCTAAGTGCTCTAAGTGCTAATGCATTAGCCTTTTTGTGTTTACTACTATTAGGGAATGATTCTTGAGTGGAGGCTTGATAAACTAGATGTCCTAGGCTTTTTAAATGTCTACTTATATTGGCCTTCCAAGCATCAAGTCTAATATGGTCAAACATAGGAGGGCTATCCATGAGTGCAACCTAAATGTGTGCAAATGAACAATGCAAATGAAGATTAGCAAACCAAGATCTCACTCCTAGGTGGTTAAACCTAAATATCAGGAGCGTAGGCTCTGATACCAATTGAAAATCACCTAGAGGGGGGGTGAATAGGTGATATAGCTAATCTATGAACTCAATGCGGAATTTAAAAACTTAATGCAATACACTCAAGTGCAATCAACAAGTGATGCACACACAACCAAGCCAAGCAATTATGAATGCACAATATGAATAGTTGCAAGGCACAAAGTGAAGAGAGAGATAGAGAGAGTCAATGGATCAAGCGCAAACAACAAGATATGTTTCGAGGTTCGAGCACCCAGCTCTACATCTCCGCCTTCGACACACGAATGATTTCTAATCCACTAGCTAGTCCACAAAGAACTCTCACAAGGAGTACCCAACTCCTCTCTTTACAACCACAACCTCCTCCTTGAGGCAAGCTCCAATCCAACAAAACAATCACCTCACAACTTTAGGGATTAGCACAAAGCAAACAAGGATCACCTCACAACTTGAGGGATACAACCCAAGGCACAAAGCCAAGTAAAGATTGGGTTTTTAACTTGGTGGTCTAACAAATAACCACAAACAATTTCTTTCTCCCACACAAAGATCCTATAGAAGAGATAGTAGATTTTAGCTCAAGTGTGGAGAAAACCAATGGAATGGAAATCAAAATCACAAAGAAAAATCCTTGGGAAAAACTGAAACCAAGATATAGAAGTTCAATCAAAATCTTTTCCCAAAAACCCTTTTCTTTGGTTTTCCAAACCCTAGCAAAAACTCCAAATAGATTGTTCAATATGAGTTCAAAAACTTCTTTTGATTGCTGTGAAAACACCAGAGAGTAGGGAAAAATTCGCATAAAAATTCTTAGAGAAAACAGGCTATGAATGGGGTATTTATAGCCCCCAGAAAAGTATAGCCGTTGGCAGCTGAAAAAGCCAGAAATACACTGTCGGTCGACCGGTCCGGTCGACCGTCCAACGGTCAAATTCTGCCCGTTGGCAGCTACCGGTCGACCGCCCCGGTCGACCCAAAAAAACAGAGAGCTCTGCTCTCAGACCCGGTCGACCCTGACGGTCGATCGTCCCGTGTCTGCCAAACGTGCACAGATCTGTGCACGTCGGTCGACCGACCCGGTCGACCGACTTCATCCCAAGTCGACTTGATCAGAAGACTAGTCGACTGGTTGAAGCCTGAAACAGAAAACTGGGTCAGAAAAATAGTTTAAAAATATTTTGAAAAATCTTTTAATAGTTTTATTATTTTACATTGATATATAAACATGTGGTAAAAAGTTTAGCTCAAATATCAATCAATATGAACTATTTTTGTGTCTTATAATTTTTACCAAAAACCAAAAACTGTATTTTCTAAAACTTGGATTTTGAATAGAAAATACGTTTTGTCCAAAACTCTTCCAAATACAAAAATATGATATTTAAACACTTTGAAGCATGATGCATATGGATAGAAATCCAATATACATGAAACATATATATATATCATAGTTTTTGACTTTAATTCCAAAAATAAGTTTTGTTAAAACACAAAACATAAAACACATAAAATAGGTATATCAAAGTAAGTTTGTCTAAGTAGTTGAAGCATGCATGTATAGAGAACAAATATAATATACATTAAACCATGTAAACTTGTTTTGATATAATATCTATTCATGCAAACCAAGATCGGTTAAACCAAAAACCGAAAACCAAAACATGAAACGTGTGTGTTGTGAACTTGAGCATATCATACTATTCTAATCCTTACAATTTGGATCTAAATACAAAACTAAACTATGGTACCGATGTCTTCTTGTAGAGCGCAATCTCCAAGCCGACTCGATCCAAAACTCCATGATCCATCGAGCAAGTGCTATATATGATCTTTGACGCTCGGGCTCTTGAAACAACATGTGAAAGCTTCCAAATTATCTTGTTGAAGCTAATCACCAACTAATAACTTGATTAATGATCTAAAACTAAAATCACAAGATTATTAGTACACATAACTACATGAGTTAATCATCATCAAAACTAGAGTGGAAGACCTTTGGGCCAACATCTTGGACGGTTACTCGGGGTATAATCAGATCCCTATTGCTTCTGAGGACCAAGAAAAGACTACATTCACATGTCCATTTGGGACATTTGCTTATCGTCGAATGCCTTTCGGCTTATGCAATGCCCCAGCAACATTTCAATGTTGCATGTTGAGTCTTTTCTCTGATATGGTAGAACGATTCTTAGAGATCTTTATGGATGATTTCTCCATCTACGGAGATTCATTCACTCAATGTCTCCACCATTTAGAACTTGTCCTCCAACGTTGTGCTGAGAAAAGTTTGACATTGAATTGGAAGAAATGCCACTTCATGGTAAAACATGGAATTATCTTGGGTCATGAAATCTCCAAGAAAGGAATTGAAGTGGATAGAGCCAAAATTGAGGTTATTGCTAAGCTTCCCATGCCCACATGCGTTAAGGACATCAGATCCTTCTTAGGACACGCTGGTTTTTACCAAAGATTTATCAAGGATTTTAGCAGAATTGCTAGGCCCTTGACTAATCTATTAGCTAAGGATGTGTCCTTCACTTTCGATGCTGAATGCATAAATTCTTGGGAGAAGCTTAAGAGAGAGCTTATTTCTGCACCAATCATATCTGCACCGGATTGGTCTAAGCCGTTCGAAATCATGTGCGATGCTTCCGATTTTGCCATAGGCGCTGTCTTGGGACAACGTACTGATAACAAGCAACATGTGATTTACTACTCTAGTAGGACCCTCAACGATGCTCAATTGAACTACACTACGACTGAGAAGGAATTCTTGGCAGTAGTATTTGCCTTAGAAAAATTTTGTCCCTACCTACTAGGTTCCAAAACCACCATTTTCACCGATCATTCTGCGCTTAGGTACCTCATGATGAAGAAGGATGCCAAGGCCCGACTCATTCGTTGGATCCTCCTTCTTCAAGAATTCGATCTTAAGATTCGAGATAAAAAAAAGGCGTAGAAAATGTCGTTACTGACCATCTCTCACGGATCCCTAATTCTCCATGCAACGAGTTACCCATAAATGAGGATTTTCCTGATGAAAATCTCTTAGCAATCTCTAGGGAACCTTAGTTTGCTGATATAGTGAATTACTTAGTCACAACTCAAACTCCGTCTTATTGGTCCAAAAATGATATATACCAGTTCTTATTCCAAGTTCGGTAATTCTTTTGGGAGGAACCGTATCTTTTCAAGTACTGTTCTGACCAAATTATTAGGAGATGCATTCCCGATGAGGAGGTTAAGAGTGTTCTATCTTTTTGTCATGAACTTGCATGCAGTGGACACTTTGGTCCCCTTAAGACTGCTGAAAAAGTGCTACAAAGCGGGTTTTATTGGCCCACTTTGTTCAAGGATGCTTATGAATTTTGTAAGACGTACCCTAGATGCCAAATGGTAGGAAGGATCTCAAAACGAAATATGATGCCCCTCAACCCAATCCTAGAAATAGAACTTTTTGATGTTTTGGGCATTAACTTTATGGGTCCATTTCCTAATTCATTTGGAAACCAATACATATTGGTTGCTGTGGATTATGTGTCCAAGTGGGTAGAAGCCATTCCTTGTAAAACTAATGATAACAAAGTTGTCATAAAGTTTTTAAAAGAGAACATTTTTTTCACGCTTCGGAACCCCTCGTGCTATAATCAGTGATAATGGCACTCACTTTTGCAATAGATCTTTTGAAGCTCTTATGCGAAAGTATGCCATAACTCACAAGTTGTCCACACCTTATCATCCTCAAACCAGTGGGCAAGTTGAGTTTTCAATAGACAAGTCAAGCTTATCTTGGAGAAAACTGTGAACCAAAACCGAAAAGATTGGTCCATCAAATTTGTAGATGCCCTATGAGCCTACAGGACCACTTTCAAGACTATTCTAGGAATGTCTCCTTATAGGTTAGTCTATGGCAAACCTTGTCACTTGCCCGTTGAGTTAGAGCACCAAGCCTTATGGGCAATCAAGCAGTTGAATTTCGACTTGACTAAGGCCGGTGACCTTCGAAAATTACAAATTTTCGAATTAGAGGAATTGAGAAATGAGGCCTATGAAAATGCTAGGATCACTAAAGATAGAGTCAAGATTTTTCATGATAAACACATCATAAGAAAAACCTTTATCTCTGGACAAAAAGTCTTACTCTATAATTCTAGGCTTCATCTTTTTCCAGGAAAATTGAAATTAAGATGGACTGGGCCATTCGTTGTAAAAACCGTGTTTCCACACGGTGCAGTTGAGATCAGTGACACCAAGAATGAAAATGACTTTAAGGTAAATGGTCAACGCTTTAAACCGTTCTTGGAATCGGTGCCGGTAAATGAAACGGCTATGGGTCTTTTTGACCCAGTGTATCGGTAACTTTTCTCTTTTCCATTTTATTTCATACATTTATACATTTCTTTCATACATTGGAGATAATGCATGAGATAAGTGTGGGGGAGGGTTCTAACATGACAAATATATATTAAAAAAATTAAATTAAAAAACAAAAAAAAGAGAAATATATATATATATAAACTTTTTGAAAGGTTAGAACAATATTTTGATATATTTTTTGTAAGAAATTAAGTCAATTTTAAGGAATAGGAAAATCATAATTAGGATTTCTTACACTTGGTAAAATAAGATAACTTGTTTGATGTTTAGGATTAGGAAGAAAATTTGTGAAAGTAATTTAGTTTTGATATTTACCTTGATGAAATATGCACACTAAATACACTTACACACTTAGGGTTTAAAAACAGAGACTCTTATGCCTTATAAAAAAATATAAAACAAATCTAATTATTGATTAGCTAGGTGCTTTGGCCTAAGAAAGCCTTGGTATTTATGCAAAAGATAATTAGATAAGTTTGGAAAAAAAATTGTATATATATAAATCTTCTGATTAAGCTGGGTATTTATGCCTCATGAAGCATAAGTATTCACGCCTAAAAGGGGTACATCTATAAATAAAAACCTTGGTTTCATGGCCTTGTCTGCTCGAGTGTTTAAGTCCTTAGGGGCGTTTTCTCACCTGGTGCCTAAAACTGTCCGGTTTGGGTGTCACCGACTGAAGGCTCGTTGGCAGATTAGAAAGCCTAACGAAATTGAGGAATAAAATCCACCAAAAATACATATATATATAAGGCATAGGAGTTAATGTTAAAGAACCCTTAGTCAACTTCACAGTCACGATGGTGCATACGACTCAAGGTAAATAATAGACTAGATGAGAAAAAATAATTTGACTCCTTACTTTGATTGATGACATGTTGTTGAATAGAGACTAAGTTTAGGAACGAAAAATTTGATATTCCTATAACTTATAGATTACTTAAAGCCTTACAAATATACTTCAAATATTTTCTCCTTTAAAAATGCTTTTCAAAAATACTAACTCTTTTCTCTTTCTTTATGGATTTTGTAGGTGCAATCCACTGAAAACCCTCACGAGACAAAACTCGTCCTCTAGGGGTAACTTAGGGGTTTAACGGCTTGTTGCACATGCTCAGTGCAATCGAGTGACTTGCGAAAGTGGTCTAATAATTGATTAGAATTAGTCTGATGTTTTGCTCGAGGGCGAGCAAAAGATAAGTGTGGGGGTGTGATTAGTCACATATATTGCATATACATTGTCACCTTACCATACTTTTTAGCTAATAAATCCTATTAATAAGTCTTCTTTTTCTTTGTTAAATATAAGCCCAAATTGCTAAGAGAAAGGAAAGAGAAACAAGCCCAAAAGCCCACCAAATTCTGATTTAATTCAGAAGAAATTCGAAATCAAGGAATCAGGGCTAAATCTTGGCATATCAGAAAGGTTGAAAACTGGTTGAGAAGAATCCTCCCTGAATCAAGCGGTTGGAGCTAACAATCAAAGGCTGTTTCGTCAAATCCTAGAGCAGAAACGAGAGAACCAGAAGAAGATACAAGAGAATCACCAAACCAGGGGAAACCACCAACTGGGTGTGGCCACACCAGGGCCGCGGAAATGCGGCCCTAGCCGCATTTTCGCAGCCTTGTTATGTCAGTTGGGGGAGCATTTGCTCCCCCAATCTTCCCGGGATTCCCCCTTTTGGTTTTTCCCTATAAATACCAGTTTCAGTAGAGCAAAATGGAGCGAAGACTAGGATTAGAATTTTTGTTTATTTTCTAAGGATTTAGGCTCTTTGTTAGATAGCACAAAAGTTGTACCAGTATAAATACTTGCGAGAGAGAGGAATTGAGTGCTTATACTTGAAGATTGAAGTGACATAAATACAAGAATCGAGCCACATTTTCTTCCACTCTTATTACGGTATGTCATGCATTATTTACTTGCTTTCTTCTTTATTTTCCATGAGTAGCTAGATCGATTTTCTGGGCTCACTATTGTACCTCTCTTCAATTCTTCTTATCCTCTGATTTTAATGAAGGAGGAAATGAATCATTTGCATGCCTTACTTAAAGCTTTTCTTCTTGAAAGTGTTCTTGAAGGCACATGAAAATAGTTTTGGATTTTTAAACTTGTACTTCTTTTAAGAACGTATCTTAAACTGTTTTTATTTCATACTTGCTTCTTCGCGCTTGATGATTTAACATCCGATTCAAAACGATTTCTTAAAGAAAAGAGTGAACTCTTCCAACCATCTTATGTGTTTTACTTCAAACTTTCTAAAGTCAGTCTTATGTTTTACCCATGATCAAGTTGAGGCATTTAGGATTTCAATAGAAGAATGAACAGTTGAGTAGTGAGATAGTGAGCCTAGATTTTCTTCCTTATTATAATCAACAAAACAATTTTTGAGTTTTTTTTAAATCACCTTCTCCAAAGCCTTCTCTAAAGTTGCAATTTCTCTTTTAATCATCTCCTTCTTTCCGCTCTTTTTTCACTAAAAAATGAGCACAATTCTTTGTTATTAAACGAATCACCGAAAAGCTTTCATCGTATTCCTCCTCATGGACACGATTCGTTAGCCACAAGCTACATGGTAAATTCTTAACTCTTTGATTGTTCTTTCATTTTAGCAATCAGATTGCCATATACTTACTTGATGGCATGGTTCGCTCTTCACTGTCGGCTATTATTCAAGCTGGGAAAAAGCCTCCAGAGGGTGATCGGATAGTGCGCCTTCACCGATTAGAGTGATCCTCATGTCACGGATCTACTTGACCGCGGTTTGTAAATTGCTGTGCCGGTATGACGTCTATAGTCTCTTCCGGTGCTTCCCTAGATCCGCGATGCAGGATATGGCGAGGAATTCAAGGATGTCAGGGACGGAAAGACGTCGTTGAGCCAGGGGTCTTCGAATGGCTGGTTAGCATCCGGCCTTCTCACTTGGTGTATAGGAGCGGAGATACCTACTATTTAGAGCTGTACGTTCCCAGTCGGTTTGCTCATCAGTTTGGATATGACCAACTCTATGTTGGCAATCTGAACACTAACCTGATCTTCATCGGGAGCCTAATTGATGGTGGTCGCGTCTGGTGGTATTTCATTGCTGGTTGTACCGAGGCATGGCTGTGCATACCATTGAGGACTCCCAACCTATTGATGACTTTGGGGTTCTGCCAATAGTACTGAATTTCGAGCTTCGCACCAACTGGATTTTCTATTAACTCCTTTGGCTTGAAGTGGATCTCCCAGTGAATGAAGCAGAAAGTCAACGAGAAGGGTGAGGCCAAAAGAGTCCGGGTGTCAGGTCTTCCGGAGTTTATTGCCACTGCCGACAGTAAAGCTTCAGACGCTGAAAGCCCACACTTCGAGGATGTTGCTAGTGCTGAGGCTCCAAAAGATGTTCCTGGCGGGGTAGGCACGACCCCTGTGGAAGATGTGGAAGTAGAAGAGGTGGAAGAAGAAGATCCTGACGTCTATTTCAAGTGGAAGCGGCAAGGTGGATCTCGCAAAAAGAGGGTGGTGAAGAAACCTCATCGCTACATGTTTGGACAAATATATTGCATAAATATTATTATATTCCTACATATATTCTGTAATGAATATTGCAAATAACTTGTCTTAATGTCCTAATTCATGCAGGGTATGATAGGGAGAAGATAATCATGAAATTTATCTAATTAAATTCAAAAGTTCAAAAGAAAGGGGATCGATTCAAATCCAAAGATTCTAGAAGTTATCTTATCTGAAAACTGGATATATCAAATAAGATAATATCATCAATTTCAAGGAAAAATGGATTGTTTAAAAGCCCTATCAGTTTTGCTAAAGATAAATGTATATCTTATTAATTCTAGAAGACAAACTAAAAATCAAAGAGGATAAATGGATAGAGAGAAGATCAACAGATGAGATGAAGCAATTTAAATTCGGATTTAGGCTGGATATAGTTTAGCATTTTAATCATAACTTTCGCTACCGAAACTCTAATCCAATGATTCAAAATCTTCTAGAAAGAAGACTTAAAGGGCTATAATTCTTCTGTTGATCACTTATTCCAATTCTATCATTTGATTAGTGATATTCAGCAATCAACGCGCCAACAAGCTGCAGATCAGAATTGAATTTTTGGATAAATCAAATCAAGTTTGGAGATAAGAAGAGAATTCAAATTCAGAAATATACAGTTCTTTCTATCTTCATACGTGTTCTATCTCTCTGATTTTCTCCTATAAATACCCACATATCTCGAAGGCAGAAAAGGCACCACTCCAGAGACAAATTTAGTTTAGGTTTTCTTTTCTTCTTCGATGTAATTTTATATTTTTGTTTTATTTTTAGGCTAGAGAGAGTTACATGATCAAAAGAGAGGAAGAATTATTGTAGAGTGATACTATTGTAATCTTTTCTTCAAGAAGCTTATATTGAAGGTGACAAAATGGTGGTTTCCCACTTTTCTTCATTGTGCTCAATCTCGTCGAAGCCTTACTTTCTTTTATTCTTTTCTACTACTTTGCTTTACTTCATACTGAGGTAAGTGTTTGTTATGATTCAACGGTAGAGGTAAGTGCTCTTTTGTTTTCTTTTTCAATTCATTAGTTTAGAGTTATAATTCTCTTTTTTTTGTCTTTCCTTTTCTTTATAAATAAAACAACAACACCACAATCTCTTCTTCTACTATCTCTTTCTTAACTTAACATAATAATTTTATTTTCTTTTTATAAAATTGAAAAGATAAATATTAATTAGTTTCGATAAATTAAAAGAGAGAAACTTACACAACGCTTCCATTGCTGTTCCTCCCTATAGATCACGACCCGTTAGCTTTAGGCTACACGGTAGAATTGAGGACCTAGCACTGTTCTAAATTTCTATATTTTTTTGTGCAGGTTTGGCTTGATCATAATTTTTGCGTCGTTGTCGGGGAGGGACGGTAAGTTTTCTTTCTTTTTAATTTATTATAATGAATTAATCCATTTTTCTTCTTTGTTTTGGTGTACAGGGGCTAATTACAGAAAACTAGAAGCTACAGTGGACATATTGCTACTCTTTGCCTCGTCCAAGAAGGCAGAGCATCAGAGCCAACAACTATGGTGAACTACTAACTGTAGTCTCTTGCAGGTTGCTTTACAAAGATTAGCTCTCCGCAATTATTAGTTTATCTATTTAACTCACTTTGTATATATTTCTAATCAACAGTAACTTGTTGCTTTGTACATGCTAAAAAACGTTTAGACTCCTGCATCTTAGGGCATCTATTTCGTTTCTTTACATTACTGTTGAAGATTGCTGGAGCAAAGGTATGTATGCATTGCATATAGTTTAGGAAATATATTTTAAGTGATTTATATTGCTTGAATGTTACCTTTTGTTTTATACTTGTACACTGCACTAAAAAGACTAAGGGCATATCCTTAAACAAGATAAGGTGGGGAAGTCATTACCCTTCCTTAGCCTAAAATTCATCTCCTCACTCATTAACCCAGCCTAATATAAAATTGAGTAGATGTTGGCCTTAGGGACATCTCGGACTCATATAGGGATTGACCTAAGGGAGAAGTTGTTAGAAGTTGACTCTTGCCAAATCAGTGTCTAAGGTTGGAGATTGAGGGGCGAAACCCCGAAGGCTGGTGGTTTGACATAATTAGGCCCGTTGCTAGGCATGGATACCTCTCACTAATCTTGCCCCGACCTAGCCGATTAACTTGTGGTAAGATTCTGTAATATACCTCCTGTGGATAATCAACAGTTAGGAGTCGTCTAGGTCTAAGCTCTACCCTAACATAGGCTAGATTTTTCTTTATTTTCTTATTTGTTTATTTGTTTGTTTTTGTTTGTTCTTGTTAAAATGGATTATAATTACAATTATTCTAATTATAACTCAAATCCATATTTCACCCCAACCTCTTTCAATTCGAATTTACCAACTCGGCATTACATAACTCTAACCAACCAAGTATGTCAGGTTGGTCTTATCTGAATCAATATATGCCCCAATCCCAGTACTATGAATAAGAATGGGACAATCATCACCACTATTCACCGAGTCAGTGGGGATACAACTTCCCCGAGTCTTACTATCAACAACTTTACCAATAAACAGCTTCATATAATCCATACCAAGACCAATCTATGAAGAGAAATCTTCTTTAGAAAAGACTTTTGAAGCCTTCCTTGAGTTCACACGACATACAAATTATAGCGACTCAATTCTCCCAAATTCCTAAATCCAAGATTCTTACTCTAATTTTCAAGTCCAATCACAACAAGAAGAACCTGTTGACTTAGAAAAGAATATAAAATTCATAATTCAGTCCCAAAATGATTGTATTCAATCCCAAATGGATTATTTCAAATCTCTTAATAGGCTAGAAGCAAAAGTGAGTCATTTGGTCAACACAATTAATGCTAGGAATGAGGAAACTCTACCTAACACATTTTCGACCATTCCTGATTCTCCTAACCATATTGATGAAGAATCATGGTATCTTAAAATTTTTAACTAAGATTCAATTTCACCACATAATTTTGAACTTGACCAATATCAACCCAATAACAAATTGGCAAGTTTTTATTTCAATGAGATTGAACTTGAAGATGAATGTGACATCGATTTTCAATATTGTGATTCAGTTTCACTTTCTGAATCTATACTAACTCCGATATTCTTACCCGATTCGGACCTAATTCCGAAGCCAACACTGTTACCTATCCCTATAGAGCTTGAACATGAACCACTTATTTTGGATAGTCACATTCTATTATTGGGAAATGAATGTGAACTTCAATTCTATGACTTGGACAAAACTCATGAACCAACTCTGACTCTCGAACCTAAACTTGATTTGAGTTTTATTCCCAAGTTAGTTTTGGTTTCTATCCCTTTCATTCTTGAGCCCAAATCATCCATTCTATAAAATCATATTTCATTATTGGACCAAGGTTTAAATCAATATGATTCAATGATGATATTCTACGACTGGTCATATAACCGGAAAAAAAAATTCATCCTAGGATCTTGCATGATCCTATCCGTATTGGGGATTATAAAAATGTTAATAGGAAAGAGGTTATGAAATGTAGGTTCCATGAAAATCTGCAGTATTTAGATTGGACAGAAACGCTTGGCCCAATGAGACCACCACTGGAACCACCACCTTGAGGTGAAAATTTTACTTTCCTTTCTCCTTTTTCATGTATTATTGCATTTCACTAATACATTGAGGACAATGCATGAGTTAGGTGTGGGGGAGGGTTTACTAACATGCTAACTTCACTAATTTAAAAAAAAAATCCTCTCTTTAAAATTTTGAAAAGGAAAATAATACTTTGACTTATTTTTGTAAAAAAATTAAGTTAATTTTAAGGAATAAGAGGATCATAATTAGGATTTCTTATACTTGGTCAAAATAAAATTATTTTTTTGATTTTGAGGTTAGGAAAAAAAATTAGAAAAGTAATTTAGTCTTGATTTTTACCTTGATAAAATATGTATATTTTATATACTTACATACTTAGGGTTCTAAAACAAAGATTCTTATGCCTTATATAATATATATATATATATATATATTAAAAAATAAATTTTCTGATTAAACTGGGTATTTGTGCCTCATAAAGTATAAGTATTCACGCCTAAAAGTGGTTCATATAAATAACAATCCTTAGTTTTGTGGTCTTATTTGCTCGAGTCCTAAGTCCTTGGGGTGTTTTCTCACCCGGTGCCCTAAAATCGTCTGGCTTTGGAGTCACCGACTAAGGCTCATTACATGGGTGAATTAGAAAGCTTAATAGAGTTAAGGGATATTATCGCCATAAATTAAAAAAGAAGAAAATAATAAAGCATAAAAGTTAGAGTTGAAGAATCCTGAGCCAAATTTTCACGGTCACAGGATGTATATGACTTAGGGTAAAATAATAGACTAGATAAGAAATATAATTTTAATTCTTACCTTGATTGAAACCAATTTTTTGAATAAAGATTAAATTAGGAATGACTAAGTTTTGATAATCCTATGACTTATAGATTATTCGAAATTTTACATTAATACTTCAAATATTTTTTTCCTTTCATAATGCGTTTCTAAAAAAATACTAACAATCCATTTCTTTTTCTTCATGGATTTTGTGGGTGCAATCCACTGAAAACCCTCACGAGACAAAACTCGTCCTCTAGGGGTAACCTAGAGGTTTAACGGCTTGTTGCATGTGCTAAGTACAACCGTGATTTCTACGAAAGTGAGTTAGGTTTGGTCAGTTTAGTTTTTCTTTTCTCTTTGTTTTGCTCGAGAACGAGCAAAAGATAAGTGTAGGGGTGTGTTTGGACACATATATTGCATAAATATTATTACATTCCTACATATATTTTGTAATGAATATTGCAAATAACTTGTCTTAATGTCCTAATTCATGCAGGGTATGATAGGGAGAAGATAATTATGAAATTTATCTAATTAAATTTAAAAGTTCAAAAGAAAGAGGATCGATTCAAATCCAAAGATTCTAGAAGCTATCTTGTCTGAAAACTGGATATATCAAATAAGATAATATCATCTAATTTCAAGGAAAAAAAATGAATTATTTAAAAACCCTATAGGTTTAGCTGAAGATAAATGTATATCCTATCAATTCTAGAAGACAAACTGAAAATCAAAGAGGATAAATGGATAAGAGAAGATCAACGGATGAGATGAAGCAATTTAAATTCGGATTCAAGCTGAATATAGTTTAGCATTTTAATCATAACTTTTGCTACCAAAACTCAAATCCAACGATTCAAAATTCTACAAAAAGAAGACTTAAAGGGATACAATTCTTCTATCGATCACTCATTCAAATTCTATCATTTGATTAGTGATATTCAGTAATCAACATGCCAACAAGCTGTAGATCAGAATTGAATTTCTGATTAAATCAAATCAAGTTTGGAGATAAGGGGAGAATTCAAATTCAGAAATATACAGCTCTTCCTATCTTCTTACGCGTTCTATCCCTCTAGTTTTCTCCTATAAATACCCTCATATCTCGAAGGCAGAAAGGGCAACACTCCAGAGACAAATTTAATTTAGGTTTTCTTTTCTTCTTCGATATAATTTTTATTTTTTATTTTATTTTTAGGCTAGAGAGAGTTACATGATCAAAAGAGAGGAAGAGTTATTGTAAATTGACACTATTGTAATCTTTTCTTCAAGAAGCTTATATTGAAGGTGACAATCAATAGAGGTTTGCCACTTATCTTTATTGTGCTCAATCTCGTCGAAGCCTTACTTTCTTTTATTCTTTTCTACTACTTTGTTTTACTTCATGCTGAGGTAAGTCTTTGTTATGATTCAACGGTAGAGGTAAGTACTCTTTTTTTTTTATTTTTCTGTTCATTAGCTTAGAGTTATAATTCTCTTTTTTTTGTCTTTCCTTTTCTTTATAAATAAAATAACAACAGCACAATCTCTTCTTCTACCATCTCCTTCTTAACTTAACATAATAATTTTATTTTCTTTTTATAAAATTGAAAAGATACATATTAATTAGTTTCGATAAATTAAAAGAGAGAAACTTACACAACGCTTCCATCGTTGTCCCTCCCTGTGGATTACGACTCGTTAGCCCTAGGCAACACGGTAGAATTGAGGACCTAGCACTGTTCTAAATTTCTGTATTTTTTTGTGCAGGTTTGGCTCGATCACTACACTCCTACTGTTATCGTAGAGAGTGAATCAGCTGCAGTCCCTCCTCCTGCCCCGTTAGTTATTAAACTATCGGCGTAGAAACAAACAACTGATAAAGCTATTCCCGGCGTGGGTAAGACCAATTCCATGTATACATATATATATTTTTCTTATCTCATGCAACTCACTCGTTTAACTTGTGATTCAAGAACCGAAGCCGTAGGAGAACAAGGGGATTATTACGACCCCTTGTTCACCTACCAGAAGGGCGATGAGGCCAGCTACTTCGTCGTTTCTGAGGATTCTGAGGGTGACGTAGCTGGTGTCGGTCCTTCTGGTGTTGGTACCTCGAAAGAAAGTCCAATGGCTTCAAGCTCCATTAGACAGACTACAGAGCCCTCGGCGAGCGAAGGCGAGCTGGACATTCCGGTTATGAAAGCCGTCAGGACGAATGAAGTTCTTCCTGAGGTTGCTTCTGGAGCTTCTCCCACTACTGCCAAGGTTTCTCCTATGGAGCCTGCTGTAATTAGCATTGCCGCTGTTGCCGAGGCGATTGAGGCAACATCACCTCTTGGTAATACCTGACCATTTGTAAGCAACCCTTCTTTGATATTATGTCTTGTTTTAGTAAAGTACTTTTTGCAGGTGTTCCGCCTTTGGATACATCGACTTCGAGGGACCAGTGAGTCTTCATGGGGAATTCAGGGAAGAGACAAGTACTTCAGCTGCTGTAGATGTTGCAGAGTTGGACGTCTTGTATCGTAACCTACCCTATTACTAGCCTGAACCTGCTGGTGACTCTAGGATGGCTGAGGAGATGATGACTACGGAACCACTCACACTCCCTGCTGAGCCGGTTGGTGAGACGACGGTGGTTTCTCTGACGCCACCAATCTTGGCAACTACTGAGCTAAAGATAATCATTAGTCCTACATCTTCGACGCTGGTCGCTGAGCCGGTTCTTCCTGAAATAGTTACCAGTCTTACCTCTATCGTGGCTGGTGTACTAGTTTCGATGAAGACTCCTCCCCGATCACTGACGATCCCTCATCTTTCTCTAGCCAGTGATTCTACCATTTCCGCCATCATTATGACGGTGAAACCGGTGGAAGCTTTGTCTTCTGGGACTATTCGCTCACCGGGAGTAGTTGAAGCCGAGAAAGAATTTGTGGCTGAGATGGTTGATAGCTTTTACAAGAGCCTAAAGCAATCTGTTGCTTTGGTCTTAAAGGGCTCAACTGCCTCATTTTCTGCTCTAAAGGTGGTCCTCTCTCGAAATATTGAAAGCATTCGAAACTTCAGAGGGGATGATCAGGCTGTCGCATTAGAGCTTCTGATGGAGAGGCTTGAGAAGGACGTGGGAGAGTGGCGCCACCTCAGCAGTACAGATTTGGATTCCTCAATTGATGAAGAGTTTGAATGCCTCGTCGCTCAAATGCGTGAGGCTCACTTTGCAGCACAGGTAGCAGCCAAGGTAATATCTTCAGATTTAAAATCCTTAGAAACAAGAAAAGTAGAAATTGGAGATGCCATTGACACTTCCAATAGCGCTCTTCTTGATGTTGAGGATAAAATTTAGAAGGCCAAGGAGATAATCAAGAGGGCTAATCTTCTCATGTTCAAGGCTGGACCGGTGCGTCTTGAGAGATAGCTCGGCTGGAGCAGCTCAAACCCAAAATGATGAAGTCTTGCAGCAGGAGATAGTGTTGGCCTAAGGTTACAATCATCCGGTTGTTGAGTTTTGATGATTACAAAACATATGTAGTTATTTGTACTAATCATATTTTAGTGTTTAAGTGTGTTTCAGGGTTCTAAGGATTCAAGATTTCTTCTTCCCTAAAGGAAGGTATTTTGACTCAAGTTGATTCATTTCGGGTTCAAGGATTCAAGCTATTCAACATCACATATGGAGAAGCCCATTTGAAGACCTTGTAGTCACCTAGAACCATTGTAAGAGTTAGTTTGTTAAATAATGAGGTTATGATAAGTTGGCTCAAGAAAACACACACACTCTTTCATTTTTCAAAATACGGTTTTTATTTTGGTTAATTGATTTAGGTGCATGTCTTATTTGATATACATGACTCAAAATATTTTATATTTTTACATCTTATTTATATCATGTATACCAACCCTTATAGCATGCTATTTAATCATATAGCCTTTCAAAATTATTTTAAAAATTCTTCTAAGTTCAAAATTTTTCCTATAAAAATACTGTTTCAGGCCCTACAGTCGACCGGGCGGTCGACCGCATCTATTTTCAGGCCTGAACGGTCGACCGCGCCGGTCGACCGGGCCTTGTGTCTTTGGCGTGCACGTTTGTGCACGTCTGCCGGTCGACCAGACCGGTCGACCGACTGACTGACCCTTGCTCTCGGGTTTTGTCGGTCGACCGGGCCAGTCGACCGACAGAACAAATATCTGTTTTTGTTTAGACTCGGTCGATCGCCCGGTCGACCGTGTCCAACAGCTAGTTTGCCAGTTGGACTGCCGGTCGACCGGGCTGGTCGACCGACAGCCGCCAACAGCCCCAACGGTTAGTTTTTGAAATCTGGTTTCTGGATTTGATTGAGATGTTTATGTCAGCTATCTCTGAAATTTTGAAGGCTAATTCCTGACCTATTTACCTAGTCTAAATGATGATTTGCTCATGGCAAATCCCTATAAATAGTTGGCATTGGTCCCTTGTTAAAATCAAGAAAAATTCCTATTATTTTCAAGTTTCCAAAAGAAAGAAAAGTTTTCAAAGCTCTCTCTTCCTAAGTGCATTCTTGGTAAAAGTTTTTCAGTGTTTTTTAAGCTTTTTCTTTCTCTTTACAACTGAATTTTTCTCACTTCACTTCTTGAGTCAAAAATCATTCCCATTCTATAAGGAGTTGTAAGAGAGAAGTTTGTGATCTTTTTGATCACCTTGTTACTTGTATTTTCCTTGTGTTGAGATCCCTCTGGTGTAGAGGTTGGATTGGTGGGAGTTCGGTACTCCGGTCTTGTGTAGACCTCTTGTAATTTCCTTTGCGGATTTAGTGGAAATCCTTCACGGTGGTGGAGGCGGGGACGTAGAGCGGTGGCTCGAACCTCGAAACAAATTACTTGTGTTTGCGATTGGTTTCCTTATTATTTTTCATTGCTTTACATTTTTATCTTGTGATACCTCTTGCTTGCACTTCATTGCTTCCATTTCATTCACTTGCATTTTTCGGTCTTTACTCATCTCAACAAGAAAGCAATTACGCGCCTCAACTCATAATCTAGAGGAATCAAAGAGGAGAAGTTCTAGAGCCCTTCACGGGGAATTTGGCTTCAATTTCTTATTTTGAGTGACCGGTCGCATCATACATACATACTTTCTTAAAAAGATCATTAGATTAGCATTAACACCTATTCACCCCCCTCTAGGTGTTTTTCAATTGGTATCAGAGCTTTGTCTCTAGGCTCTTGGCTTAACAACCTTAGAGAGATCCTATATTGCTAATCACTCTATTCATTTTTTCATCCTCATACACTTAGTAAAAATGGCCGAAGGAATTAAGACCCCACCCAAGTTTGATGGCCTTAACTTTCCCATATGGAAGGTTAAGATGATTGTGTTTTTGCAATCCTTAGGAAGACGGTTGCAAAGGCGGTGACCAAACCTTTTAGTGCACCCCTTGGTGATGAAGACACTTAGTCTGATATTACCACGAAGGAGTTTAATGCTAATGCTAGGGCACACTATGCCTTGCTTCAAGCTCTTAATGACGATGATATTTCTAGAGTCATTCATTGCAAATCCGCTCATGAGATTTGAACTCACTTACTTGTCACTCATGAGGGAACTTCACAAGTTAAGAGGGCAAAGATTGACCTTCTTCGTTCCCAATATAAAAATTTTTCTATGCAAGAGAATGAAACCATATATGATATGGTTACTAAGTTTACAAAGATTACTAATGGACTTTCTTCTTTAGGTGACGGCATTGACAATGACTAAAAGGTGAGGAAGATCATCCGGGCACTCCCTCCATCTTGGGAAGTCAAAGCCACAACTTTAAAGGAGCTCAATGACAAGGAAGAAATGGAGCTTATCGGTCTCATTGGAATCTCAAGACCCATGAGATGGAAAGAAAAGCAAGAGAAGAAATGGCTCCTCCCAAGAAGAAAGCTATTGCCTTCAAGAGCTCTTCCACTCACTCCGACGAGGATGATGAAGATCTTTCTCTTCTTGTAAAGAACGTTCGGAGAATGTACAACAAGGCAAAATTCCAAAATAGAAGGAGATGGCAAGGTAAAGAAGAGAAGAAAATCATTTGCTTCAATTGCCGGAAGCCGGGTCACATTGTTGCGGAATGTTCGGAAAACAAAGGCAAACCCTCCACCTCCAAGAAGCCATACAAAAAGAAAGCTTTAAAGGCTACTTGGAATTCGGAGAGTGAATCCGATGAGGAAGTCAACACCGCCAACATGTGCTTCATGGCAAATGAAAGCACAAACAAGGTAACTCCCGATACTTCCATTGATTGTGAACTATTTATAGATGAACTAGGAGAAGCTTTTGAAGAACTATCTCATAACTATGATTTTCTCAAAAAGAAATACTTGAAATGAAAAGGAAAATGAATCACTCAACCACAAAGTTTTCATTCTCACAAAAGAAAAAGATGAATTGTTTTCAACTCTCTCTTCTACTCAAAAGGATTTTGATGACTATAAGATTTCTTGCAAAGGGAAATTTTCACAAATTGATGAAAATGAGATTTCCTTGCTAAAGAAGAAAATTGATTCATTAGGAGTAGTTTTGAAGAAATGTGAATTTGATAAAAATAGACTAGAGGCTATGTTTCCTAAGAAACATGTCCCAAAGAAACATTCACATGCTATTCATACTCATATTCATAAATCACAACCTTTACATCATGCTAAGCACCCTAAACATGCCCACACTCTACACACTCATCATGCATTCATGTATGGTAAAGTTTTTTCATGCACATATTGTGGCCGTAAAGGCCATTTGGTTAAATTTTGCTATGATAGGATTAATGCGTCGCATAATAATGTTTGGGTTCGGAATACTAACATTCAAGGACCCAAGAAAGTTTGGGTACCAAAGTCAACAAATTTGTTAAATGATGTAGGTACATTCCAAAGCCCAACGACGTAAGGAGTTGTGGTATCTTGATTGTGGTTGCTCAAGGCACATGACTTGGGATATCAACAACTTCGCAACCCTATCAAGATACCATGAAGGTGGCACCGTCACCTTCAGAGATGACGCCAAAGGAAAAATTATTGGTATTGGTAATGTTAAACTTGATACATCTCCTTTAATAGAAAATGTTGTTTTAGTTGATGGCCTCAAGCATAATCTCTTGAGTATGAGTCAACTTTGTGACAAAGGTTTTGATGTTGTTTTTGATAACCTAGCATGTAGAGTTATTGATAGACTATCCAATACATGTATATTTTCCGGATTTCGTGAAAATAATGTATACATGATTGACATGTCTAATATGCTATACAATGCTACTTATTTGAAAGCCCTCGATGATGACTCTTGGTTATGGCATAGGATATTAGGCCACATTTCTTTTGACCATCTATCTAGATTAAACAAGGAAATGGTGAAAAGTACTCCTTTCTTGAATTTTGAAAAGGACCGCATTTGCGATGCGTGCCAACTTGGAAAACAAACCAAGTCCTCTTTCAAATCAATCAAGGATATCATGACATCACGACCTTTGGAGTTGATCCATATGGATTTGTTTGGTCCTACACAAACCAAAAGTCTAAGTGGGAATCGTTTTGCTTTCGTTTTAGTTGATGATTTCTCTCACTTTACTTGGGTTTTCTTTTTAGAACACAAAAATCAAGCCTTTTCATATTTTCAAGCCTTTAAGAAAAGAGTTGAAAAGGAAAAAGATTCTTCTATTTTAAGAATAAGAAGTGATAGAGGTGGTGAATTCAATAACCAACCCTTTACCACTTTTTGTGAAGAACATGAAATTAAGCATGAACTATCTTGTCCTAGAACTTCACAACAAAATGGAGTCATTAAGAGAAAAATCGTACATTACAAGAGATGGCTAGGACAATGATAAATGAGTACGGTCTCCCTCATTATCTATGGGCTGAGGCCGTTAACACTTCTTGCTACATATCAAATAGGGTTTTCCTATGCAAAAACACTTCTAAAACATCTTTTGAGATTTATTTTTCAAGAAAACCAAATGTTTCATACTTTAAAGTTTTTGGTTGTAAGTGTTTTGTTTTTAATACTAAAGATAATTTAGGCAAATTTGATGCAAAATCATATGAAGCAATTTTCGTTGATTACTCTAATACTAGTAAAGCTTATAGAGTTTTCAATAAGTCATCCTTGACTATTGAAGAGTCTATACATGTAAAGTTTGAGGAATCTAATGTGTTTGTTGAGAATGTTATAGAAATAGATTCCCTAAATGAAGACATGGAGAAAATTACTTTGAAGGACTCACCTACTCTTGAAGTCATGCCAAAGGGTAATGAAGAAAATGAAGTTCAAAAAATTGAAGTGGAGACAACTCAACCACTTCCAAAAGATTGGAGATTCAATCCACATCATCCCAAGGATCTTGTTATAGGTGAAGTATCAAAAGGGGTAACTACTCGTTCTAAGCTTCATAATCTTTGTGGGCACTATGCATTTATTTCTCATTTTGAACCAAAGAACACCCTCGAAGCTAAGGGCGACTCATATTGGTTGCTTGCCATGCAAGAGGAGCTCAATCAATTCGAGCGCAACCAAGTTTGACATCTTGTTCCTAGGCCCCATGATAGACCAACAATTGGTACTAAGTGGATCTTTAAGAACAAGTTGGATGAGTCAGAAAATGTTGTTAGGAATAAAGCTAGGTTAGTGGCCCAAGATTACACTCAAGTAGAAGGTTACGATTTTGAGGAAACCTTTGTGTTGGCCCAGTGGCCTTCCACTCAAGTTTTGATGATGATTAACTTATGTAGTTATGTTTACTAATAATCTTGTGATGTTTAGTTTCAGATCATTAATCAAAATATTAGTTGGTGATTAGCTTCAACAAAGGAGTTTTGGAGCTTCTCACTTGGTGATTCCAGAGCCCGAGCATCAAGATCATACATAGCACTCGTTGGAGTCAAGCTCGGTGGATCACGGTTTGGCTCGAGTCGGCTTGAAGACGGAGTTCGTCAAGAAGATCTCGGTACCCTAATTTAGTTTGTGTTTTAGATCCATTTGTAAAGACTAGATAGTGTGATATGCTCAAGTTCACAACACACACACGTTTCATGTTTTGGATTCGGTTTTTCGGTTTTTGGTTTAACCAATATTGGTTTTCATAAATGATAGTATCAATACAAGTTTAAATGTATATTAGATGTGTTCTATATACATGCATGCTAAATTTCCTAGACAAACTTATTTTGATATGTCTATTCATGAGTTTTGGTGTTTTGGTATTTTAACAAAACATATTTTCGTATTTAAAGTCAAAAACATGAATATATATATATATATATATATATATATATATATATATATATATATATATATATATATATATATATATATATATATATATATATATATATATATATGTTTCTTGTATATTGGATTTCTATCCATATGCAACATGCCTAAAAGTGTTTAAATATCATGTTTTTGTATTTAGATGAGTTTTGGAAAAATTGGATTTCCTGTTGAAAAATCTAAGTTTTGAAAATACGGTTTTTGGTTTTCGGTAATTTTTCCATAACACAAAAATGGTTCAAAATGTTTGTAACTTGGTTTGATTTTTACTCAAACAAGTCTGTATATCAATGTATTATACTGAACTTATTTTTATAGATTTTTAGAGTTTTTATGGGATTTTATAGGTAAATAAAAATCAAGTTTTCAAGTCCTGTAAATCCTGTTCTGGCTTCTGCCGATCGACCGGATCGGTCGACCGAGCTAGGAGTCGGTCGACCGAGTCGGTCGACCGACGTGCACAAGATGTGCACGTCTGTTTGGCTGGAGGGCCGGTCGACCGGGACGGTCGACCGCCAGAGAGCAAGCTCTCTGGAAAGCCCCGGTCGACCGGGTCGGTCGACCGGCAGAGAGGTCTACTCTCTGTTCCAGGCCGCGGTCGACCGAGCCGGTCGACCGAGGCTCCAACGGTCGATTTTTTGACCGTTGGCGGTCGACCGGGCCGGTCGACCGCCAGCCGCCAGAGCTGAAAAATAGCTCCAACGGCTAGTTTTTCAATGGGGCTTTATATAACCCATTTCTTTGGGATTTTGATTAAATTTTTAAGAGCAAAATTTACAAAGTTTCTCTAGTGTTTTAAACAAGTTTTCAAAAGTGTTTTAGTGCCAAAAAGATCCATCTTATTTGTTTTAAAGTGTTTTGTTTATTTCAAAGAAATAGGTTTTTGGGAATTAGTTTCTTGGTCTAAAATTCTATATCTATTTGGTATTTTCCCAAGAGATTTTCTTTGATCAAAACACTTAGTTTTTCACACTTGAGCTATGTCTCCTATCCTATTCTCTAGGATCTTTATTTGTGGGAAAATTGTTTGTGGTTGAGGAAACCACAAGTTGTAAATCCTTTACTTGTTGTATCCCTCTTTGGTAGAGGTTGATTTAGGTTGTGGTTAGCTCCCTCTTTGGTAGAGGTTGAGTTTGTGTGCTCCCTCTTGTGTGAGGTGGAGTTGGATTTGTATCCCTCAAGTGTTGAGGTGATTGGTTGTTTGGCTACGGGTCTACCCCTCTTGTGTGAGGTGGTTTGTGTTGCCTCGGTGGAGGTTGTATTGGTTGAGAGAGGAGTTTGGTACTCCTAGTGGATTAGAAATCCTTCTCGGTGAAGGCGGGGACGTAGAGCTCGGTGCTCGAACCTCAAAACACATCTTGTTGTTTGCGTTAGATCGATTGACTCTCAACTCTCTCTTTATTTGTGCATTGCATCATTCATATTGTCATATCTTATATGCTTGTTTTGTATCTTGCATTGATTCATATTGCTTATTCCTATATGCTTGGTTGTGTTTGCTTGTGTGCCTCACTTGTGCTTAACCACGAGAGCTTCATATAGCGCCTCAACTCTTATTCAGAGGAATCAAGAGGAGTTAGTCCAGAGCCCTTCACGAGGAATTCGGCTACACTCGTTGGTTGCACTAAGTGTTGTAGCAATTAGTTTTTAATTTTCGCATTTAGTTCATTAGATTAGCGGTATACCTATTCACCCCCCTCTAGGTGTACTTACAATTGGTATCAGAGCCTACGCTCCTGATATTTGATTTAACCACCTAGGAGTGTGATCTTGGTTTGTTAATCTATCATTTGTTTTTGCACACATATATTGTTTACACACACTCATGGATTGCTTGTCACCTCCCATGTTTGATATTTCCAACATTGACACATGAAAATATAGGATGTCCATGTATTTGAAAACCCTAGGCTTGCATGTTTTTCTTGCCGCTACCATAAATGCTATCTTGGTAATCACAATCATATAGAGGCCAATGCACTTGCCCTTGAGGCTATTAGAAGTACGCTTAACAAAGATTATCTTATGCTTGTTTCTAACTTTGATTCCGCCTTTTCAGTGTGGAACAAGTTGACTTCATCCGAGCTTCAAACGCCCAATATAATGGAGGATGAATCTAGTGGAGAATCCGAGCCACAATGCTTTATGGTCCAAGGAAATGACTCCCTTGAGGCATATTTGGAATCTCAATTAGATGATAATGATGCTAGTTCTTCTTCTAATGATTATATTGATGCCAATGCCTTGAATGAAGAACTATCCATTGTTTGTGAAAAATTATTAGATAAATATAATCTTTTAAAAAGAAGAGTTTTGAACTTAATAAAAATAATAAGGATTTATGTTCAAAACTTGATTTGGTTTTGCAAGAGAAGGAAAGATATCAAGTGAACGTGACTCACTTAAATCTCAACTAGACCTTGCCCTAAAGGAAAATGAGATTTTGAAAAATAAAAATGATTGTGAAATAATTTTGAAGAAAAATGAAAACTTGTCTTCAAAAATTAATTTTGTTGTAAAAGAGAATGATTCTTTGAAAGTAAAAATTGCTTCAATTTCAAAGGATTTAGAAGTTTGTTTAAAGAAAAATGATTCTTTGCAAAATAATATTGATACACATGTTTGCCATGCTAGGATAGTTTCACCTAGTTCACCTATTGCATGCTCCACTTCTTCTTTAATTAAAAATGATATATCTATGCTTAAGAAGAATATTGATTGTTTAGGCTCCACTTTGAGCCATTGTGCTAAGAACCATACACGTTTGGAATCTTTGTTTCGAAAGAAACAAATTTCTTCTTTGCATGCACACCATCCACGGCATACACATGCTTCGCACGTTCATGCACATAACACGATGTATGCTCATGTGTACACTTGTACACATTGTGGACGTAAGGGCCACCTTGCTAAATTTTGTTATGATCGTATAAATGATTCTAATTTAGTAAATAAATTTGTTTGGGTTAGGAAAGGAACTAACCCCCATGGACCCAAAAGAGTATGGGTACCAAAGACTACCCCTATTGTCTTTGATGTAGGTGGGGCTCTCGCATGACGTGAGAGCGATGGTGCCTTGAGGTGGATGCGTTCCGAGCTTAAAGAGGATTATTTGGATACATCACTTTCAAGGGGAGTTTGGTGGAGAGGACCACCATGTTTTGGAGATTTGGAGATGTGTCCCTATTGGTTTGGTAACATTCTCTTCCTCCCATTATGTTTGCATGCTTATTATGACTTTCATTTGTAGCATGTCATATTTTAATGCTCATTATGCCATATGCCATGTTTATTATCCCTATGACACACATAATTAGTATTTGAGACACCCATGTTTAATATGGACCTATATCTATGTGTTCTCACTTTGTTTTTTAACTAATATGTATGTCCTAGATCTAATGCACATGCATATACATAATGATCATATGTATATTTATGATTTTTGTTTTGTTTTAATGCTTCATGTTTTGATGTTTATAGATTATTATGATAAATGCCATGATTATTAGATCATTGACATGCATGTATAGCTTTCGAGATCACCCTTATTTATAAGGACCCATATGTTGTGTTCTCACCATTGTTTAGCTATTATGCATATCATAGTTCTAATAGCATGTGAATTTACATAATGATCGTTTTTCATGCTTATCATGTTGATTTATGTCTCGTTTTATGCTTCAAATTTTGAATATATGTTTAAATGTTAGTTTTCATTAAGATTAGGATATACACTTGTACATATAGTGAGCCACAAATAGATCATTATATGTTTGTGCTTGAATGCTTATTTGTACCCATTAGATGTACTAGTATAGTCTAGTTTTGATGATTCATACATTTGACTTGTATTCCCATTTTATACATGTTTTCCATGTTTATATGTTTAGCTTCATGTATATGTCCATCTTGTCTAAACTATTGATTATACATATACATCCTTGAGCCATGTGCCTTCATGCATATACATTTGTGGACTCGTTGTGTTTGGATATGTATGTATACTTTGGTTTGTATAAAACATACATATGCCTTGAAGATTTAATCGTTTTGATGATTTTCATGTTTTAAGGAATTTTGAGCTTTATTGCCTAATTTCATGATTATGTGTTTCACATAACACTTGTACACTCACTTCATTTAAATGTTTCTCATGATTATGTTTTCATGAGTATGTATGGGCTTTATGGACTTTGAGTGTTTAGTGCCATGTGATTTACATGTATTTCATGAAATATAATTTTGTTTTATTCTTGCTTGAAGGATTTCATACTAGTTTACAAGTTTTTTCACTTAACTAGTTGCGGGATTCTTCGTTATGGTACAATTTTCAAACTTACTATATTTTTCAAACCTATTTTTGAAAACCCCTACCTTCCACGGGCGGTTGGTTGGGCGACCATGCCTTATATGTTAATATTGAAAATCATTTTAAACATGAGCATGAAATGGGTGGAAAGGATTATGAGTTATACACTTGATATTATTGTTGTTTTAATTGGTATCATTGGATCTTTTCAATTGGTATCAATATTGACATTTTTTCTTGTATACTCATATATTTTTTTATGTATGTATGCATAGACTTCAAATAGTATCAATTTCGATCGGTATCTAATCTTTCATACATATATATATTTTATTTGTGCTCACTATATATATCTTTAAGCACAAATTTTGATTATGATAAGCTTGATTTTTAATGACTATCTTGTTTCAATTGGTATACTAATACAAGCTTATGCATCATTTTATTTGGTATTTCATAAAAGGGGAGAAAACTCGGTTTTATCTTTCAATTGGTATTTAGTTTACCTTAGATTTCCACTCCCATACTTTATGATGAAAAATGATTGAAAAATGAATATTGATTTTAGTTTGGTATCATATGTTCAAAAAGAATAATACCTTCAATTGGTATCAAGATTTTATTTGTTTACTATCAATTGGTATCAAGATTTTGTTTTTACTATCAATTGGTATATATTTTCATTTTGATATAAAAATGTTTGATTGAGACTTGTTTTCTTTTTAATGCCTCATTTACTTTCAATAGGTAGGCATGTCTTAAATTTTTATATGTTCACATTTTTATTGGTATCATTATTGATTGCACCCCTTATTGATATCATTTTTTAGACAAAAAGGGGGAGAACATTTTTTATTGATTTTGACCCCTTTGTTGATGATTGACAAAAAGGGGAGAATTATTTTAGTTTATATGCATGTTTTGTTTATCTAGAAACATAGTTTTTATTAGTTTGTTGTTTATTGGTATCAAGAGCATTTTAATGGTTTCAAGACCATTACTTAATTTCATTTAATTTTGGTATCAAGAGCTTTATTTAAAAGAACATGTTTATGAAAAGTAGCAATAATTTGTTTTGGTATAAAAAAGCATGTTTTATTTGATAATACAGTTTTACCGTTTAATTGGTATCAAGAACATGTTTTATACCTTTAATTGTTTTATGCATGCCTATGCATTTTTATGTTTAATATTTATTACATATATTTATTATTTATTCCTATGCATGAGTTAAGGGGGAGCTTCTTTGAAGCTTAACTTTAATCCATGCATATATAACTCCATGAGTTTTGTCATCATCAAAAAGGGGGAGATTGTTGGCCCAGTGGCCTTCCACTCTAGTTTTGATGATGATTAACTCATGTAGTTATGTTTACTAATAATCTTGTGATGTTTAGTTTTAGATCATTAATCAAGATATTAGTTGGTGATTAGCTTCAAAAAAGGAGTTTTGGAGCTTCTCACTTGGTGATTCCAGAGCCCGAGCATCAAGATCATATATAGCACTCGTTAGAGTCAAGCTCGGTGGATCACGGTTTGGCTCGAGTCGGCTTGAAGACGGAGTTCGTCAAGAAGATCTCGGTACCCTAGTTTAGTTTGTGTTTTAGATCCATTTGTAAAGACTAGATAGTGTGATATGCTCAAGTTCACAACACACACACGTTTCATGTTTTGGATTCGGTTTTTCGATTTTTGGTTTAATCGATCTTGGTTTTCATGAATAGATAGTATCAATACAAGTTTAAATGGTTTAAATGTATATTAGATGTGTTCTATATACATGCATGCTAAATTTCCTAGACAAACTTATTTTAATATGCCTATTCATGAGTTTTGGTGTTTTGGTATTTTAACAAAACATATTTTCGTATTTAAAGTCAAAAACATTAATATATATATGTTTCTTGTATATTGGATTTCTATCCATATGCAACATGCCTAAAAGTGTTTAAATATCATATTTTTGTATTTAGATGAGTTTTGGAAAAATCGGATTTCCTGTTGAAAAATCTAAGTTTTGAAAAATACGATTTTTGGTTTTCGATAATTTTTCCATAACACAAAAATGGTTCAAAATATTTGTAACTTGGTTTAATTTTTACTCAAACAAGTTTGTATATCAATGTATTATACTGAACTTATTTTTGTGGATTTTTAGAGTTTTTATGGGATTTTATAGGTAAATAAAAACTAAGTTTTCAAGTCCTGTAAATCCTATTCTGGCTTCCGCCGGTCGACCGGACCGGTCGACCGAGCTAGGAGTCGATCGACCGACGTGCACAAGATGTGCACGTCTATTTGGCTGGAGGGCCGGTCGACCGGGACGGTCGACCGCCGTCCCGGTCGACCGCCAGAGAGCTTCTGCTCTCTGGAAAGCCCCGGTCGACCGGGTCGGTCGACCGGCAGAGAGGTCTGCTCTCTGTTCCAGGCCGCGGTCGACCGAGCTGGTCGACCGAGGCTCCAATGGTCGATTTTTTGACCGTTGGCGATCGACCGGGCTGGTCGACCGCCAGCCGCCAGAGCTGAAAAACAGCTCCAACGGCTAGTTTTTCAATGGGGCTTTATATACCCCATTTCTTTGGGATTTTGATTAAGTTTTTAAGAGTAAAATTTACAGAGTTTCTCTAGTGTTTTAAACAAGTTTTCAAAAATGTTTTAATGCCAAAAAGATCCATCTTATTTGTTTTAAAGTGTTTTGTTTATTTCAAAGAAAATAGGTTTTTGGAATTAGTTTCTTGGTCTAAAATTCTATATCTATTTGGTATTTTCCCTAGAGATTTTCTTGATCAATACACTTAGTTTTTCACACTTGAGCTATATCTCCTATCCTATTCTATAGGATCTTTATTTGTGGGAAATTGTTTGTGGTTGAGGAACCACCAAGTTGTAAACTCTTTACTTGTTGTATCCCTCTTTGGTAGAGCTTGATTTGGGTTGTGGTTAGCTCCCTCTTTGTAGAGGTTGAGTTTGTGGTGTGCTCCCTCTTGTGTGAGGTGAAGTTAGATTTGTATCCCTCAAGTGTTGAGGTGATTGGTTGTTTGGCTACGGGCCTACCCCTCTTGTGTGAGGTGGTGTTTGTGTTGCCTCGGTGGATGTTGTATTGGTTGAGAGAGGAGTCCGGTACTCCTAGTGGAATAGAAATCCTTCTCGGTGAAGGCGGGGACGTAGAGCTCAGTGCTCGAACCTCGAAACACGTCTTGTTGTTTGCGTTTGATCGATTGCAACTCTCTCTTTATTTGTGCATTGCATCATTCATATTGTCATATCTTATATGCTTGTGTTGTACCTTGCATTGATTCATATTGCTTATTCCTATATGCTTGGTTGTGTTTGCTTGTGTGCCTCACTTGTGCTTAACTACGAGAGCTTCATATAGCACCTCAACTCTTATTCAGAGGAATCAAGGGGAGTTAGTCCAGAGCCCTTCACAGGGAATTCGGCTACACTCGTTGGTTGTACTAAGTGTTGTAGCAATTAGTTTTTAAATTTCGCATTTAGTTCATTAGATTAGCGGTACACCTATTCACCCCCCTCTAGGTGTACTTACACTTTGCACCCGTAGCACGGCTTGAAGTCATACGAATGACACTTGCATTTGCTTCTTATAAAGATGTAAAAAGTGCTTTCTTAAATGGATTTATTGAAGAGGAGGTGTATGTTGAACAACCCCCCGGGTTTGTTTATCCTACACATCCGGATTTTGTTTTCAAACTTGACAAAGCTCTTTATGGTTTAAAACAAGCCCCTAGGGCTTGATATGAAAGACTTTCTTCATTTCTTATTTCTAATGGTTTTAATAAAGAAAAAATAGATACTACTTTGTTTACTACACATGTTGAAAATGATATACTTATAGTTCAAATATATGTTGATGATATCATATTTGGTTCTACTAATGAAAATCTTTGCAAAGCTTTTGAATCATGCATGAAGGAGGAATTTGAGATGTCTATGATGGGCGAGCTTAACTACTTCCTTGGTCTCCAAATCAAGCAAAGGAAGGATGAGATTTTCATCAATCAAGCCAAGTACATGAAGGAACTTATCAAGAGATTTGGGCTTGAAGAGGCTAAGACAAGCAAACCTCCCATGGCTACCACCACAAAGCTTGACAAGGATGAACAAGGTACGAATGTAGACATTAAACTTTATCGTAGTATGATTGGTAGCTTGTTGTATTTAACGGCTAGTAGGTCGGACATTATGTTTTGTGTATGTCTTTGTGCTCGATTTCAATCGTGTCCTAAAGAGTCCCATTTGATTGCGGTAAAACGCATTATTAGATACCTTAAGGGCACAATTGAAATGGGTTTGTGGTATCCGAAGACCGGACAATTTTTCATGACGAGTTTTTTGGATGCCGACTATGCGGGTTGTAGAGTGGATAGGAAGAGTACAAGTGGAATATGTCAATTTCTTGGTAATTGTCTTGTTCATGGTCTTCCAAGAAGCAGAATTTGGTAGCCCTCTCAACCGCCGAGGCGGAGTATGTTGCGGCCGAGGCTTGTTGTGCACAAGTCCTTTGATGAAACATACTCTCCTTGACTATGATTTGCATTTTGACCATATTAAAATATTTTGTGATAATACTAATACTATTCATATGACTAAAAATGCAAATCAACATAGTAAGACTAAGCACATTTACATTTGGTACCATTTCTTAGAGATCATTATGAGAAAGGTGATATTGACATTGATTATGTTTCAACCGATTTTCAACTTGCCGATATTTTTACAAAACCACTAGACTATACTAGATTTTCGTTTATTTGTGGTGAATTGAATGTTTTTGTTATGGAATCTTGAAATTTTTTTAACAATGTTTACCCTTTTTGATGTATGACAGAAAGGGGGAGAAAAAGTTAGTTTATTATTTTGAGTTATGAGTTATGAGTTTTGAGTTTTGAGGTATGAGTTTTGAGGTTTTGAATTTTTTAAGTTTTTGAGTTATTGCTTGTTGAAACTATATGTTTTGAATTCTTATGTCTTTTTATTTATGCCAAGTTCTTATTTTTTTTTTACTATTCATTCATGTATATAGCCATTCATATATATAGCATGTTTTGAGGGGGAGCTTCCAAGCTTTTTTTCTCATTTTTCCCATTTTTTAAAATAACTCATATGTTTTATCATCATCAAAAAGGGGGAGATTGTTGGCCCAAGGTTACAATCACCCAGTTGTTTAGTTTTGATGATTACAAAATATTTATAGTTATTTGTACTAATCATATTTTAGTGTTTAAGTGTGTTTCAGGGTTCTAAAGATTCAAGATTTCATCTTCCCTAAAGGAAGGTATTTTTGACTCAAGTTGATTCATTTCAGGTTCAAGGATTCAAGCTATTCAACATCACATATGGAGAAGCCCATTTGAAGACCTTGTAGTCACCTAGAACCATTGTAAGAATTAGTTTGTTAAAGAATAAGGTTATGATAAGTTGGCTCAAGAAAACACACACACTCTTTTATTTTTCAAAATACGGTTTTTATTTTGGTTAATTGATTTAGGTGCATGTCTTATTTGATATCATGACTCAAAATATTTTATATTTTTACATCTTGTTTATATCATGTATACCAACCCTTATAGCATGCTACTAATCATATAGCCTTTCAAAATTATTTTAAAAATTCTTCTAAGTTCAAATTTTTTCCTATAAAAATACTGTTTCAGGCCCTACGGTCGACCGGGCGGTCGACCGCATCTATTTCAGGCCTGAACGGTCGACCGTACCGTCGACCAGGCCTTGTGTCTTTGGCGTACATGTTTGTGCACGTCTGCCGGTCGACCGGACCAGTCGACCGACTGACTGACCCTTGCTCTCGGGTTTTGTCGGTCGACCGGGCCAGTCGACCGATAGAACAAATATCTGTTTTTGTTTAGACTCCGGTCGACCATGTCCAACGGCTAGTTTGCTAGTTGGACTGCCGGTCGACCAGGCCAGTCGACCGACAGCCGCCAACAGCCCCAACGGCTAGTTTTTGAAATCTGGTTTCTGGATTTGATTGAGATGTTTATGTCAGCTATCTCTAAAATTTTGGAGGCTAATTCCTGACCTATTTACCTAGTCTAAATGATGATTTGCTCATGGCAAATCCCTATAAATAGTTGGCATTGGTCCCTTGTTAAAATCAAGAAAAATTCCTATTATTTTCAAGTCTCCAAAAGAAAGAAAAGTTTTCAAAGCTCTCTCTTCCTAAGTGCATTCTTGGTTAAAGTTTTTCAGTGTTTTTCAAGCTTTTCTTTCTCTTTACAACTGAATTTTTTTCACTTCACTTCTTGAGCTAAAAATCAGTCCCATTCTATAAGGAGTTGTAAGAGAGAAGTTAGTGGTCTTTTTGATTACCTGTTTACTTGTATTTTCCTTGTGTTGAGATCCCTCTTGTGTAGAGGTTGGATTGGTGGGAGTTCGGTACTCCGGTCTTGTGTAGACCTCTTGTAATTCCCTTTGCAGATTTAGTGAAAATCCTTCACGGTGGTGGAGGCGGGGACGTGGAGCGGTGGCTCGAACCTCGAAACAAATTACTTGTGTTTGCGATTGGTTTCCTTATTGTTTTTCATTGCTTTACATTTTTATCTTGTGATACCTCTTGCTTGCACTTCATTGCTTCCATTTCATTCACTTGCATTTTTCGGTCTTTACTCATCTCAACAAGAAAGCAATTATGAGCCTCAACTCATAATCAAGAGGAATCAAAGCTAAGTTAAGATCGCAGCATTCATCAGAGCTACTGAAGAGAGGAAGAACAAGCTGGCCAACCTCAAAGAATGGATAAAGTCCTACGAAGCACCATCGTAGCTTGTAATCCATGTATCCCCTTTTTTTCTTTTTGAATCAATAAAAAGTAATTTTATTTGACTCTTCTGTTACATTTCCTGCTTGTTTTATCTTCTGAGTTTGGAATACTTTCAAGTTATATTACAACCCTTAAGAAAAGGAGATAACAGTATAATCAATCTATTCAGAGGTCGACAACATGATAGAATTAGTTATTCGATAAACTATCACCAATAGATTTGAGAAATGACTCGATTCAAATCTTGTTAGGATAAGAATAGGACAAAGTGAATTTGACAATCTTACTGTTCAGAGGTTTACTGTTAACATGACAGATTAAAGACCATCAGATTTATGACTAGGTTATGATGGATTAGACACCACAACCATGTGATAGTTCCTACTGAACTAGAAAAATTGAAGTCTAGAATTTGTCAGTTAAAGTGACAAATTAAGTATGATTGGTTAAAATTTTTGCCATTCAGAGGTGATCTGGACATGATGACAAAATAGAGGTGAACCCAACTTTAGGGACCTGTCTATTCAGAGGTGATAAACTGAAAATGATAGACTAAGACACACTAAACTTCGGATCAGCTACCAGTGGTAGTCGTATTAACTTGACAGCTAATCCACAAGAGACTGCAAAGGTAGATTGAATCTTCGCTGTTGTTGGCTTAGAGGTGATTGACTGAACATGACCAACTAAGGGGTCTCAGACTTGCAATCTGCTGTTCAGAGATTTAATGTTAACATAACAGCAAGAACTTTGGCCTTAGTAGAGAAAAGGAGAACAAAGTTATGGACTCGTCTGTTCAGAGGTGGTGAAATGGACGTGACAGTTGAGTATCACAAAAGAGAGAGATCTAGGTATCCGTCGATTCAGAGGTAATATGGACATAACCGATTAGAAGTTGCTAGACTCAGAACTCTACCATTCAGAGGTGGTGATCTGGACATAACGGCAAAGGTATAGTCCCTACTGGACAGAAAAAATGAGACTTGGTTATCTATCGGTTCAGAGGTATCATAGACATAACCGATTGAGAGGCCACCAAGCTCGAGATTTTTACCGTTCAGAGGTGACAAGCTGGACATGACGGTAAAAGAAATAATTCCACTGGGGGAGATAGGATTTGATTATGAACTCCATGGGAAAATTAATATCTCCTTTGGATTTTATTTGAAAGAAATTGTCAGAGGTATATTGTTAACATGACAACTAAGAAAGTCCATTAAAGACTTGGAAGGGAGATAATAGTCTTTGAAGAAAGTTTACTAGAAACTCACTGGGGAGTTAAGAAATATGAATCCCATTATATGTCAGAGGTAATCATTGACGTGACAAAAAAAACACCGTGGGGATTTAAGAGGGGATTTGTAAAGCAGCCTGTCAGAGGTATTTGATCATAACAGCAATTTAAATGCACCTGTCATTCTATTAAGAGAATGACGTGTGGAATTTTGATCTGTTGGGGATATTGATTTTATTCATCAGGGAAAATGTTTGAGTCTCACTACCAGATGTTTAGTGTTAAGATGATAGGATTGAATCGTGCTTCATTTTGCAAGGGAAATGAATATTATTTTATGTGGTCCTACCATTCCATGGATGGGAATGGGTAAGTGATTTTGGAGAGGAAACGAATGGGATCAAATCCCTTAGGATTTTTAGCAAACCCTCAGCAGTCAATGGGTTTGGTATGCCTTTGCCAACTACCATTTGAGTTGGGCTAGTCATGTTATTCCCCTCAGCATGATGAGTTATCGAGAACTTATGTTGGCTTAAGAGCAAATATGTAACACTTGTCTTAACTAATCACCTTTTTCTTAACATTTAAATGCTTTAAGGAGGTGATGGGTGAGTAAGTATTCATATAAGATACTATACATTATACTATACATATTAGTATGTATATATATGTATGTATGTATATAAATGAAATACAACCTCATGCTTGTTGACTTTGCCACCATACCCCCACCATGCTTGTGGGTACTAGTACCTCATGAAGGGGGAAGAGATGGAACCTTACTTATAGGGATGGAACCTTGCTTATAGGGTAAGGTATAGGAGTAGAGTGATGGTGTTAGGGAGGGGCACTTGTCATGATATTATTGAAGAGTTTGGGCTATAAATAGGGGGGATGAAGAGAATAACTCTCATCTGGCACGCTCTCTCTTTCTCTTCATTTTCCAACTCCCAAAACATTTTCTTCCCTTCCTTTTTCAGCCGGCCAAGTCTAGCACCAGCAGCAGCCCATTATCCCCCTTTTTCTTCACATACACATACTCTCTCTCCATCTCATTCCCTCACAAAGATTTCCCTACTTCCTTTATACAAGAAAAATGCTTCCTTTACATGTTTAACTACTCCAAAGACCCAATAGAACAAGCTAAAGTGGTGATCTAACATCACCCTAAAAAGGGGATTCTTGAAGTTAAGATTTGGAGTTAGGAGGGTGATATTGGTTGAACGGTAAGCAAAACCTTAAGATTTCTACGCCTCTTATACTTTTTTAACTAAGAATTAATTATGATGATTTTGTGACCTTGTAGACTCCAATATAGCGGGAAACCAAGCTTGATAAGGAGATACTCGCTTCAAGGGTGAGTAGAACATTCGAACCCTAGTAATATAGTAGGAAAAGTAAAACTTGAAATAAAGTAGAGAAATTGCTAAGTTATAAATGGATGAAAAATGCACGATGATGCTTGTGCATGGTTTATATGTTAATGTATACATTATAAACAATCATGTGGTGTTATATATGTTGTTGTATTTCTCATGAATACTTACATGGGTGCATGATTGACATGTTATTATGAATGCATAGTAGTCTAACACATGCCTCTTAAAAAGAAATAGTTTATGAATAAATATCATACTTGAATTCATGCATATGTTTGGCTACACATATATTGGAATGATATAACATGTTGGTTATCTTGAAAAGGATTGCATGTTGTTAGTTTAATAAGTGGTTACTTATTCATATTAATGTCTTTCTTAATATTGGCATCACGTAAAGTAGGAATCATGTGAATCCTTTATGTTGTTATTGTCTTATGAATCCTTGCATGTGCTTATTACATGAAGGATATGATTATTACATGTTTGGAGGAAGGGACCGGGTTGAACTGGAGGTGATCGAAGGGGAGAATAATACGTGGTAAACGTATCGAGAAAGGGACCAGGTTGAACCGGAGGTGATCGAAGGGGAGAATAATACGTGGTAAACGTATCGAGGAAGGGACCGGGTTGAACCGGAGGTGATCGAAGGGGAGAATAATACGTGATAAACATATCGGAGAAAGGGACCGAGTTGAACCGGAGGTGATCGAAGGGGAGAATAATACGTGATAAACATATCGGAGGAAGGGAACGGGTTGAACCGGAGGTGATCGAAGGGGAGATTATTTTTATGTTGATCACGTATGTTATTATGGTTAAGATATAAAGAATTGATATTTTAGACTCTAAGATAAGTCGACTTACCTAGGCAATTTCACCAGTATCAGTTGACTAACCCTTGGGCTAAGTCGACCATGGAAGGGAAAAACAGGTATACAAGTCTCAGGAAAACACTCTTATCGACTATATATAAACTGTAAGTCGACTGGCCTCAGTTATAGGAAATAAATAGAGAGTGAACAACTTCTTTTAAACATGATTAGTCGATTACAGTTGACCTGTAAGTCGACTAGTACCTAGGTAGTCGACTATACCAGATAGGTTAGTCGACTAGTTAAGTTATAGACAGCCAACAGAGAGTTAACACCTTTTTGAACTGACCCTAGTCGACTATAGCTTCTATCTAAGTCGACTTAGGTTATAGTTAGTCGACTATAGGCAAGACTTAGTCGACTATCAGGACCTGTTACTGAGTTTTGGTCAGGAATTTTCATACCGAAAAATGTGTAAAAATAGTATCAATTACAAGTGTTAACTTGATGATAAAATTTCAAATAAACCTACATAATGGATATGCATATAACACTGTTTTACTCACTGAGCGGTCGAGCTCACTCTGTTCTCATTATCACCTTCAGGTTTGGACAAAGGCAAAGGACCCGCTTAATGGCAACACATGCGGGGTAGGTGTCAACGGAGATATTTTTACCCTTTTTGCTTGTTCTTGTGATATGTATATTGTTTTTAGGAAACTATGCAAAAACTTCTATTTGGATGTTTACTATGAACTTGTAAATATTGAAATGCTTGGTGCTAGACTCAAATCATGTACTATATTGTGATATAGCAATATATTAGACTATGTTTTCTAATGAGTTGTCGGATCTATGTTTTGGATATATGCTAAATCATATTAAGATCATACATGCTATCAAGGTGGATATTGATGTAAAGTATTCAGTTGGCTGATGTTAGCCGAAATTGAGGTATTATAACTTGATGGGTCCCACGCTTGGATTAAGGATAATCTGTGATGATTGTAAACTGTATGAAAATGATTATCTGGGATCGTTACAATTGGTATCAGAGCCAAGGTTTGTAGGTAGAAGAAGAAGGTTAAGTTGGAGGTAGGAGGCAATGGAATTGTTAGGCTTATATGTATGGATATGTGATTATAATTAGGTAGTGAGTTTTATGTGATGGATTAACTTTGAGTCAAGCGGTAATTGAGTATTTCCTCGCATCAGAATCAGGGTGCCCGCACATCCTGATTCGGGTGAGTTGACTGAAGGTGCGGGCTCTCAGTAACAGCTTCTTGTGGTATGGGACACTGGGACGAGGGAATGCATTGAATTATCTATTGAACCTAAGTTATTCTAAAACATGAGACTTACGGGTAGACTAAGGATAAGTGTAGGTACAAGAGTGTGTGTGTGTGTGTGTGTGTGTGTGTGTGTGTGTGTGTGTGTGTGTGTTGCTTCTTTCTGATTATGACAGTATGTTGAGACTATTTTATGGGATTGAGATTGATATGAGTCCTTGTTGCATGTAGATGGGGGACTCTGACATTTATTGGCCAGTCTCTAGCTCGGATAGCTCGAGTGTGAATTGGACAGCAGGTTCTATAGATTGGGGATATAAGTCGATGAGACTGACCCAGAGGTCATATTTGCAGCACCAGACCACATAGACTATGAGGAGGCTGAGTCTCAAGCGTCTAATGAGCATGCACTAACCATTGTGGATACAGAGAGCTTAGTTGGGGATTCACTTGATGTTGTAGAGATGGAGGATACTAGTACAATAAAGGAAAAGACCCGAAGAGGATTCACCTATGGGGTGTCTTCTGGGATGAAACATGGGAAGATGACATGGACCTATATGATGACCTGGATGACTGGTGCTGCGCAGGAGATGAATTACCGGAGAAGACTCTGAGGAAGACATGGGTGATAGCGAGGATAGTAGCAGTACCAGCGGGAACTCAAGTGGGGAGACTCTACCCTATGAAGGATGAATCTTTAAGCAAACACTTTTGATGTATATAAATGTATAAGCCTAGTGTGCTAGTTGATAGATATCTTAAGAGTTTTATTGTATATACCCCGACACATCTTATATATTGAAAATCACCTAGAGGGGGGGTGAATAGGTGATAATGCTAATCAATGCATAATTTAAAATGATAATGCAACAATCGCCCAAAGCAAGACTAGAAGCCGAATTCCTCACAAGAGGCTCTGAACTCCTTCCTCTTGATTCCTCTTAAAATGAGTTGGAGGTGCGCAATGCAATCTTGTTGTATGGGACTATGATTGACAAGATGTATGAAACAAGTGAATATTGTAATGAAGATTGAAATCAAGTGATAGTAGCAATGAAAGTAAAGCAAGAATCAAGTGCAAGTAAACCAAACGCAAACACCGAGAATTGTTATCGAGGTTCGAGCACCCAGCTCTACTTTCCCGCCTTCCCCAGAAGGATTCCAACCACTTCCACTATCACAAAGATGTCACAAATACACCGGAGTACTTAACTCCACAATCTCAAGTACAAGCAATCTCTTAGTAGTCAAAAGACCACAAACTCTCTCTTGCAAAATTCTCTTCCCTTACAAAGGTCCTTAGAGAACAATGAGTAGGAATGAAGCTCTTGTTTGTAAGTAAAAAGAAATCAGAGAATTTGAAAACACTTCAGAAAATGAGAGATTTTTAGCACCAAAACCAAGAAACAAAGCACTTTTGAATGCCTTAAACTTTTGAAACTTTTGCAAATTTTTCTTGTAAACAATCTCTCCCTAAACACCCTTATTTATAGTAGAGGGCTAGGGTTAGATGATGAAACTCACTTAAGGCTAATTAGAAAGTATTAGGATCAGCAAATGACATTTAAACCCTTATTAGAGAGAAAAAGACAAAATAAATCAGCTTTAAAATTATAGCCGTTACTGTTCAAACGGCTATTCCGGTCGACCGGTCGGTCGACCGAAGTACAAAAATAAGAGCTGTTGCCGGCTCTCGGTCGACCGTCCGGTCGACCGAAAAATACAGAGAGCAATGGTCTTACAGTCAGGCAGGTGTCGGGCGACCGCCCGGTCGACCGTGAAACGTGCACACGGATACGCACTGCTGCCAGAACCTCGGTCGAATGGGTCTGTCGACCGGATTGACCTGACACAGGGTCGGCCGACCGGACGGTCGACTGACGCAGGTCAAAAATCAAAAACAGAAACAGATTTTGAAGGGAATAAAATATTTTTGAATAGGAATATGTATTAAAACATAAAGATGACTTTGTACGCAGAAGATTGTATACTAAAATATTTTATACATATTATAAAGAATAAACTTAGAAATAGGATGTGTGCAAAAACGTGTGTGATAGAGCTTCAAACCTATTCACTATTCTTTAACAAAACTATGAAACTAAAAATAAATCTAATGACAACTTTTTAAGCAAACTTGAAGTCTTGAGCCATGCTATGCCTTGCTAGAGCCTTCTCTTCTATGTTCCTTCCTTGATGTGTAAGATGCCTTCTTTGCTTTATGAACCTAGAACTTTTTGCAATAGCTAAGCAATGGCCTCCAAATATGGTACTAACCTGAAATTTATCTTGAACAAACTTATTAGTACCAAATAGCTCTTATTTGTTTTGTTATCATCAAAACTCTAAACAAATGGAGAGTGTAACCTTATGGGCCAACAATCTCCCCCTTTTTGATGATGACAAAACAAATAGGCTATAAGCAAAAATATAAGGGAGGAGAAAGCTCCCCCTCAAATTATGCTATAATAAACAAACATCAAAAATACAATGTAAAGCTCATGAAATATAAAAACTCAAAACAACACAAGAATTCATAAAAACCACATCAAAAACCAAAACATATATATAAACTCATATGGAACCAAAACCATATGAACTCATATTCATATTTCCATACCATAAAAACTCATTCTCCCCCTTTTTGTCATACATCAAAAAGGGTTAAGAAAACTTTTTTTTTATTCAATAACACAAACATTAAGTTCACCACAAATGAAGGAAAATCTAGAAAAATCAAGTGGTTTAGTGAAAATATCGGCAAGTTGCAAATCCGTAGAAACATAATCAATATCTATATCTCCTTTCTTAAAATGATCTCTAAGAAAGTGATATCTAATCTCAATGTGCTTGGTCTTACTATGTTGATTTGCATTCTTGGTCATATGTATAGTACTAGTATTATCACAAAATATTTTTATATTGTTAAAATGCAAATCATAATCAAGGAGAGTATGTTTCATCCAAAGGACTTGTGCACAACAAGCCCCCGCGGCAACATACTCCACCTCGGCGGTTGAGAGTGTGATTGATGCTAAACCTGCACACAAAATACGGAATTATAGAACTTAAGAAAGAAGATGTGCAAGTGCTCAATTCTTCCGCTATAGCAAGTGACTATGCGGGTCGTGATCTACAAGGAGGGTTTTGCGATAGAAGCGTTTACGTTTTTTATTGAAATCGTTAAGAAAACAAAACAAGAGTTCTTCTCTGTTTTTAAGTTAATAAAAAAAGAAAAAGAGTTAATAGTTAAAGTTAAGAAGAAAGTGAAAGATGAAGAAGGTGGAAAATCAGAAAACAATAAAAGCGACTATGTACAAATGGAGTGAGTGGAGAAGAAAGAGTTGGAAGAGGTGATGATTTAATTTACAGAAATGAAAGAAAGGAAAGAAAGGAAGGAATACTTACCTAGGTTGAGTGATGACTTACCTGGAAACCGTTGCATGTTCTACCTTTGCTTCGGAGGCATTCAACGCATAGATCATAAGCTCGAGCTCAGTCCCCGTGCACATTATATCGTCAAGCATATCAAGAACGAAGTGATGCGAGCTTGGAAGAGGAGAACGTCTTCATGAACTATCGCTGGCTCTCACGTAGCTTAGTTATACTTGCTTTGGAATTCACTTGTAAACTCAACAAATACAACCAAGGTAAAGTAGAAGAGGAAGAGGAAAGCAAAACAAAATACGAACATAAAAAGAAGCTTTTACCTTTATTAAGTGCAGAGACAATGGAAGAAAGGAGGAGGGTACATCGGTGTCACACTCAACATATGCCTCTCTCTCTTACTTACATGAATCATCATCTAACCTAAGATTACATACAAGTTACATAAAAAGAAAAGAAAAACCTAAACTAAGAAATGGAAAACTTGGCTAAATCATAACTCTGCATTGGCGTCCCATTTCAGCACAGAGAATGCCCTTTTATAGGCCAAAAACCCAACAGCCAGGATCCCGGGGAGATCGGGGGAGAAAACGCTCCCCCTAACTCCCCAACCAAGCCGCGGAAATGCGGCTTTGGCCGCGTTTCCGCGGCCAAGGTGTGGCCAGATGGCCACACCCTGTTGGTGGGTCATCCTGGGAGTTTCTTCTAGCTTTATCCTCTGTTGGTTTCTTCGTTTGAGCCCCGGATTCTGACGAAATGACCTGGATTCTTGGCTTTAACCGATCGATTCTGAGAGGATTCTTCTCAACCGGTTTCAACCTCTTGATTTTGCCCTGATTTAGTGTGTGCGAATTAATTCTGATTTAATTCAGAATTCTGGTGGGCTTTTGGGCTCATTTCTCTTCATCTTCTTAAGGATTGGGCCTGCAAATAAATTAAACAATTAATTAGGACAATTCAGGCTTTTATTCTAAAATAAGTATGGAAATATGATACTAAATATGCAATATTAGCGACCAATCAGAGTGCTACGGAATTTTGTTTTCTAGAGGACCATGAAACAAGACAATTACCAAGAAATTGACATGTCCCACTAGTACTCTTTCTATCTACTCTACAACCCGCATAGTCGGCATCCGAATAACTCGTCATTGAGAAATCTCCGATTTTCGGATACCATAGACCCATTCCAATCATTCCCTTAATATAACGAATAATGCGTTTTATCGCAATAAGATGGGACTCTTTGGGACACGATTGAAATCTAGCACAAAGACACACACTAAACATGATGTCCGGCCTACTTGTCGTTAAATACAAAAGACTTCCTATCATGCTTCTATACAATTTAATATCAACATTTTTACCTTGGTCATCCTTATCAAGCTTGATTGTAGTTGCCATGGGAGTGTTGCAAACCTTTGAGTCTTCAAGTCCAAACCTCTTTACGAGTTCCTTTGCGTATTTGGCTTGACATATGAAGTTCCCATCTTACAATTTCTTGATTTGGAGTCCAAGAAAGAAATTCAATTCACCCATGGAAGACATTTCAAACTCACATTGCATAACCTTTTCAAACTCCTTGCATAAAAACTCATTAGAAGATCCAAAAATTATATCATCAACATAAATTTGCACAATTAAAAAGTCATTATTAACATGCTTAGTAAAAAGAGTTGTGTCTACTTTGCCTTTAACAAAATCATTTGAAATGAGAAAACTAGAAAGCCGTTCATACCAAGCTCTTGGAGCTTGTTTCAATCCATACAAAGCTTTATCAAGTTTAAAAACAAAATTAGGATGAACATGATCAATAAAACCGGGAGGTTGTTCAACATAAACTTCTTCATTTATAAAACCATTCAAAAAAGCACTTTTCACATCCATTTGAAAAAGTTTAAAATTTTTGAAAGATGCAAAAGCTAGTGTCATCCGTATGGCTTCAAGCCGTGCTACGGGTGCAAAGGTCTCCTCAAAGTCAATTCTCTCAACTTGAGTGTAACCTTGGGCCACTAACCTAGCCTTATTCCTAATCACATTTCCGGACTCATCCATCTTGTTTCTAAAGATCCACTTAGTACCAATTATTGGTCTAACGTGGGGCCTAGGAACAAGGTGCCAAACTTGGTTGCGCTCAAATTGATTGAGTTCCTCTTGCATGGCTAGCAACCAATATGAGTCCGCCTTGGCTTCGAGGATGCTTTTGGGTTCAAAATGAGAAATGAAAGCAAAGTTACCACATAGGTCATGGAGTTTGGAGCGAGTTGTTACCCCTTTAGATGTATCACCTAAGATGACCTCCTTGGGATGATTTGTGGCATATCTCCAAGCTTTAGGAAGCGGTTGAGAGCTTTCCTCTTTATCCTCTTGAACATCATCAATTGATTCTTGCTTATCTTCTTGAGCGGGTGAGTCCTTCAAGGATAGTTTCTCCATGTTTTCACCTAATGGTTCAATCTCTACAACATTCTCAACAAACACATTAGATTCTTCAAATTTAACATGCATGGTTTCTTCAATGGTAAGTGAAGATCTATTGAATACTCTATAAGCTTTACTAGTTGTAGAATATCCAACAAAGATTGCTTCAAAAGCCTTAGCATCGAATTTACCCAAATTATCTTTAGTGTTTAAAACAAAACACTTGCATCCAAAAACTTTGAAATAAGCAACATTAGGTTTTCTAGAATGATACATTTCAAAAGATGTTTTAGAAGAATTTTTACACAAATAAATATGATTTGATATATAGCATGCGGTGTTTACGGCCTCGGCCCATAGATATTGAGGGAGGTCATATTCACTTACCATTGTCCTAGCCATCTCTTGAAGTGTTCTATTTTTTCTTTCTACAACTCCATTTTGTTGTGGAGTTCTAGGACAAGACATTTCATGCTTAATTCCCTTTTCATCACAATAAGTCATGAAGAGTTGGTTAACAAACTTACCACCTCTATCACTCCTTATTTTTAAAATCGAAAAACCCTTTTCTCTTTCAACTCTTTTTCGGAAAATCTTAAAATGAGAAAAAGTTTGATCTTTGTGTTCCAAAAAGAAAACCCAAGTGAAACGGGAAAAATCATCAACTAAAACAAATGCAAATCTACTGCCATTTAATCTCTTAGTTTTAGTAGGTCCAAAAAGATCCATATGAATTAATTCTAAAGGCCTAGTTGACATGATATCCTTGATTGGTTTGAAGAAAGACTTGGTTTGTTTTTCAAGTTGGCACGCACCATAAATGCGGTCTTTCTCAAACTTCAAGCAAGGAATACCCTTCACTAATTCCTTTGAATTAATCCTAGAAAGATGGTAAAAAGATGCATGTCCTAATCTTCTATGCCAAAGCCAATAATTTTCATCAAAAGCATTTAAGCATTTAGTAGAACAATCCAAATTAAGCATGTCAATGATATAAACATTATTATCACGAAAACCGTTGAGAATACAATCATTGGATTTAACATCAAAAATCTTGTAAGAAGAATCATCAAAAACAACTTTAAGTCCACGGTCACAAAGTTGACTAATGCTAAGCAAATTATGTTTCAAACCATCAACAAGTACAATATTTTCTATAATGGGAGATGCACCAATTTGAATGTTACCTATACCGATGATAGTGCCTTTGGAGTCATCCCCGAAGGTGACGGTGCCACCTTCCACGTATCTTGATAGGGTTGTAAAGTTATTGATGTCCCATGTCATGTGTCTTGAACAACCACTATCAAGGTACCACCGCTCCTTACGTCTTGGAGTCTTGGTGTGTACCTACATCAAATAATTTAGGACTTGATTTTGGTACCCACATTTTCTTGGGTCCTAAAGAGTTAGTGCCATGAACCCAAACAAGATTATTTGATCTATTTACTTGGTCATAACAAAACTTAGCCAAATGTCCATTTTTACCACAATAAGTACATCTATACACTCTACCATATCTAAAAGCATAGTGAGTGTGAGACTTGTGAGCATGTGTGGATTTAGCATGAGTGTGGTGTGAAGTGTGAGCATGAGGAATCTTAACATGAGAATCTTTAGCATGAGGGGTGTGCTTTTTAGAAAACATTTCTTCAATTTTCTTAGTGTTAAAAGCACAATCCTTCAAAACCTTTTCAAAATCAACCATTCTAGTTTTTAAAGAAGAAATTTCTTTTTCATCAATCTTAGGAAATTTTGCTTTACAAGCAACTTTGTAAGCACTAAATTCATTTTGGGTAGAAATGAGATTTGAAGAAATTTCATCTTTTTCTCTAGAAACAATAGCAAGTTGATTTTTAAGAAAAGCTACTTCCTTTTCCAATTTAGAGCATTCAATCTTTTTATTATCATAGGTTTTTGAAAGTTCAACAAAGGCATGAATAAGAACTTCTTTACTTAATTCATCTTCTTCATCATCAAGAGGTTGAGGGGTTACCTTTGGTGTGTTTGCCATGAAACACATGTTTGCCGTATCCACCTCTTCTTCGGACTCGCTTTCCGAATCCCAAGTTGCCTTGTACGCTTTCTTTTCTTCCAGCTTCTTTGGCTTGAAGGAGGAAGTCATCTTCTTCTTGAACTCCGGGCAATCAGCCATGATATGTCCGGGCTTTCGGCAATTGTAGCATATAATTCTTCTCTCCTCTTTGCCTTCAAATTTCCTTCGGAAGTTGAACTTGTTCTTCCGGTACATTCTCTTCACATTTCGCACAAGGAGGGAGAGCTCCTCATCTTCTTCATCTTCTTCTTCATCGTCTTCAAGAGTGGATGAAGACTTGAAGGCTATGGATTTCTTCTTTAGTGGAGCAGCCTCTTCTCTTTCTTTCTTTTCCATCTCATGGGTCTTTAAGTTCCCAATGAGACTAATGAGGTCCATCTCATCCCTGTCGTTCAACTCTTTCAAGGAGGTGGCCTTTATCTCCCATGATGTAGGAAGTGCCCGAATCACTTTTCGCACCTTTTGGTCATTGGAGATGTCATCACCTAAAGAAGAAAGAGCATTGGTGATTTTAGTAAATCTAGTAATCATACAATCAATAGATTCTTCATCAATCATTTTAAAGGATTCATATTGAGACCTTAAGAGATCTATCTTAGCTCTCTTAACTTGTGAAGTCTCTTCGTGTGTGACCAATAAATGTTGCCAAATCTCATAGGCGGATTGGCAATGAATTACCCGTGTAAGTTCATCCTCATTCAAGGCGGTTAGGAGGGAGTTTTAGGCCTTGGAGTTAGCCTCATATTCTCTAAAGGTAAAGTCGGTCCATATGCTCTCATCACTATCGGGTACTACATAGGGTTTGGTCAAGGATTTAGCTACTAAGCTACCTAAAGATTGCAAAAAGATAGTCATCCTAACCTTCCAAATAGGGAAATTTAGTCCATCAAATTTAGGAGGGGTTTTGATGTTATAGGCCATGTTTACTAGTGAATGAATGGATGAATGCAAATGTTGATTAGCAAATTTTAAGGATCTCACTAAGGATGTTAAGCCAAACCTAGAGTCCAAGCTCTGATACCAATTGAAAATCACCAAGAGGGGGTGAATAGGTGATAATGCTAATCAATGCACAATTTAAAATGATAATGCAACAATCGCCCAAAGCAAGACTAGAAGCCGAATTCCTCACAAGAGGCTCTGAACTCCTTCCTCTTGATTCCTCTTAAAATGAGTTGGAGGTGCGCAATGCAATCTTGTTGTATGGGACTATGATTGACAAGATGTATGAAACAAGTGAATATTGCAATGAAGATTGAAAGCAAGTGATAGTAGCAATGAAAGTAAAGCAAGAATCAAGTGCAAGTAAACCAAACGCAAACACCGAGAATTGTTATCGAGGTTCGAGCACCCAGCTCTACTTCCCCGCCTTCCCCAGAAGGATTCCAACCACTTTCACTATCACAAAGATGTCACAAATACACCGGATTACCCAACTCCACAATCTCAAGTATAAGCAATCTCTTAGTAGTCAAAAGACCACAAACTCTCTCTTACAAAATTCTCTTCCCTTACAAAGATCCTTAGAGAACAATGAGTAGGAATGAAGCTCTTGTTTGTAAGTGAAAAAGAAATCAGAGAATTTGAAAACACTTCAGAAAATGAGAGAGATTTTTAGCACAAAAACCAAGAAACAAAGCTCTTTTGAATGCCTTAAACTTTTGAAACTTTTGCAAATTTTTCTTGTAAACAATCTCTCCCTAAACACCCTTATTTATAGTAGAGGGCTAGGGTTAGATGATGAAACTCACTTAAGGCTAATTAGAAAGTATTAGGATTAGCAAATGACATTTAAACCCTTATTAGAGAGAAAAAGACAAAATAAATCAGCTTTAAAATTATAGTCGTTACTGTTCAAACGGCTATTCCGGTCGACCGGTCGGTCGACCGAAGTACAAAAATAAGAGCCGTTGCCGGCTTTCGGTCGACCGTCCGGTCGACCCAAAAATACAGAGAGCAATGGTCTTGCAGTCAGGCAGGTGTCGGGCAACCGCCCGGTCGACCGTGAAACGTGCACACGGATACGCACTGCTGCCAGAACCTCGGTCGAATGGGTCTGTCGACCGGATTGACCTGACACAGGGTCGTCCGACCGGACGGTCGACCGGCGCAGGTCAAAAATCAAAAACAGAAATAGATTTTGAAGGGAATAAAATATTTTTGAATAGGAATATGTATTAAAACATAAAGATGACTTTGTAGGCAGAAGATTGTATACTAAAATATTTTGTACATATTATAAAGAATAACTTAGAAATAGGATGTGTGCAAAAACGTGTGTGATAGAGCTTCAAATTATTCACTATTCTTTAACAAAACTATGAAACTAAAAACAAATCTAATGACAACTTCTTAAGCAAACTTGAAGTCTTGAGCCATGCTATGCCTTGCTAGAGCCTTCTCTTCTATGTTCCTTCCTTGATGTGCAAGATGCCTTCTTTGCTTCATGAACCTAGAAGTTTTTGCAATAGCTAAGCAATGGCCTCCAAATATGGTACTAACCTGAAATTTATCTTGAACAAACTTATTAGTACCAAATAGCTCTTATTTGTTTTGTTATCATCAAAACTCTAAACAAATGGAGTTATAACCTTATGGGCCAACACTTATATGTATGCACGTGGGTTAGTTCGGATATCCAAAGGGTAGACATAACAGTGTAATATCTTTTGTATCCGTGTTGGGATGTACATATAAATATATATATAGCAAGTTGCTTGTTTGCAAAGTGATAATGAATATGGTATTAAAGTGATTGCATGAAACTAAAATTTTATCAAAAAATTATTTTCATGTGTGAAGTATGTTGACTAGACGTCCTTATCTTATAGGAAGGACACATGGGTCTAAATCAGCTACCACCAAATGAGTCTTTATCGTTCGGTGTGTCACATTAAAGTGTGATGGGGAGTGCACACCCCATGGACAACAATGAAGATTCTGAAGTCCAGATAGGAGGAGGTAATGGAACTCCAGGGGTGATGTCGGAGTGTCTCACTCAGTTAATGACAAGAACAAATAATAACAACTCCCACCGAGCATTGAAGCAGTTTCAGAAAATGAAACCGCCTGTATTTGAAGGGGAGATGGATCCTTTACAAGCTAAAGCATGGCTTCTCTAGATAGAGAAGATCCTAGATGTAATGAACTATACCGATGAGCAAAGAGTATCTTTCTCTTCCTTTATGTTTCAAAAGGAAGCAAAACATTGGTGGAAGGCGGTGAAGAATAGTGTGAAAAGTACAAGAGAATTAATCACTTGAGAATTTTTAGTGAACAAATTCACTGAAAAATATATTCCAGAAATAGCCAGAGGCAAGATGGCGTCAGAATTTTTGGAATTACGGCAAGGCCTGATGAATGTGTCCTAATATGACCAGAGGTTCACTCAATTATCCAGATATGCTAATGCCTTAGTGAAGTGAAGCAGAAAGGACAAAGAGGTTCATGAAGGGCCTGAGATAAGAAATTCGAGGCAGATTGATTCCTCTGCAACTGAAGAATTATCTCCAAGCAATGGAAAGAGCCTTGGAGGTAGAAATGGATATGCAAGTGGGTCATGAAGACTGGGTGAAGGAAATTCCCAACTCAAAGCACCCCCGATATCAAGGGCCGTCAATGACGATGGCATCAGGATCCATCAGTAGTAAGGGATTTAGATTTAATGCCACACTTCAAAGAGGAGGATGGGCCAGAGGCAGAGGAACATGGTTAAGAAACAGAGAGACTTTCTCGAAAGCACAGGCTACCTCTGTGTCCCACCCCAGAATCTCGGAGGCCCCTTGGTGCCAGAAGTGTAGAACAAACCATTTTAGAGACTGCCTCCAAGATAGGGCTTGCTATTTTCGTGGAGGAGTGGGGCATTTAAAGAAAAATTGTCCGGCGAGGCGCGGAAGCCAAGGACATAGTAGGGGAAGTGGGAGGCCAGCTATGAGAATGAACCCTCCCAGGGGACCAACCCGTAATTTTATGCCGCTCAGTAATGCTCCACGTCCTGCTGCAACTCAGTCATCTGTCCAACAGCCACGGGTGCAAGGAAGAACTTTTGCATTAACCCATTAAGAAGCAATGGCCTCAAATGCAATAGTGGAAGGTATGATCTCCATATCAGAACATATTGCCCATGCATTGTTTGATCCTGGAGCTACTCATTCATTTATATCTAGTGCTTTTGCTTATAAATTAAATCAAGTATCAGAACTCCTAGGATTTCAGTTGGTGGTATCCACACCCATAGGGGTAAAGATAATAGCTAGCACTAAATATGTGAATTGTGAAGTGAAGATTGGGGAGATGAAAACATCTATTGATTTGATTAAGTTGGAAGAGATGGAGTTTGATGCAATACTAGGAATGGATTGGTTATCCGCTTGTGGTGCCCAGGTGGATTGTAATAGGAAGAGGATCATCTTTAGAATGGAAAGAGATTCGAATTTATTTTTGAAGGGGTAAAAGTTAGTTATGATATACGCTACATATCGGCCATTAAAGCCACCAAGTTAATGAGGCAGGGATGTCAAGGATTTCTGGCTTCAGTTTTGGATATCACTAGAACTGATATTAAGATTGAGACTATTCCAGTTGTGAATGAGTTTCCTGATGTATTCCTGGAAGATTTACCAGGCTTGCCCCCAGATCGAGATGTAGAATTTGCTATAGATGTGATGCTCGGTACTGCCCTAATTTCACACTCTATACAAATAATGTCGCCAGATCTTTAAAGCAAAAATCACAGCGACTAATTTCAAATCATGAGTGGGGTAATTTCTTTCATGAGTTTTCAATTGTCGGGATGCGTAGGCAATAACTCCCCATGTTGCATTAACACACATCCCAGTCCCAATTTTGACACATTACTGTAGATGGCAAATCCTTCAGTCCTCGAAGGTACAGTTAGAACAGGAGTAGATGTTAGCTTAGTTTTAACCTCCAGGAAGCTCTTTAATGGATATGTAATAGGGTCATGAAGACTAGGTGAAGGAAATTCCCAACTCAAAGCGCCCCCGATATCAAGGGCCGATGATTGGTCGCTAATGTTGCATATTTAATATCATATGTCCATACTTATTATAGAATAAAAGCCTGCATTGTCCTAATTAATTGTTTAATTTATTTGCAGGCCCAATCTTTAAGGAGATGAAGAGAAATGAGCCCAACGCCCACCAAAATTCTGAATTAAATCAGAATTAATTCGCACTCACTGAATCAGGGCAAAATCAAGAGGTTAAAAACCGGTTGAGAAGAATTCTCTCAGAATCGATCGGTTAAAGTTAAGAATCCAAGGCCATTTTGTCAGAATCCTGGAATCAAACGAAGAAACAAACTGAAGATAAATGCAGAAGGATATCCCAGACTGACCCACCAACAGGGTGTGGCCATCTGGCCGCGAAAACGCGGCAAAAGCCGCATTTTCGCGGCAAAGTTGGGGAGTTAGGGGGAGCGTTTGCTCCCCCGACCTCCCCGGGATCCTATAGATTGGGGTTTTGCCTATAAAAGGCCTGTACTTGCGCTGAAAATGGGACGACCATGGAGAGTTAGGATTTAGACTAGTTTTCATTGGTAGTTTAGGTTTTTCTTTTCTTTATTATGTAATTGTAATGTGTATGTAAGCTTAGGATTAGATGATGATTCATGTAAGTAAGAGAGAGACGCATATGTTGAGAGTGACACCGATATACCCTCCTCCTTTCTTCCATTGTTTCAAGCAATAAAAGGTAATCTTTTTGTGTTCTTCTTTACTTTCATTTTCTTTTGTTTTCGTCTTCCACTTCTACTTTACCTCGTTTGTTTTTGTTGAGTTTACAAGTGAATTCCAAAGCACAAGTATAACGATGTTATGTGAGTGCCAACGATAGTTCATGAAGACGTTCTCCTCCTCAAGATGTTCACTTCATGCTTGTACGAAACTTGATGATATAATGCGAACGGGGACTGAGCTCGGGCTTATGATCTATGTGTTGAACGCCTCCTAAACAAAGGTAGAACATGCAAGGTTTCCAAGTAAGTCATCAATCAAACTAGGTAAGTATTTCTTCACTCTTCTTTCTTTCTTCTCTTTTATTTCTTTAGTATAGATCACCACATCTCCCAAATCTTCCAAATCGTTTTCACTCTTTTTCCAATTCATTTGTATATAGTCATTCTCCGGTTTTCTCCACTTTCTATTCTACCACTTTCTTCTTAACTTTAACATAACTCTTTTTCTCTTTTCTTTTTAAGAAACAAAGAAGAATCTTCGTTTTATTTTCATAACGATTTCAATAAAGAACGTAAACGCTTCTATCGCAAAACCCTCCTTGTGGATCACGACCCGCATAGCCACTTGCTATAGCGGTAAGAATTGAGCACTTGCACATCTTCATTCTAAATCTAAAATTCGTATTTTGTGTGCAGGTATTGCCTCAATCAAATTTTGGCGCCGTTGCCGGGGAGGGTAACGTTGTTTTTATTGAAATCTGAATTTTTATTGAAAATTTTTTAGAACTAAAACAAATTTTCTTCTCTGTTGCAGGTTAAAGGGCAAGCAAAGCAGGAAATTAAAGTTGCAGTAACATAAAAGTGGCCTTGGGCCTCTGCTCTAGAAAGCAGAGACCAAGTGCCCTCTGCTTTGCCGTGGATCCGCGGCCAACGCCGCGAAAACGCGACAAAAAGGAGTGGACTACTAACATTCTTTTTGCAGGGCTGCTTGCTTTGCAAATTGTAGTTTTCTGCAACTTTACTTTTTCTTATATGCCATCACATAAGCCTGCTAATAACCAACAGTAAAACATTTGTTGAAAAGATAAAAAATTGATTAAACGTTTGCATTTTATGCACGTGTCTTTTCAATTCATTTATTTTTACTGTTGAAGAGTGCTGGAGAAAGGTACGTATGCATTGCATTTAGCATAGGACTCACTTCTTGGTTGATTTATATCGCTTTGAGTGAATCTTATTTATCTTGTATACTTGCACAAATTGATTTTAAGGGCACCACCCATTAACAAGATAAGGTGGGGATTTAATCATCCTTCCTTCGCCCAAAAATCAGATTCCAAGCACTCACTAACCCAAGCCTAACTTAAAATGAGTAGACGTTGGCCCTAGGGACATCTCGGACTCAATTAGGAGATTATCCTAAGGGGAAAAGGTGTTGGAATTTGACTCTTGTCAAATCAGTGTCTAGGAAAGGGATAAGGGCCGAAAGCCCGAAGGTTGGTGGTTATTTAATTGAGGAACGTCTTTGACGGAAAACCTCCCACCAACCTTGCCCTGACCTGGCTGATTAGCTTGTGGTCAAAGTCTGCATTGGACCTCCCGTTGACAGTCTAATCAGTTAGGAGTCGTCTAGGTCATAGGTCTACCCTAACTTAGGTTAGAATTTTTTTCTTTTTCTTTTTTTGTTTATTTGTTTTTTTCTTTCTTTTTGTTTGTATTCTATTGTGTGATAGGGCTTATAATAATAATTTTTTCAACTTTAATAATAATCCATATTACACATCGAATTCTTTTTCGGATATTACCAACCCGGCATATCATAACTTTAACCAACCTAGTGTGCCGGATTGGTCTTATCCGAATGAATATAACCCATACCCCCCATCGTATGACTATAATTTCCATAACGATTTCAACTCTTCACAGAGTCAGTGGGGATTCACCTCCCCCGAGCATAATTATCAACCAACTTGTCCTCCTTCTCCACCTAGTCCACAATATTTTCAAGATTCATACTCAGTTCCACCCGTCCAAAATAGGAAACCATCAATTTTTGAAATGAATATGCGTGAGTCCAAACACAAATCCCAAAATCTGATGGACTCACAATTTCACTACACTTCCAAGACAATTCTTCATCTTTTCATCAAAACAATGAACCTATCAATTATGAAAAGATGCTTGAAGCCATGACACAGGCTCAAAACACTCGTAATCGTGACATAGATATGATGGTCGAATCTCTACATTCTCACTGTTGGACCAGTTCTGATGTCACCAACCATTCTGTTAGAGCCGAAGAGTCCTGTAGTTTTGGAAATCAAGATTCCATTTCAGAACAACCATTTGAACTTGCCCAAACTCCAAATTTTGAAAAAGATATTGACAGTTTAGTCTTTTCCTGAAATAGAACTTGAAAATGAATATGATCCTGAACCCCAACTGAGTGATTCAATTCTACTTCCTGATTCGATTATGACTCCGGTATCTTCACCTCATTTTGATCTTTTCCCCGAGTCATCGTTGGATCCTATGCCTATTCATCATGAAATTGAACCCCCCATCTTTGAGGATCATATTGAACTTGACCAATTATACAATTTTGAAAATCCTATTGACAAATTGGCAAGTTCTCAATTTTTTGATATTGAACTCAATGAGATATGTGACCTAGATTCTCAAATCTGTGATCTAGTTCAACTTTCTGAATCAATATTGACTTCTGTTTTGTTACCAAACTTGAGTAATATTTTAGAGTCAATTTTGATTCCCCCACCTATCATTCTTGAACTTGAATCACCAATATTAAGTCACATCTCATTGTTAGAAAATACATGTGGACTTGAGTTTCAATTTCTTGACTTGGACCCAATTCCTGAACTTATTTCGACTCCTGAACCTTTACTTGACTTAAGTCACCTTCCTGAGTCGGTTTTAGTTCCAGTCCTTCCTGAGTCCAAGTCAATCATTCTATCTTTTCACACTCATTTCTGGGACGAGGTGGTTGACAAATTTGACTCTGAAATCAGTTATGGAATTTGGAAATTAGATGGGTTCAAATATTTAATAAAAATCCTTTATGGATTCACAATTTTAATGGGTTATATTAGTGAAACTTCTGGTGGGTTCCTCCGGATCCCACTAAAAGTCGATTGGGCCACGTTTCATGGACCAATCAGACCACCACTGGAACCACCACCTTTAAGGTAACACTTTCCTTTCCTTTCTTCTTTTTCATGCATCTATGCATTAATTCATACATTGAGGACAATGCATGAGATAGGTGTGGGGGAGGGTCTAACATAGCTTAGGTTTTCTTTGTTATTAAAAACTTTTTGAAAATAGAAATAATATTTTGATATATTTTTTGTAAGAAATTAAGTTAATTTTAAGGAATAGGAAAATCTAAATTCAGATATCTTATACTTGGTCAAAATATGATTATTTGTTTGATTTTTAGGGTTAGGAAGAAAATTTGTCAAAGTAATTTAGTCTTGATCTTTACCTTGATGAAATATGCACACTTCATACACTTACACGCTTGGGGTTCAAAAATAAAGATTCTTATGCCTTATAAAAAAATATTAAAAAAATAAACAAATCTAATTATTGATTAGCTAGGTGCTTTGGCCTAAGCAAGCCTTAGTATTTATGTGAAAGATAATTAGATAAGTTTGAAAAAAATAAAAAAAAAGGAAAACAAATCTAATTATTGATTAGCTAGGTGCTTTGGCCTAAGCAAGCCTTAGTATTTATGCGAAAGATGATTAGATAAGTTTAAAATATATAAAATTCTCTGATTAAGCTGGGTATTTGTGCCTAATAAAGCATAAGTATTCACGCCTAAAAGTGATTCATATAATAAAATTCTTAGTTTTGTGGCCTTATTTGCTCGAGTCCTTAAGTCCTTGGGGTGTCTTCTCACCCGGTGCCCTAAGACCGTTTGGTTTGGGAGTCATCGATTAAAGGCTCGTTACATGGGCAGATTAGAAAGCCTAATAGAACTAAGGAATAATACCACCAAAAAATATATATATATGTATAAATAAATAAGGCATAAGGGTTAGAGTTAATGAACCCTTAGTCAAAATTTTCACGATCACAAGGTGCATATGACTTAAGGTAAAGTAATTGACTAGATGAGAAGTACAATTTAACTCCTTACCTTGATTGATAACAAATTTTTGAATAGAGACTAAGTTTAGGAATGAAAAATTCAGTCTTCCTATAACTTATAGATTGCTTAGATCTTACAATTATATTTCAAATATTTTTCTCTTTCAAAATGCCTTTCGAAAATACTAACTCTTTATTTCTCTTTCTTCATGGATTTTGTGGGTGTAATCCGCTGAAAACCCTCACGAGACAAAACTCGTCCTATAGGGGAAACCAAGAGGTTTAACGGCTTGTTGCACATGCTCAGTGCAATCGCGTGACCTGCGAAAGTGGTCTAATAATCCTTAGTATAGTTTAGTTGTTTTGCTCGAGGACGAGCAAAAGATAGGTATGGGGGTGTGATTGGTCGCTAATGTTGCATATTTAATATCATATGTCCATACTTATTATAGAATAAAAGCCTGCATTGTCCTAATTAATTGTTTAATTTATTTGCAGGCCCAATCTTTAAGGAGATGAAGAGAAATGAGCCCAAAGCCCACTAAAATTCTGAATTAAATCAGAATTAATTCGCACTCACTGAATCAGGGCAAAATCAAGAGGTTGAAAACCGGTTGAGAAGAATCCTCTCAGAATCGATCGGTTAAAGCCAAGAATCCAAGGCCATTTCGTCAGAATCCTAGAATCAAACGAAGAAACAAACTGAAGATAAATGCAGAAAGATATCCAGACTGACCCACCAACAAGGTGTGGCCATCTGACCACACCCTGGCCGCAGAAACGCGGCAAAAGCCACGTTTTCGCGGCAAAGTTGGGGAGTTAGGGGGAACATTTGCTCCCCCGACCTCCCCGGGATCCTATAAATTGGGGTTTTGCCTATAAAAGGCCTGTACTTGCGCTGAAAATGGGACGACCATGGAGAGTTAGGATTTAGACTAGTTTTCATTGGTAGTTTAGGTTTTTCTTTTCTTTATTATGTAATTGTAATGTGTATGTAAGCTTAGGATTAGATGATGATTCATGTAAGTAAGAGAGAGAGGCATATGTTGAGAGTGACACCGATGTACCCTCCTCCTTTCTTCCATCGTTTCAAGCAATAAAAGGTAATCTTTTGTGTTCTTCTTTACTTTCATTTTCTTTTGTTTTCGTCTTCCTCTTCTACTTTACCTTGTTTGTTTTTGTTGAGTTTACAAGTGAATTCCAAAGCACAAGTATAACGATGTTATGTGAGTGCCAACGATAGTTCATGAAGACGTTCTCCTCCTCAAGACGTATCACTTCATGCTTGTGCGAAACTTGATGATATAATGCGAACGGGGACTGAGCTCAGGCTTATGATCTATGCGTTGAACGCCTCCTAAACAAAGGTAGAACATGCAAGGTTTCCAAGTAAGTCATCAATCAAACTAGGTAAGTATTTCTTCACTCTTCTTTCTTTCTTCTCTTTTATTTCTTTAGTATAGATCACCACATCTCCCAAATCTTCCAAATCGTTTTCACTCTTTTTTCCAATTCATTTGTACATAGTCATTCTCTGGTTTTCTCCACTTTATATTCTACCTCTTTCTTCTTAACTTTAACATAACTCTTTTTCTCTTTTCTTTTTAAGAAACAAAGAAGAATCTTTGTTTTATTTTCATAACGATTTCAATAAAGAACGTAAACGCTTCTATCGCAAACCTCTCCTTGTGGATCACGACCCGCATAGCCGCTTGCTATAGCGGTAAGAATTGAGAACTTGCACATCTTCATTCTAAATCTAAAATTTGTATTTTGTGTGCAGGTTTTGCCTCAATCAGCCGTTAATGACGATGGCATCAGAATCTACCAGTAGCAAGGAATTTGGATTTAATGCCACTCTTCAAAGAGGAGGATGGGCCAGAGGCAGAGGAACATGGTTGAGAAACAGAGAGACTTTCTCGAAAGTACAGGCTACCTCTGTATCCCACCCCAGAATCTCGAAGGCCCTTTTTGGTTCCAGAAGTGTAGAACAAACCATTTTGGAGACTGCCTCCAAGATAGGGCTTGCTATTTTTGTGGAGTAGTGGGGCATTTAAAGAAAAATTGCCCGGCGAGGCGCGGAAGCCATGGACAGAGTAGGGGAAGTGGGAGGCCAGCTATGGGAATGAACCCTCCCAGGGACCAACCTGTAATTTTATGCCACCCAGTAATGCTCCACGACCTGCTGCAACTCAGTCATCTGTCCAACAGCCACGGGTGCAAGGAAGAACTTTTGCATTAACCCACCGAGAAGCAATGGCCTCAAATGCATTAGTGGAAGGTATGATCTCCATATCAGGACATATTGTTCATGCATTGTTTGATCCTAAAGCTACTCATTCATTCATATCTAGTGCTTTTGCTTATAAATTAAATCAAGTATCAGAACCACTAGGATTTCAGTTGGTGGTATCCACACCCATAGGGGTAAAGATAATAGCTAGCAAAAATATGTGAATTGTGAAGTGATGATTGGGGAGATGAAAACATCTATTGATTTGATTAAGTTGGGCGAGATGGAGTTTGATGCAATACTAGGAATGGATTGGTTATCCGCTTGTGCTGCCTAGTGGATTATAATAGGAAGAGGATCATCTTTAGAATGGAAGGAGTTTCGAAATTTATTTTTGAAGGGGTAAAAGTTAGTCATGATATACGCTACATATCGGCCATTAAAGCCACCAAGTTAATGAGGCAGGGATGTCAAGGATTTTTGGCTTCAGTTTTGGATACCACTAGAGCTGATATTTAGATTGAGACTATTCCAGTTATGAATGAGTTTCCTGATGTATTCCCGGAAGATTTACCAGGCTTGCCCCCAGATCGGGATGTAGAATTTGCTATAGATGTGATGCCCGTTACTGCCCCAATTTCACAAGACACTCCATACAAATAATATTGCCAGATCTTTAAAGCAAAAATCACAGCGGCTAATTTCAAATCATGAGTGGGGTAATTTCTTTCATGAGTTTTCAATTATCGGGATGCATAGGCAATAACTCTCTCATGTTGCATTAACACACATCCCAGTCCCAATTTTAACACATCACTGTAGATGACAAATCCTTCAGTCCCCGAAGGTACAGTTAGAAAAGGAGCAGATGTTAGCTTAGTTTTAACCTCCAGGAAGCTCTCTAATGGATATGCAATAGGGTCATGAATACTGGGTGAAGGAAATTCCCAACTCAAAGCACCCCCGATATCAAGGGTCGTCAATGACGATGGCATCAGGATCTACCAGTAGCAAGGAATTTGGATTTCATGCCACTCTTCAAAGAGGAGGATGGGCCAGAGGCAGAGGAACATGGTTAAGAAAAAGAGAGACTTTCTCGAAAACACAGGCTACCTCTGTGTCCCACCCCAGAATCTCGAAGGCCCCTTGGCGCCAGAAGTGTAGAACAAACGATTTTGGAGATTGCCTCCAAGATAGGGCTTGCTATTTTTGTGGAGGAGTGGGGCATTTAAAGAAAAATTGCCCGGCGAGGGTTGAAAGCCAAGGACAGAGTAGGGGAAGTGGGAGGCCAGGTATGAGAATGAACCCTCCTAGGGGACCAACCGGTAATTTTATGCCGCCCAGTAATGCTCCACGACCTGCTCCAATTCAGTCATCTGTCCAACAGCCATGGGTGCAAGGAAGAACTTTTGTATAACCTACCGAGAAGCAATGGCCTCAAATGCAGTAGTGGAAGGTATGATCTCCATATCAGGACATATTGCCCATGTATTGTTTGATCCTGGAACTACTCATTCATTCATATCTAGTGTTTTTTCTTATAAATTAAATCAAGTATTCGAACCCCTAGGATTTCAGTTGGTAGTATCCACACCTATAGGGGTAAAGATAATAACTAGTACTAAATATGTGAATTGTGAAGTGATGATTGGGGAGATGAAAACATCTATTGATTTGATTAAGTTGGGCGAGATGGAGTTTGATGCAATACTGGGAATGGATTGGTTATCCGCTTGTGGTGCCCAGGTGGATTGTAATAGGAAGAGGATCATCTTTCGAATGGAAGGAGTTCCGGAATTTATTTTTGAAGGGGTAAAAGTTAGTCATGATATACCCTACATATCGACCATTAAAGCCACCGAGTTAATGAGGCAGGGATGTCAAGGATTTATGGCTTCAGTTTTAAATACCACTAGAACTGATATTAAGATTGAGACTATTCCAGTTGTGAATGAGTTTCCTGATGTATTCTCGGAAGATTTACCAGGCTTGCCCTCAGATCGGGATGTAGAATTTGTTATAGATGTGATGCCCGGTACTGCCCCAATTTCAAAGGCACCATATCGCATGGCCCCTGCAGAAATGAAGGAACTTAAAACTCAACTACAGGAATTATTAGATAAGGGTTTCATCCGGCCAAGTGTATCTCTCTGGGGAGCACCAGTTCTGTTTGTTAAGAAGAAGGATGGGAGTATGAGATTATGTGTTGACTATCGGGAATTGAATAAGGCCACTATCAAAAATAAGTACCCTCTTCCTCGGATTAATGGCTTATTTGATCAATTACAAGTTTCTTGTATATTTTCTAAGATAGACCTTAGGTCGGGTATCATCAGTTAAAGGTCAAGCCAGAAGACGTGTCTAAATAGGCTTTCAGGACAAGATATGGACATTTTGAATTTCTAGTCATGCCGTTTGGACTCACTAATGCCCCAGCAGCATTTATTGACCTAATGAATCGAGTGTTTCAACCATATCTTGATCAGTTTGTGGTGGTCTTTATTGATGACATTTTGATCTATTCAAAGAATGGGGAAGATCATGAGAATCATCTTAAAATTGTCCTCCAAATCTTAAGGGAGAAGCAACTTTATGCTAAATTGAAGAAATGTGAATTTTAGTTGGAACAAGTGGGGTTTCTTGGCCATATTATATCTAAGGAGGGAATATCAGTAGATCCAATGAAAATTGAAGCAATCAAAGACTGGCCTAGACCCACAAATGTCACCGAAGTTTGAAGTTTCTTGGGATTAGCTGGATACTACAGAAGATTTGTAGAAGGATTCTCTGTAATTGTGGCACCATTGACCCAACTAACTAGAAAGAATAAGAAGTTTATATGGGGGGAGGAACAAGATAGGAGCTTCCTGGAGGTTAAATTCAACCTAACATCTGCTCATATTCTAACTGTACCTTCGGGGACTGAAGGATTTGCCATCTATAGTGATGCGTCAAAATTGGGACTGGGATGTGTGTTAATGCAACATGGGAGAGTTATTGCCTATGCATCCTAACAATTAAAAACTCATGAAAGAAATTACCCCACTCACGATTTGAAATTAGCCGCTGTGATTTTTTGCTTTAAAGATCTGGCGATATTATTTGTATGGAGTGTCTTGTGAAATTTTTACTGATCAAGTTTGAAGTACATTTTCACACAAAAAGAACTGAATATGAGACAGAGGAGATGGGTAGAACTAATGAAGGGCTATGATATTACTATCCAATACCACCCTGGAAAGGCCAATGTAGTGGCTGATACCCTGAGTCGAAAATCAGGAGGGACAATGGCCACTCTGATAACTCGCCAAGCAAGATTATTAATGGATCTAGAGGAAATGCAAGTAGAGGTTGCGAGTCATTGATTCTTCCAATACTAGGTATCAGCTGAATCAAGTGAGCATTCAATTTGATTTATATGGCAAAATCAAAGAGGGCCAACATAGAGATACTCAAATAAGGAAGATTATGAAGAAAGTACAAGAAGGAGAACTCAAGGTGTTTCAAATAGAAGATGATGTATTAAGATTTGGATGCAGATTATGTGTGCCGGATGTAGCAGAGATCAAAGAAGAAATAATGCAGGAGGCTCATTGTACCCCGTATACAGCTCATCTGGGGAGCACAAAAATGTATCAGGATCTGCGTTATAATTCTGGTGGAATGGAATGAAAATAGATATTTCTAATTTTTTCCACAAGTGTTTAATCTGTCAGCAAGTAAAAGCAGAACATAAAAAGCCCCCAGGATTGCTAGTACCATTACAAATTCCTGAATGAAAATGGTGTCACATTGCTATGGACTTTGTTACTGGACTTCCTCAGACATTCCAAGGACTAGATATAGTCTAGGTAGTGGTAGACAGACTTACTAAATCTGCCCACTTTCTCCCTATCCGGATCAATTATTCAATGAAAAGATTGGCTCAAGTATATATCCGAGAAATAGTTAAACTGTATGGAGTACCTGAGCCCATTGTATCAGATCGGGAACCTAGATTTCAATCTAGATTTTAGAGGAGCCTATCCAAAGCTATGGGCACTAAATTGCAACTCAGTACAGCAGCACACCCCCAAACAGATGGATAGTCAGAGAGGACCATTCAAATATTGGAAGATATGTTGAGAACTTGTGTATTAGATTTTAGGGAAAGTTGGGACAACTCTTTACCCTTAGTGGAGTTTGCTTATAATAATAGTTATCAGTCCACCATTGGTATGCCTCCATTTGAAGTATTGTATGGTAGAAAATGTAGATCACCGATCTGTTGGAGGAAGTTGGGGATAGAAGGATATTCGGCCCTGATGTGATCCAAGAAGCTATTGAGAAGATCAAGTTGATTAAGGAAAGGATGAAAGCAGCCCAGAGCAGGCAAAAAGCTTATGCAAACAATCGCCGCAGACCACTAGAATTTGAGGTGGGGGATAAAGTTTTTCTGAAGGTATCTCCAATGAAGGGAGTAAGACGCACTGGCAGTAAGAACAAATTAGCTCCTAGATATGTGGAACTATTTGAAATATTGGATAGAATTGGACCGGTTGCTTATCGTTTAACCTTGCCTCCTGCTTTGGAGAGGATGCACAATGTATTTCATATCTCTCAGCTGAGGAAGTATGTACCCGATCCTGATCACATAATCTCCTATGGACCTCTGCAAATACAAGAAGATATGTCATATACGGAAGAGCCAATGCAAATCCTAGATCGTAAGGAGAAACAGTTGAGAAGAAAAAATATTTCTGTTTTATGGAGGAATCAACATATTGAAGATGCAACTTGGGAACTAGAAGAGGAGATACAGAAGGACTATCCACATTTGTTCCAAAGTACGTTAAGTTTCGAGGACGAAACTTCTATAAGGAGGGTAGAATGTAACACTTGTCTTAACTAATCACCTTTTTCCTAATATTTAAATGCTTTAGGGAGGTGATGGGGGAGTAAGTATTCATGTAGGATACTATACATTATACTATACATATTAGTATGTATATATATGTATGTATGTATATAATGAAATACAACCTCATGCTTGTTGACTTTGCCACCAAACCCTCACCATGCTTGTGGGTACTGGTACCTCATGAAGGGGGGAGGGATGGAACCTTACTTATAGGGTAAGGTATATGAGTAGAGTGATGGTGTTAGGGAGGAGCACTTATCATGATATTATTGAAGAGTTTGGGCTATAAATAAGGGGGATGAAGAGAAAAACTCTCATTTGGCACTCTCTCTTTCTCTTCATTTTCCAACTCCCCAAACATTTTCCTCCTTTCCTTTTTCAGCCGGCCAAGTCCAGCACCAGCAGCAGCCCATTATCCCCCTTTTTCTTCACATACACATACTCTCTCCCCCTCTCATTCCCTCACAAAGATTTCCCTACTTCCTTTATATAAGAAAAATGCTTCCTTTACAAGTTTTAACTCCTCCAAAGACCCAATAGAATAAGCTAAAGTGATGATCTAACATCACCCTAAAAAGGGATTATTGAAGTTAAGATTTCGAGTTAGGAGGGTGATATTGGTTGAACGGTAAGCAAAACCTTAAGATTTCTACCCCTCTTATACTCTTTTAACTAAGAATTAATTATGATAATTTTGTGACCTTGTAGACTCCAATATAGCGGGAAACCAAGCTTGATAAGGAGATACTCGCTTCAAGGGTGAGTAGAACATTCGAACCCTAGTAATATAGTAAGAAAAATAAAACTTGAAATAAAGTGGAGAAATTGCTAAGTTATAAATGGACGAGAAATGCACGATGATGCTTGTGCATGGCTTATATGTTAATATATACATTATAAATAATCATGTGGTATTATGTTGTTGTATTTCTCATGAGTACTTACATGGGTGCATGATCAACATGTTATTATGAATGCATAGTAGTCTAACACATGCCTCTTAAAAAGAAATAGTTTATGAACGAATATCATACTTGACTTCATGCATATGTTTGGCTACACATATATTGGAATTATATAACATGTTGGTTATCTTGAAAAGGATTGCATGTTGTTAGTTTAATAAGTGGTTACTTATTCATATTAATGTCTTTCTTAATATTGGCATCACGTAAAGTAGGAATCATGTGAATCCTTTATATTGTTATTGTCTTATGAATCCTTGCATGTGGCTATTACATGAAGGATATGATTATTGCATGTTTGGAGGAAGGGACCGGGTTGAACCGGAGGTGATCGAAGGGGAGAATAATACGTGGTAAACGTATCGGAGGAAGGGACCGCGTTGAACCGGAGGTGATCGAAGGGGAGAATAATACGTGGTTAATGTATCGGAGGAAGGGACCGGGTTGAACCGAAGGTGATCGAAGGGGAGAATAATACGTGATAAACGTATCGGAGGAAAGGACCGGGTTGAGTCGGAGGTGATCGAAGGGGAGAATAATATGTGGTAAACGTATCAGAGGAAGAGACCGGGTTGAACCGGTGTGATCGAAGGGGAGATTATATTTTATATTGATCATGTATGTTATTATGGTTAAGATAGAAATTGTATGTTAAAACTATAAAGAATTGATATTTTAGACTCTAAGATAAGTCGACTTACCTAGGCAAATTCACCAGTATCAGTCGACTAGCCCTTGGGCTAAGTCAACCATGGAAGGGAAAAACAGGTATACAAGTCTCAGGAAAACACTTTTAGTCGACTATATATAAACTGTAAGTTGACTAGCCTCAGTTACAGGAAATAAACAGAGAGTGAACAACTTCTTTTAAACATGATTAGTCGACTACAGTTGACCTGTAAGTCGACTAGTACCTAGCGTAGTCGACTATACAAGATAGGTTAGTCGAATAGTTAAGTTATAGACAGCCAACAGAGAGTTAACACCTTTTTGAACTGACCCTAGTCGACTATAGCTTCTATCTAAGTCGACTTAGGGTATAGTTAGTTGACTATAGGCAAGACTTAGTCGATTATCAGGACCTGTTACTGAGCTTTGGTCAAGAATTTCCATACCCAAAAATGTGTAAAAATAGTATCAATTATAAGTGTTAACTTGATGATAAAATTTCAAATAAATCTACATAATGGACATGCATATAACACTATTTTACTCACTGAGCTGTCGAGCTCACTCTGTTCTCATTATCACCTTCAGGTTTGAACAAAGGTAAGGAACCCACTTAATGGCAACACATGCAGGATAGGTGTCAACGGAGATATTTTTACCCTTTTTGCTTGTTCTGGTGATATGTATATTGTTTTTAGGAAACTATGCAAAAACTTCTATTTGGATGTTTACTATGAACTTGTATATATTGAAATGCTTGGTGCTAAACTCAAATCCTGTACTATATTGTGATATAGCAATGTATTAGACTATGTTTTCTAATGAATTGTCAGATCTATGTTTTGGATATATGCTAAATCATGTTAAGATCATACATGCTATCAAGGTGGATATTGATGTAAAGTATTCAGTAGGGTGATGTTAGCTGAAATTAAGGTATTGTAACTTGATGGGTCCCGTGCTTGGATTAAGGATAATCTGTGATGATTGTAAACTATATGGAAATGATTAACTGGGACCGTTACACAATATTTTCCTCTATCCTTAGCCGTTAGAGGCATTTGATCATTTTGTTACTTTAAGTAACACAATGTATCTCCTGGGTTTTCACTCCGCAGATGAGCTGGGAATTAAAGGAGTGGACACGAATTTCATGAGAACTTTATCTAGAGATTATCCTCGGTCACCACGTCTGGAGATAAACGTGGAAACAGTGGAAAGGTTTTGTAAAAAGGTGTTTCACGAACCTTCTTCAATGAGTTGGCTTGATAAGCCATCAAAAAAGCTCATTTGACCATTCATTCAATCGGTCATCACATCTTAATACGAACATGGAAACAGTGGAAAGGTTCTGCAAAAGGATGCTTCACGAATCTTCAATTATTTATGCTTGATGAGCCATCAGATAAACTCATTTGATCTTTCATTCAATTGTTCGGGCCCTTTGGACGTTGGGTCGAGTTTTAATCGATCGAACAGGAGTAGGAAGGTATACCACCACTGTATATAGAAAAGTCAGGCTGGATAAACCATCCTTCTGATTGTAAAGAAGAACACTTGAAACTGTTGCTTGGGCATGCTTGACTTCAAAATATGACCTATTCTTCCAAGTTGAAGATAGGTACATATCTATATACTAGACAAGGCTAAAAATTTGATGTTTTGCCTTTATCTTTTCTTTGATGTTTACATCATGCATCATATTATCACCCATGTTCAATTGACTCGGCGTTATTTAACTATGATGTGACTCATTGAATGAGGAGAGAAGATTTTCTTTGGCACTCTTCCAAATATCTTGAATCCTAAACCCTAATCCATCTTTGTCATTGCTCTAATGTTGACATCATGCATCACCAATGTTCAATTGGTTCGGCGTCGATTAACGGTGATATGATCTGATGATGGGACAGCTTCTGACAAGTTCATTGGTAAACTAGAGAAGAATTATAAGGATAAAACCGGAGTTCAGAATCTTGTTTCTTCTTCAATGTAACCAATGTTCGATCGCCTCAACGCTTGTCGACAGTGAATTAGAGAAGAGTGACAAGGCTAAAATCGAAGTTGATAAACTTGTTTCTTCTTCAATGTAACCAACGTTCGATCGGCTTGACATTGGTCGATGGCGATACGATCCGTTAGAGAAAGAAAGAAGCTTTTCTTTGACGCTCTTCCAAATATCTTGGATCTGAAAGTTCTGATCAGAGGTGTAATGTCAACTTGATCATAAGAAGGATCCTATCAAGGATAGTACTTCTTCAAGAATCTGTCGTTGATTGGCATCATGAGTATATCACGGTCTGGAGTTATAAGGTGATGCTCCATTTGAGTAGATTGTTTCTATTACAAACAGTCCTTCCCATTTGAGCTGAAATTTATCTTTGATTTTATGCGTCATGATCATGGGTCATCTAACGGCTAAAACCAAATCTCCTTTTTGAAATACCCTTTGCTTAACCTTCTTATTGAAGGGTTTCGAGATTTGAGCTTGGTACAACTCAATGTATTATTGAGCTTGTACTCGTTTCTCATCTAGGGCTTCGAGTTCTTAAAGACGTAGTCGATCATTGTCTTCCTTAGTCATCTTGGTCGCTAAGGCGACCCGTAATGATGGCATCTAGATTTCTAATAGTATGATTGCTTCGCACCCGTATACCAGTTGTAGGATCAAAAAATTATGTCATCACAACACTAGAATAAAAATAATTAGCGTTAAATAAAATAACTTGTAAGAAAGGAAATAAATCTCAGAAATTATGTAAACACAAATATAAGAGATTTTATCCTGGTTCAGTCGTCGTGACCTACATACAATCCCCAAGCAACCCGCTTGAGATTTTTCTTATCATTGATTTTGTACACCCAAAACCAACACCTTGTACACCATTTGACAAATCCCCTTTTCCAAATGTGTACAACTCTTCTAAGCACCAAGAAGACAACAACACCTTGTACAACTTCTCTTCAACCCGAAGACTCTCTTGTACAATACTTCTCTTTGAGTGATTACAATCAAACCTATAAGCCTTGAGACTGTATGTGATCGTGAACAAGGACTCTTATAGGTGGACTCTAAGAATTTTTCACTAAAGGATTAGAATTTGTGTAAAAAAATGAAAGTGGAATTAGTTTTCTGGAAAAAAGAATTTTTCAACAGAGTTTGGACAGAAAACTAATGATATGAATTGGTGTAAACAACTTCGGACAACATCCCTATTTATAGGTGAAATCTATAGTCAGTTAGAGAAGTATCAACTTGAATTTGAATATTAAAACGTTAGATAAAACACCAAAAATTAATAACTGTTCAACAGTCAGAAACTGTTATAAGTCAACTAGGGGAACATGATTTGCCGGGGTTAGTCGACTAATCAATGGAGCAAGTCGATTACATGAAGACTGATACAGATAATAAGTTTCTGGAAACTAGAATTAGTTGACAAGCAGAGTTTATAAGTCGACTATAACTTGTATTAGTTGACTAGCAATGTTGATAAGTCAACTAAAATTGCTAAATAGAAAGTTGATATCTTTTTAAGACAATACTTAGTCGACTATAGGACTTTTATAAGTCGACTAGACAAGGTATTAGTCGACTACAAGAGGGGTCAAGTCGACTAATAGGAAGGGTCAAGTCTACTTATAGGAAGGGTCATGTCTACTAATAGGACTATTTTGTGTGTGATCAAGACTTTTAACAAATATCTAAAAAAACACAAAAATACTACAAATTACATTTGTTATCATTAAAATAAGTTCCAACATTCTCCCCCTTTTTGATGATGACAATGTGTGTATGCACAAGCTCTCCATATAGAGAAACTCCCCGTGCAGAAAACATGTTATCACAAATATGTGTTCTCCCCCTGCATAAAATGGGTTATAACAGATATAGATAACAAGTGTTCTCCCCCTGCATCATAACATATATATGATATATTTTCACGTGTTAGAAATAACTTATATCATCAAGTATTCTCTTTTCTTTGTATGGTACCTATAAGATAAAACATTGTTAATGTCACCAATCATAACATGATCAAAATATTAACCTTTAGAAATTCAAACCCAATTTGAATTTGGTTTTCATCTGTTAGTATAAACATAATTGCATGAATTACATATATGATGTATATATGATGTAATATAAGTATTTTTATCCATATTATTTAGATTTTTAGGAATCCAAATATATTTAAACTTTGATTTCATGGTCTTCTTAACAAAAGAACTATCATTATTCATTTTGTAGACATGTGTAATTCTTTCAATATTATTTTTTGAACAACCAAGACCAATATGCTTATCTTTTGAAAATTCAAGTCCAAAATGATTATATGAAATCTTTTGATATGATAATATATCATTTAAAGTTTCTTTTCCTTTATTAAACTTTGTCACATTTTTCAAAAGTTATTCATATTTATCTTTGAAACTTGTTATGTCTTTATCTAACACAGAAATTCTTTCATTTAATGACATAGTTTCTCTTTTCAATAAAGTATTATCTTGTAATAAATTCTCATTATCCTTTTTCAATAATGATATAACTTTTTCAAAATCATCTTTTTGAGAATTTAAGAAGAAATTTGAGAAATATAAAATGAATTTTCGTTGATGAGTCTTTCATTTTCCTTTGATAAAACTTTATTTTTCATATTTTCATTCTTAAGATCATTATATAATTCATGAAATGCATCTAAGAGTTTAGTATATTGTACATCATCTTCTTTTTGAGCCATAAAACAAATGTTGGCATGTTCAGTGGTTTCTTCTTCATCAGAGGAAGAGGAATCACTATTCTCCCATGATGCCTGATAATCTTTCTTCTTTTAATCTTTTTTCTCTTGAATATTTCTTTGTTTTTGAGCAATGGGCAATCCTTCTTCATATGACCTATTTTATAACAATTAAAACATTTAAACTTACCTTACTTCAAGAACTTTCTGAATTTTCTTGAGAGCATTGCCATCTCCTCTTCATCATTATCTGAATTGTCCATGTCTGAGGATGTATAGAAGGTAAGTACTTTATTCTTGGATAGAGGTTGTTGTTCATCCTTTTTCCGCTCTTCAAGTTGCACTTCACATGCCATTAAATTACCAATAAGGTTTTCTAATGACATAGTTGAAAGATCATTTGCTTCTTCTATTGCAGTGGTCTTCTTCTCCCAATCTGATGTGAGTGCACGAAGAACCTTTCTAACTTTTTCGACTTGAGTGTACTCCTTTCCAAGGGATGCTAAGGAATTCGTAATGTCGGTGAACCTTATAATCATTTCTGAAATTATTTCGTTCTCCTTCATTTTGAAGAGTTTGAACCTGTGAATAAGAACAGAAATTTTAGGTTCTTTAACCTTATTTGTGTTGGCCCAAGGTTACAATCACCCGATTTTAAAGTTTTGATGATAAAAAAAACATATATAGTTATTTGTACTAATCAACCTTAAGTGTTTAAGATTATTTCAGGGTTCTAAGGATATAAGAAGTTTCTTCCCCTAAAGGAAAGTGGTATTGACTCAAGATGACTCAAATACGGGATCAAGAATTCAAGTAACACAATGATGCAAATGGAAAAGCCCGATTGAAGATCTTGTAGTCACCTAGACCCTTGTAAGATTTTAGTATGTTAAAGAGTACGGGTATGATAGATGTGCTCAAGAAGTTACACACACAAAAATATACTTTTCAAAAATACAAGCTTTGGATAGTATTGGTTTTGTCGCATGTTTGGTATTTATACATGTTTCATAAATTTTCAAATTTTTATATCAAGTTTAGAATGTGTATTTTATCTCCTATACTATGCTATATAACCCTCAAACCAATGCAAAATATTTTAAAAAATATTTCCAAGTTCAAAAATTGTTTATGCCGGTCTGCATGAGCCTCACTCTCTGTTTGTGCCGGTCGGTCGACCGGCTATTCAAATTTTTCTTTTTAAAATGACCTGAGGACGACCGGACCGTCGACCAGAGCCAACGACTATAATTTAAGTGATGTGCCGGTCGACCAGCCGGTCGACCGGCAGACGTCCAGACTGGCATAACGGCTCTATTTTGGATTTGTTTTGTTTTTATGGGTTCCAACGGCTCTTTGTTTCCAGGTGGTTAAACTGTCCCTTAATGGCCTAGTATCACTTATGAATGTTATTTATCCTTTGCCTATAAATAGAGGTCATGGGTTTTGATTTTTCAACAAGAAAAATATCCAAGTTTCAAGTATTTTCAAGAGAAGAAGTGTTTCATTGCTTCCTATTTTTAAGTTCTTCTTTTTCAAAAGCTTTTCAGTTGGTTTTTAATTCTTCAAAATCTTTTCAACTGATTTTTCTTCTCTCACTTAGCTTCTTGAGCCTAAAAACATACTCTACTCTATAAGAAGCTGTAAGAGAGTGTTTATGGTCTTCCTAGATCACCAAGTGACTTGTATTCCATTGAGTTATGGTTCCTCTTGTATGGAGGATAGTATTGTTGGAGTTGGGTACTCCAGTCTTGAGTAGACCAAGTTGTAATCCCTTGGGTGTAAGGTTCCTGTGTGAAAGTTTTCTTTGTGGATATAGTGGAAATCCTTCATAGTGCGGGGACGTAGAGCTGTGGCTCGAACCTCGAAACAAATTTTCTTGTGTTTGCGATTAATTTCTTCATACTCTTTATTGCTTTACATTCTTATACTTGTGATACTATTTGTCTTGCTTTTCTATATTGCATTCATTTCATCTTCTTATATTTTCGGTCTTTACTCATATCAATAAGAAAGCAATTAAGTACATCAACTCATAATCTAGAGGAATCAAAGAGAAGAAGTTTTAGAGCCCTTCACTGAGAATTCGGCTTCAATTTCTTGTTTTGAGTGACCGCTTGCGTTTTTCATCTCAACTAGTTTTAAAAGTGCATTTGATTAGCATAACACCTATTCACCCCCTAAATGTTTTTCAATTGGTATCAGAGCTTTGGTATTTAATTTCTTGGCTTAACAACCTTAGAGAGATCCTTAGTTGCTAATCATCTTTTTCATATTTGATCCTCATACACATTAGTAAAGATGGCCGAAGGATTAAGACCCCACCCAAGTTTAATGGCCTTAACTTTCCCATATGGAAGGTTAAGATGACTGTATTTTTGTAATCCTTAGGAAGCCGAGTTGCAAAAGCGGTGACTAAACCCTTTAGCGCACCCCTTGGCGATTAGGACACTTGGTCCGATATTGCTACGAAAGAGTTTGACGCAAATGCTAGGGCACAGTATGCTTACTTCAAGCTCTTAATGATGATGACATAGCTAGAGTCATACACTACAAATCTGCATAACTTTTTAGTCACTCATGAAGGAACATCACAAGTAAAGAGGGCTAAAATTGACCTCTTACGTTACTAATATGAAAACTTTACCATGCAAGAAAATGAGTCCATTAATGATATGGTTACAAAATTTATAAAAATAACTAACGATCTTGCTTCCTTAGGTGACGGCATTGACAATGATTAAAAAGTGAGGAAGATCATTCATGCGCTACCACCATCTTAGGAAGTCAAAGCTACAACCTTGAGGAGCTCAACGACAAGGAGGAAATGGAGCTCATTGGTCTTATAGGCAACCTTAAGACCTATGAGATGGAAAGAAAGGCTAGAGAAGAGATGGCTCCTCTAAAGAAAAAAAGCAATCGCTTTCAAAAGCTCTTCCACCTTCTCCGACGAAGATGATTAAGATCTCTCTCTTCTTGTGAACAATGTTCGAAGAATGTATAACAAAGTAAAATTTTAAAACAGAAGAAGATGGCAAGGAAAGGAAGAAAAGAAGATCATTTGCTTCAATTGCCGGAAGTCGGGGCACATCGTTGCGGAGTGTCCGAAAAATAAGAGCAAACCCTGCACCTCCAAGAAGCCATACAAGAAGAAGGCTTTAAAGGCTACTTGTGATTCGGAGAGTGAATCCGACGAAGAAGTTAACATGGCTCACATGTGTTTCATGGCAAATGATAACACAAATAAGGTAATTCCTGAATCATCTATTGAAGATTGTGAATTATCCATCGATGAATTAGGAGAAGCTTTTGAAGAATTATCTCACAATTATAATTTTCTTAAAAAGAAATTTTAAAAAGGAAAAAGGAAAATGAAACTCTTAACCACAAAATTTTCATACTCACAAAAGAAAAAAGATGATTTATTTTCAACTCTCACTTCTACTCAAAAAGATTTTGATGCTTATAAGATTTCTTGTAAAGCTAAATTTTCACAAATAGATAAAGATGAGATTTCTATCCTAAAGAATAAAATTAACTCTTTAGGAGATATTTTAAAGAAATGTGAATTTGACAAATCTAAATTGGAGGTTATGTTTCCTAAGAAACATATCCCAAAGAAACAAACTTATGCCACACATGAAAAACACCTAGAGGGGGGTGAATAGGTGTAATTGCTAATCTAAGAAACTCAATGCAAACTAAGTGCGCTAAATGCGGAAGCTAATGCAAATTATGCACAAACTAATACAATACAACAAGTGTAGCCGAATTCCCCTTGCGAGGCTCTGGACTAACTCCCCTTGATTCCCTTGAAATGGGTTGAGGCGCTATGTGAAGCTCTTGTTGGATGAGTACAAGTTAGGCACACACACACACAAGCAATCCAAGCAATAAGAAATATGTGCACACACAATCAAGCCAAGCAATCAAGAATGAATAGCAATATGAATAAATGCAAGGCAATATGAAATATGCACAACACAAGCAAATATGATATGATATGAATATGATGCTTTGCACAAATATAAGAGAGAGAGTTAGAGAGACAATGGATCAATACGCAAACGCCAAGATTTGTTTCGAGGTTCGAGCACCTTGCTCTACATCCCCGCCTACACCACCGTGTAGGATTTCCACTATCTCAACTCCCACCGAGGGAACCTCTACCGAAGAGGATTTCTTACAACTCTAGGAGTACCTAACTCCTCTCTCAATACAACCTCCACCGAGGCCAACAACAACCAACAACAACACCTCTACCAAAGAGGCTCACAAACCAATCACCCGATCACCTCTACCGAAGAGGGATACAACAAGAATAAGGGTGTACAACTTAGAGGTTTACAACAACAACCTCAAACACTCTCTTTTCTCTTTTTCCACAAAAACAAGATCCTAATAGTTTAGGATAGTATGATATAGCTCAAGTGTGGAAACAAGGTGTTTTTGGAAACAAGCAACAAAGAAAAACTACTTGGGAAATCACTTGTAAATGATTGAAAATGAAAAACAAAACAATCTCCCAAAACCCTAGCTTCTTTGATTTTCCAAAAACCCAAAAACAAATAAGATGAAATCTTTTTGACTTAAAAACTCTTTTAAAAACTCTTTTAAACTCTTCAGAAAACTGAAAATTTTTAGCTCAAAAATTCTTATCCAAAACAATGGAGAAATGGGGTATATATAGCCCCTAGGAAAAACTAGCCGTTAGGCTGAGTTGGCAGTCTGACCAACTGCCGGTCGACCGGCCCGGTCGACCGCCAACGGTCAAATTTGTGACCGTTGGGCAACATCGATCGACCGGTCCGGTCAACCGAAATAAACCGAGAGCAGAGCTCTCAGGCCCGGTCGACCGTCCACTGTGCCTAACAGACGTGCACGTCTGTGCACGTCGATCGACCGGATCGGTCGACCGGCCCTTGGTGCGGTCGACCGTCCCGGTCGGCCGACCAGCCTGTCAGCACAAAACCAGGTCAGAAAAATTTGGAAAAATATTTTCTAAAAAATCTTTTATCTCTTTTAAAAATACCATAAAAATTGTTTTATCATTTTATGTTGAAACATAAACATGTGATAAAAATTTCAAGACAATATATCAACATATCAATTCATTTTTGTGTCTTGCCAATTTTATCAAAAACAAAACTTGTATTTTTATCAAACTTGATTTTTCCAAAACATGAATAGGATAGTCAAAATAAGTTTGTTTACCAAGTTAAAAGCATGTATGTATATCTAGAACATATCTAATATACATAGGTATAAGGTAAACTTGTTTTGATCTATTATTCATGAAAACCAAAAAACCAAATCATGAAACGTGTGTGATTTGTGCACTTGAGCATATCAACTAAACTAAGCTTTACAAATATGGATCTAAAACACAAACTCTAAACTAGATACCTAAGTCTTCTTGACGATCTTCATCTTCAAGTAGACTTGCCCCAAAACTCCGTGATTCTCCAAGTGCAAAGGTATGATCTTTAAGCTTTGGCACCGGAATCATCATGAATAGCTTCTAATCATCTTGTTGAAGCTAATCACCAACCTAATATCCTGTTAATGATCTGAAACTTAGAAACACAAGAATATTAGTAAGCATAACTACATGAGTGTTGATCATCATCAAAACTAGAGTGGAAGGCCATTGGGCCAACAATCTCCCCCTTTTTGATGATGACAAAACTCATGGAGTTATATATGCATGGATTACAGATAAGCTTCAAGGAAGCTCCCCCTTAACTCATGCATAGGGATAAACAATAAATATATGCAATGAATATTAAACATGAAACATGCATATGCATAAACAATAAATGGTTCTAGATATCAAATGGAATATTCAAAACAAAATAAGCTCTAGATACCAATTACAAAGCAAACTCTATATATCAATTAAACTTAGTATTCTTGAGATTAAAACATAATATATGCATAAACATAATATATGCATAAACATAAGCATGCATATAAAACTTCATAAATCTTTCTCCCCCTTTTTGTCAATCATCAACAAAGGGGTAAACAATCAAAACCATAGATAAAACGAGGGGTAAAAATCTTTCTTCCCCCTTTTTGTCAATCAAAACAATGCAAACAATGTTCTCCCCCTTTTTGTCTAAAACAAAAAAAAACAAAGTCAATAAGGGGTGACTACAAACATGATATCAATTAAAAAATATGTCAATGAAGCATCTTGATACCAATAAACAAGGATCAATATATGTTATATGCTATATACATTCATGAAGAGGAAGACGCTAAGTTAGCTTCCCTACACATATGCATTACATGAAGAAGGGATGACAAGCCCCAATTCACATAACACATATTATGTAATGCATAAGAGGATATGTGAAGCTCCCCCTACACACGTATATCATATAAAGAAGAGTTGTCAAGCTCCTCAATTTATAATATACTCAACATGAATCTATATGTAAGAGAGATGTTAAGCTCTCCTTGCATATAGCAAATACAAATCAAAACTTTGAATATTTTCTTTAAACAACATTTTGAGATACCAATTGTAATTAAACATAACAAATTACCAATTGTAAAACAACATAACAAATTTGAATGTCTAAACACAAATTTTGATACCAATTGTAAGAATATATTTCATTTTGAAAATATATAAACAAATTTGATGTTGATATCATATGTTCAAAATAACAACTTTTGATCATAAAGAGTGGGAGTACAAATACCAATTGAAATACAAAATCAAATTTTCTCCCCCTTTATGAGATACAAACTAAAGACATGCATAGTCTTGATAACAATTTAAAAATAATCAATTAAACAAAATTGAAACTCAAGCACTAGCATAAATACAAACATATATATGTATGAAAGATAGATACCAATAGAAATTGATATACTTGGAATTTAAAGCATACATACATACAAAACATATATGAGTATACAAGAAGATCAAAATGATACCAATTGAAAGAGTTCAATGATACCAATTGACATAACAATAAGTTCAAGTGTATACATCATATTATCTACCACCCAATCATAATTCAAGTTTTAAAGATTTTCAATTTAGGGCATACATGAACATGATCTCCCATCCTACCGCCCTTGGAAGGTAGGGGTTTTCAAAGATAGATTTAAAAATGTAGTTTTGTTTGAAAATCACTACCAAAATGAAGAACGCCGCAACTAGTTAAATGGAAAATTTGTTAACTAGCACGAAATCCTTCAAGCAAGGAATAAAACAAAATTGAAATTCACATGATAATCATCACTCTAACCAATAAAGCATAACTCATGAGAAACAAAACATGAGCAATAGATATGAGTGTACAAATAATATGTGAAGATCATAATCATGAAAAATATTTCATTAAGCTCAATTATTCCTTAAAAACACGAAATCATCAAAACTATCTAATCTTCACGGCATATGTATGTCTAATACAAACTAAAGTATACATACATATCCAAGATACAAACGAGTCCACAAGAATATATGCATGAAGGCACGTGGCTCAAAAAGGATACTCATGTATAGTCAATAGTTTGGATAAGATGGACATATACATGAAGTTAAATATTGACACATAAACATGAAAACATGTAAGGCTAAATTTTCATCAAAGCAATTTCATTTCAAGGTATATGTATGATTTGTCAACACAAGAAGTATACATACATATCCCTTAAACACACTTTGAGTCCATAATAGATATTTGCATGAAAGGCAAATGACTCAAGGGGTATACATGTATATCTTAAAGTTTGGCAATACAAACATATACATGAAGTGAAACACACAATCATAAAATAAATCCAAAAATGGAATACAAGTTTGAAATGTATGAATCATCAAAACTAGACTATACTAGCACATCTAATGGGTTCAAATAAGCGTTCAAGCTCATACATATATAGATTTATTTGTGGCCCACTATATGTACAAGTATAATTCCTAGTCTTAATGAAAACTAACATCTAAACAAGTAACCTTAACATGAAGCATCAAAACACAATATAAAAATCATCATGATAAAACTAAGACATGATTACTATGTAAATTCACATGTATTAGATTCATGATGTACATTATAGCTTAAACAAACGGTGAGAACACTAAATGTGAATCAAATAAGCATGTGTGTCTAAAATACTATACATGTATGTCAAGGATCTAATAAACATGGAATGAACATACTAATCCATAGACAATGAAACATGCTATAAAACATCAAAACATGCTATAAGCAATGAAATGGAAAGCATGTAAACAATAAATGGGAGTAAAGGATTGTTACCAAAACCGAAGAAGCAACTCTCCTTGTCTCCAAAACATGGTGGTCATCTCCACCAAATCTTCCCTTGAAAGTGATGCATCCAATAGATTTCCTTTAAGTCCGGAATGCATCCACTCCAAGGTGTCATCACTCTCACGTCATGTGAGAGCCCACACCTACATCAAAAATAATAGGAGGGGTGGTCTTTGGTACCCACATCTTCTTGTTGGGTCCATGGGGGTTAGTCTCATTTCTAACCCAAACAAAATTCTTTGCTAAATTAGGAGTATGTAATCTATCATAACAAAATTTAGCAAGGTGGCCCCTACGTCCACAATGTGTACAAGTGTACACATGAGCATACTTGTGATGGGTGTGTCCGTGTGGAGCATGTGTATGCCGTGATGGGTGTGCATGCATAAAGGATGGAACTTGATTCTTTCGAACCAAGGTTTCCAACCGTGAGTGGTTCATGGCACATTGGCTCATAGTGGAGCCCAAACAATCTACTCTCTTCTTTAACATACAAATATCATCAATAATTTTAGAAGAAGAGGTACATGCATTAGGTAGACTAGATGAAGAAGCTACACTAGCATGGCAAACATGTGCATCAAATTTATTTTGCAAAACAATATTCTTATCTAAACAAACATTCAACTCATTTGAAATAGAAATGATTTTGTTTTTCAAAGCAACATTCTCTTTTAAAACAAAATCAACTTTAGAAGACATATTTTCATTTTTCTTCAAAAGAGTTTCACAATCATTTTTAGATTTTAAAACTTTATTTTCCTTAAGTGCAAGTTCTAATTGAGATCTCAATGAATCCCTTTCATTATAGACCTCAACCTTCTCTTGCAAAATAATATCAAGTCTAGATTGTAAACACTTATTTTCTTTTTCAATTCCTAGACTTTTCTTTTTTAAAATCTTATATTTTTCTATAAGTTTTTCACAAACAATTGAAAGTTCTTCATTCAAAGCATGGGCATCAATATGATCATTTGAAGAACTAGCACAATCATTACTATCTAGTTGAGTTTCCGATTGTACCTCAAGGGAGTCATTCCCTTGGACCATGAAGCATTGTGGATCGGATTCTCCACTAGATTCCTCTTCTTGAATTTGAACTTGAAGCTTGGAGGTGTTGGTGGTTGTCAATTTGTTCCACACTACAAAAGCGGAATCAAAGTTAGAAACACATAAAAGATAATCTTTAGATAAAGTGCTTCTAATGGCCTCAAGGGCTTGTGCATTGGCCCCTATATGATTGCAATCACCAAGATAACATCTCTTGGTGGCGGCAAGGAAGACATGCGAACCTAGGGTTTTTAGGTACATGGACATCCTATACTTCCAAACATCAATGTTGGAAGGGTCAAAGCTAGGAGGGGTCATGAAGTCCATGGGATAAACTAAATATGTGCAAACAATCAAATGCAAATGTAGATTAGCAAGCAAATGGATCACTCCTAGGATGTTAAGCCTAAGTATCAGGAGCACTAGCTCTGATACCAATTGAAAAACACCTAGAGGGGGGGTGAATAGGTGTAATTGCTAATCTAAGAAACTCAATGCAAATTAAGTGCGCTAAATGCGGAAGCTAATGCAAATTATGCACAAACTAATACAATACAACAAGTGTAGCCGAATTCCCCTTGCGAGGCTCTGGACTAACTCCCCTTGATTCCCCTTGAAATGGGTTGAGGCGCTATGTGAAGCTCTTGTTGGATGAGTACAAGTTAGGCACACACACACACAAGCAATCCAAGCAATAAGAAATATGTGCACACACAATCAAGCCAAGCAATCAAGAATGAATAGCAATATGAATAAATGCAAGGCAATATGAAATATGCACAACACAAGCAAATATGATATGATATGAATATGATGCTTTGCACAAATATAAGAGAGAGAGTTAGAGAGACAATGGATCAATACGCAAACGCCAAGATTTGTTTCGAGGTTCGAGCACCTTGCTCTACATCCTCGCCTACACCACCGTGTAGGATTTCCACTATCTCAACTCCCACCGAGGGAACCTCTCCGAAGAGGATTTCTTACAACTCTAGGAGTACCTAACTCCTCTCTCAATACAACCTCCACCGAGGCCAACAACAACCAACAACAACACCTCTACCAAAGAGGCTCACAAACCAATCACCCGATCACCTCTACCGAAGAGGGATACAACAAGAATAAGGGTGTACAACTTAGAGGTTTACAACAATAACCTCAAACACTCTCTTTTCTCTTTTTCCACAAAAACAAGATCCTAATAGTTTAGGATAGTATGATATAGCTCAAGTGTGGAAACAAGGTGTTTTTGGAAACCAGCAACAAAGAAAAACTACTTGGGAAATCACTTGTAAATGATTGAAAATGAAAAACAAAACAATCTCCCAAAACCCTAGCTTTCTTTGATTTTCCAAAAACCCAAAAACAAATAAGATGAAATCTTTTTGACTTAAAAACTCTTTTAAAAACTCTTTTAAACTCTTCAGAAAACTGAAAATTTTTAGCTCAAAAATTCTTATCCAAAACAATGGAGAAATGGGGTATATATAGCCCCTAGGAAAAACTAGCCGTTAGGCTGAGTTGGCAGTCTGACCAACTGCCGGTCGACCGGCCCGGTCGATCGCCAACGGTCAAATTTGTGACCGTTGGGCAACATCGGTCGACCGGTCCGGTCGACCGAAATAAACCGAGAGCAGAGCTCTCAGGCCCGGTCGACCGGCCCGGTCGACCGTCCACTGTGCCTAACAGACGTGCACGTCTGTGCACGTCGGTCGACCGGATCGGTCGACCGGCCCTTGGTGCGGTCGACCGTCCCGGTCGGCCGACCAGCCTGTCAGCACAAAACCAGGTCAGAAAAATTTGGAAAAATATTTTCTAAAAAATCTTTTATCTCTTTTAAAAATACCATAAAATTGTTTTATCATTTTATGTTGAAACATAAACATGTGATAAAAATTTCAAGACAATATATCAACATATCAATTCATTTTTGTGTCTTGCCAATTTTATCAAAAACAAAACTTGTATTTTTATCAAACTTGATTTTTCCAAAACATGAATAGGATAGTCAAAATAAGTTTGTTTACCAAGTTAAAAGCATGTATGTATATCTAGAACATATCTAATATACATAGGTATAAGGTAAACTTGTTTTGATCTATTATTCATGAAAACCAAAAAACCAAATCATGAAACGTGTGTGATTTGTGCACTTGAGCATATCAACTAAACTAAGCTTTACAAATATGGATCTAAAACACAAACTCTAAACTAGATACCTAAGTCTTCTTGACGATCTTCATCTTCAAGTAGACTTGCTCCAAAACTCCGTGATTCTCCAAGTGCAAAGGTATGATCTTTAAGCTTTGGCACCGGAATCATCATGAATAGCTTCTAATCATCTTGTTGAAGCTAATCACCAACCTAATATCCTGTTAATGATCTGAAACTTAGAAACACAAGAATATTAGTAAACATAACTACATGAGTGTTGATCATCATCAAAACTAGAGTGGAAGGCCATTGGGCCAACAACACACACCCATGCTCATAAGTCACAACATTTGCACCTACATCATGCTAAATACACAACACAAACCAAACATATTCACACTCCACACACTCATCATGCATTCATGTATAGTAAAATTTATGCATGCACTTATTGTAACGCCCCGATCCTGCAGGTACGGAGACGATACTGCGACGGATATACGCAGGTCTGAAAAACCCTCACGTATATACGCTAAGTATCAGTACAAATAAGAATCAGAGTACGGAAGCACGTGGTGCATTATATATTCCAACATATGAGTACCATTACAAAGTTATCACCAGATATGACAAATATTATAAGAATATTACATCACCGATAGGCACAAATGCGAGAATACAAGGAGATATATAAGTATAAACAGTATAAATGAGGCTCAGAGCCATAACAGGAAAACTATAGAGCCAAGCAAGGGGCCTGGAAGGATAGGACTCTGGACGGTCTGCTGGGGATCTGCGCTTCAGCTGCGCCACTCTGATCAGTAACTGAGAGAATCCACAAGCTCCAAGCTCCAAAACCTGGACATGAGGATCCAGGGGAGTCAGACAGAACTCCCCGGCCAGTGGTGATGCGAATGTCAAGTGGCAAGCATAGATAAGCACACGTGTAACGATAAATCCAAATCATAAACATGTATTGAAAACTGTGTCGTGAGTACAAGCATGCAGGAGCAAGTAGATATACAGCAATTTATATCAAGCAGGGAATACTCACGGTATGATAAGATAAGGGCAGGAGACTGATAGAATAGAACACAAGTGGTAAAGCAGGATGTAAGCAGGTATAATACAATAACGGTCATGAACCGGAAATCCGATGTAAAACTCGATGAAAGCATACTCGGTAAGCATACAACGGATACATAGATGGCATCTTTTATTATTATTATTATTACTCATCTTACCCAGATGTCTAGATATGTGAACTAGCGTCCCAACGCACATATATCCACATCTGAGTAAAGCAAGGTTGTTATTAGAAACCAACGGGGTTTCAATGAATAATGTTTACAGTGGGTCTCGTGCATGCCCAGGACCACGGTCCAGGACGTTCCATTACTGATGGTCAGAACCAGCCGCAAGGCATACAGGAGGGTCTTATCGAATGCCCTTATCAAGATGGTACCAAGAATGAGGGAGCCAACACTCCCCTCAGTCGCCTGGAGGCCCATAGGTCCTACCGGAAGTTTTAGTTGCACAACATACCTAGGGCCATTGTAAACACGAACAAAGATTGATAGCCGTAAGTTTCCCCCGACCCGATGCAAGTTGTTCTTTTTTATGATTTATTATATAATTATCAATTTACGGGAATAGTAGGTGCAAAACATGATCAGAAATTCAGGAGTACATTAGTACTATAAATTAAGGTCACTGTATATATAACACAGGATAATAAGTATAAGATTTAAGTCACTGTATGTAATACAGGATAACAAGTATAGTATTCCCATAAATGTGATAATCACAGATCAAGTATTAATATGTCAGAAGGCAGGTGATAAGTCATGTCATAGCAAGAAGCAAGTGTCAAGTAGTAGCATGTCAGGTATCAGGTAATAACATGACATGAGGTGATATCAGGCAGGTGACAAGGGACAGCATAGTATATGTTAGCACATCAAGTGAAAGCATGCCAGGTGATACAGGAAATAGTACGATATACAAGACTGGTACGAATATCAGAAAACCATGCAGTTTCAGAAAAAACAGTATAAGCAAGATTTCAAACTCTTCACAATCATAAATAGATAAATCGATAAACTGGCAGACAGGTAATTCAGTAAGCAAGCCAACATCCAAGCAGAGCTAAGCGGGGCTGGAGCGAAGCTAATGTATAACACTAAATGCTATCACGCTCGGTGAGGTTACCGCTCGCAGCGTAGCTAGACACACATGTCGCAGCAAGCGTATGAACGCCATACTACTACTCACGGTGAAGCCAAGCTCACGGGGTAACGACGCTCGGACGGAGTAAGCGGTAAAGTTTTGACGTTAGGTCCGCCTACCAGGCGTAGCATAGAGAAAATCCAGAGAACTTTAAACCTTAAAGGTTGTACTCAGAGGTTAGGCCCGAAGGTAAGGGTACCTACAGAAGGTGTTTGTTCTAAACACAAATACATAAGACAATACAAGTCGACCCGACGAAGCGGGAAAGTCCAAAAGGAAAGCGAGAACACTCGCCTAAATTCAGAAAACACTGTGAAATCTCCAATCTCTGGAATCTAGTAACCAATGCGTAAACACGCTAAAGAGAAAGTGATAGAGAGAGGAGGAAATCAAGAGAGAGAAAGAGAAAGAGAAAGAGAGGAGAGAGAAAGAGAGAGCTAGAGAGAAGTCCATGGAGAGAGTACAGAGGGAGAGAGAATACAGGGAAAGAGAGTGTACAGGGAGACGTAGTGTTGAGAGTGAGACGCGAGGATTGCAGACGCGGGGGTCACGTTGCGTAGATTCCCGCAAATGCGGGGTTGAGAGCCGCGTTTAAGTTATGACACGAAAAGAACGCATACGCGAGCATGAGCTCCGCGTCACGTTGATACAAGAACGCGAGAATCGCGTTAAGGAATTGCTTGGATGCTGGGGGTAAACTTGGCGTCTAGTAATCACACAAAAAGAAAAAGAGAAAGACAGGGAAATAAGAGGGAGACGCAGGGAAAGAAGTGTGAGAGAGACGCATGGAAACAAAATAAAGGAAAGAGAGAAGAAGGAAAGAAAAAAAAAGGAAAGAAAGAAAGAAAAGGGAAAGGGGGATGGCCGGCCGGGCCTCGCTGGCGGCGGTCGGAGATGACCGGAAGTGGCCAGAGACAGGCGGCCAAATCCCAAGCCCAAGCCAAAGTGGTGCAAGTGTAGTTGAAATGGTGAAAATGGAGTTTTGCAAAAGGGGTTTCGGAGAGAGCGACGGTTAGATTCGTTAGAAAGAGCACGACGAGAAGAAGAAGATGGTGTGTTTATTGGTGGCCAAGGTGGTGCAAGTGATGGTGGAAATGGGAGAGAAAGTAATGGTGATAATGGGTTTCTTGGTAGAAAAAGGAGAAGAAGAAGGTGGTGGTGGTTGTGTTGTTGTTATTGGAATGGAGGAGGAGATGGAGGAGAAAAAGGAGAAGTTGGAGAGGATGGAGAGGGTGGCCGGCCAAGAGGGTGGCACGACTGCATTTGCTGCTGCTGTTATCTTGTGGAAATGAAAGAAGAAAGGAGAAGAATGAAAGAGAGAGAAGGAAAAAGGGGGTGTATATATATATATATGAAAGGGTTTTGATTATTACAAGTTTGTCACCCTATTAAAGAGAGTAGCGTCTCTTTTTTAAAAAAGAAACCCGCGTCTCATAAAATGAAAACTCGCGTCTGGTAATTGGCCAGACGCGGGAATGGAACTTGCGTCCAGGGAAAAATGCGAATGTTGCGTTTAACAGAAATGACAAAAGTCATGATGACTTGATTGGAGTTGATCTGAAGTGCATTAAATGCAAAATGGAGAGAATCTCTACATTAAAGACCAGATCTGTGTCTGGTGATCCTCGCGTCTGAGGAAGGAGAGAGAAAATGAGTAGAATATAAGTATAATATCTAGATAAATTTCGGTATCTGGGAAAAACACCGAAAACTTCAAAAAAGCCTAAAAAATAAATAACTCAGAAAGCTTTTCAAAAATTCTCAAAAATAATAAATATTATTTTAAGATGTTTGATGAAATCGGTTTTCAGAAATTCAATTTCGTTTTTAAAATAAAAATCTTGAAGTCAACCGTCAATACCGGGTCGGCCGAATTTTGATGAAATCTGAAAAATCTCAGAAAATTCATTAAAAGAGAAAATATAATTTAAGAAGTAATATGAAAGCAGAATCCAAAAATTTGATTCCAATTATAAACTAAAATTCCTGGAATCAACCAGCAATACCGGCCGACACCAAATAAACCTAATTCCCATATCATTTGGTTATTTTTACTTAGATGATTGAAAGTTCTTTTTCTTGAAAGAGGTTTGCTGATAACTAACATTTTCTTCATTTACTGAATTTTGTGGGTGCAATCCGCTGAAAACCCTCAGGAGATAACTCTCCTCTTCTAGGGGAAACCTAGAGGTTTAAAAGCTTGTTGCACATGCTCAGTGCAATCGCGTCACCCGTGAAAGTGGTATAATAATTCTCTTATATTTGTTTTGTTCGGGATGAGCAAAAAGATAAGTGTGGGAGTGTGATTAGTTTCTAATACTGCATAATTTTTATCACATCTGCATATTTATCTTGTATAAAATACTGCTAATAAGAGTTTGCTCATGTGTTTTTAGGTCCATGGTGTGCAATGAAGAAGAAGATCTTAAATTACCATTTAATGGGTGATTAAATGCCTATAAAGTAGCCATTGACCTTAGGAGGAGATGCTGTCAGATCTAGGGGCTCAAATCAGACATCCAGACAGCACAACTGACAGGGGACCAAAGGGACAGTGCGCAGCAGGCGGCACTGCGCGTGTCGGGCCGCGTTTCTGCGGCCATACGGGCGCGGGCGCGGCCGCGCCCATACTTTGGGCCAGGGGTTGTCCCCCTGGCCCCTTTCCCCTGGTGCCTATAAAATCCCCCTGGGGTTTTGAAGATGGGTATATTCAGAGTTTAGGAGTTGTTATTATCTTGTTTTAGGAGTTATAGTTGTTGTTTTCTTTTTTTTTTTCTAGTTTTAATTTAGCCATTAGAGTGAAAGAGAGAGAGTGTGTAAAAGTTGTATTTGAAGGTGACAAGCTTATACAAGTAATTACATCTCTTTCTTCTTTCCATTTACTTTGTGTTTTCATTGCTTCTATCTCTTTATTTTAGTGTAACTCCCTTTTTCTTTACCTCTTCTCTCTTGTTGTTTCTTTTACTACCATATCGGACTAACTCTTTCATTGTATGGCTAACTAACTCCTAACCCACTAATCTCTAACAACTTGATTGATAAATCAAATGAGTCAATAGCGTCAAACAAGCCTTGCGTAAATGACAGCTATGGCATCATTGAAAAACACCTAGAGGGGGGTGAATAGGTGTAAGTGCCAATCTAGTGAACTAAATGCGTTAAATGCGGAAGCTTAAAAACAAATTGCAACACACTTAGTACAACACACAAGTGTAGCCGAATTCCCCGTGAAGGACTCTGGACTAACTCCTCTTGATTCCCCTAGATATGGGTTGAGGTGCTATTTGAAGCTCTTGTGGTTAAGTACAAGTGAGGCACACACAAACACACAAGCATATAATAGATATGAAAATATGAATCAATGCTCAAACACAAGCAAATAGATACGATGCTATGAATGATGCTATGCACAATATAAAGAGAGAGAGTTAGGAGACAATGGATCAAACGCTAACAACAAGATATGTTTCGAAGTTCGAGCCCCTAGCTCTACATCCCCGCCTTCACCACCGTGAAGGATTTCCAATCCACTATCTCCCACCAAGGGAACCTCCACCGAGGAGGATTTGTTACAACAATAGGAGTACCGAACTCCTCTCTCAAACCGCCTCACAACCGAGGGGTAGGCCCGTAGCCAAACAACAACAACCAACACCTCTACCGAAGAGGGTTTACAAACCAAACTCCACCTCTCACTAGAGGGAGCAAACCAACCAACTCAACCCTACCAAAGAGGGAGTAAACCAATCACCCGATCAACCTCTACCAAAGAGGGATACAACAAAAGCAAGGGTGTATAACTTGGAGGCTACAACAACCTCAAACAATCTCTCTTTTCACTTTTCGACAAAACAATGATCCTAATAGAATAGGATAGATGATAGGCTCAAGTGTGAAAAATTAGGTGTTGGAAAACAGAAACTCAAAGAAAAATACTTGGGAAAACTCTTGTAAAAGATAGAAAATGAAAGCCAAGACAAATCTCCAAAATACTCTTTTCTTTGATTTTTCCAAAAACCTAAAACAAATAAGATTGGAAGTTTAAAGCTCAAAAACACTTTTGAAAACTTATTTTTAACACTAGGGAAACATCAATTTTCTCTTGTAAAAACCTTAGCCAAAATCTCAAGGAAATAGGGCTTATATAGGCCACACAGAAACTAGCCGTTAGGCTGATCTGGCAGCCTGACAGACTAACGGTCGGCCGGCCCGGCCTACCGCCAACGGTCATATTTCTGACCGTTGGGCAATCCGGTCGGCCGCCCGGCCGACCGCCCAGATACAGAGAGCAAAGCTCTCTGGTCAGGTCGGCCGCCCGGCCGCCCGTCCCTGTGTCTGCCAAACGTGCACAAGCTTGTGCACGTCGGTCGACCGCAAGGGTCGACCGGCCTTTGGTGCGGTCGACCCGTGCGGTCGGCCGACCTGGCCTGTCAGCCACTGTTCTGGGACAGAAACACTTGTAAAAAATATTTCTAAAAATTTTTTAAGTCTTTGTAAAAATACCCAAAAATAGTTTTAACATTTTGCATTGATATATAAACCTGTGATAAAAATTTCAACTCAAATATCAAGCAATTTGAACTATTTTTGTGTTTTAACATTTCTACCAAAAACCAAAACTTGTATTTTATCAAACTTGGATTTTTCAATAGGAAATCTGATTTTTCCTAAAACTCATGAATAGACATATCAAAATAAGTTTGTATAAGATATGAAACATGTATGTATATTGAACACATCTAATATACATAAAAACCATTTAAACTTGTTTTGATCTAAACTATTCATGAAAACCAAATCCAAACATAAAACTTGTGTGTGTTGTGTACTTGAGCATATCAACTATTCTAAGCTTTACAAATGGATCTAAAACACACTAAACTATGGATACCTAAGTCTTCTTGACGATCTTCATCTTCAAGTCAACTCGGTCCAAACACCGTGATCCAACGAGCATGGCTATGTATCATCTTGACGCTCGGGCTCGGGAATCACCAAGAGAAGGCTTCCAAACTCCTCTTTTTGAAGCAATCACCAACTAATATCTTGTTACATGATCTGAAACTAAAATCACAAAATTATTAGTAAACATAACTACATGAGTTAATCATCATCAAAACTAGGGTGGAAGGCCTTCGGGCCAACAATCTCCCCCTTTTTGATGATGACAAAACTCATGGAGTTATATATGCATGGATTAAAGTTAAGCTTCAAAGAAGCTCCCCCTTAACTCATGCATAAACAAATAAACATAATGAATATGCAATGAAGGCTCTTAAACATGAATGCATAGATATGCATAAACAATAAAAATGTTCTAGATACCAATGAAATGTTCAAAAACAAAACATGCTCTAGATATCAATTAAAATTAAACTATATTAAACTTAATATATGCAAAAACATAAATATGCATATATCAAACTCAAACTCAAAATCTTTCTCCCCTTTTTGTCAATCATCAACAAAGGGGTAAACAATCAAAACAAAACAAAATCTTCTCCCCCTTTTTAATACAAGGAAACAATCATCAATAAGGGGTAAATAAAGACAATGTTCTCCCCCTTTTTGTCTAAAACAAAAACAAAAACCAAATAGGGGTGACAATCAATTAAGGTACCAATTGAAAATATGTCAAAGTAGCATCTTGATACCAATTGAAAATAAACATAGATCAACAAATAAATGGTATATGCTATATACATTCATGAAGAGGAAGATGTGAAGCTTCCCTACATAGATACATTACATGAAGGAGGGATGACAAGCCCTAATTCACATAACGTACACTATGCAATGCATAAGAGGAGATGTGAAGCTCCCCCTACACACGTGTATCACATAAAGAAGAGATGTCAAGCTCCTCAATACAAGATACACTCAACATGAATCTATATGTAGAAGAGATGTTAAGCTCTCCTTGCATATAGGCAAATCAAAACATTTTGACTATTTATCTTTAAACAAAATGTTGAGATACCAAATTTTAAAACATTCAAATAAACATCTTAATATCAAAAAAGAGTTTTTTTCTTTTAAGTATATGATATCAAATGAAATGACTATTTTCTATCATAAAGCAAGGGAGTAGAAATACAAATACCAATTGAAATACCAATTGAAATATGAAAATCAAATTTTCTCCCCCTTTATGAAATACCAACAAACACATGCATAAGCTTATAATAAGATACCAATTAAAAATTGAATCAATTGAAACAAAGATGGAGCTCAAGGTGTTGGGTTATGCTAAGCTTGAGTAAACAAAAACTAAAATTTGTGATATTTTTGAACACAAATAAAACATATATATGTATGAAAGATTAGATACCAATCGAAATTGATACTATTGGACTTGAAAAAACATACATACATACAAACATATATGAGTATACAAGAAAGGTCAAAATTGATACCAATTGAAAGAATTTCAATGATACCAATTGAAACAACAATAATGATCAAGTGTATACATCATATAACTACTACCCAACCATGTTCAAGTTTAAAATGATTTTCAATATAAGGCATACATGAGCATGATCGCCCATCCATCCGCCCGTGGAAGGTAGGGGTTTTCAAAAATAGGTTTGAAAATTAAAGTATGTTGAAAAACTCTACCAAAATGAAGAATACCGTAACTAGTTATATGAATAATTTGTAAACTAGTACGAAATCCTTCAAGTAAGAAATAAAACAAAATATTTTTCATGGAACACGAAATCCACATGATAATCAACACTCTAAGTCAAATAAGCATAAATATGACTCATGAAAACAAACACATGAGTAAACAATAAATGTGAGTGTACAAATAAAATGTGAAGATCATAATCATGAACATGAGCACTTAAGCACGATATTCCTTGAAACATGAAAACATGAAATTCATCAAAACTATTTAATCTTCAAGGTATATGTATATCTTATACAAACTAAAGTATACATACATATCCAAACACAACGAGTCCACAAAGATATATGCATGAAGGCACGTGGCTCAAAAGGATGTATATGTATAACAATAATTTGGATAAAATGGACATATACATGAAGTTAAACAAAAAATTCATGAAAACATGAATAACTAAATTTTCATTAAAACTAATTTCATTTCAAGGTATATGTATGATTTGTCAACACAAGAAGTATACATACATACCCTAAACACAATTTGAGTCCATATATATAGATTTGCATGAAAGGCAAATGACTCAAGGGGTATACATGTATATCTTAAAGTTTGGCAAAAATACACATATACATGAAATGAAAACTCATACACATAAAACAAATAAAAAAAGGAATACAAGTTTAAAATGTTTGGATCATCAAAACTAGACTATACTAGCACATCTAATGGGAACAAATAAGCAATCAAGCACAAACATATATAGATTTATTTGTGGCCCACTATATGCACAAATATATACCTAGTCTTAATGAAAACTAACATTTAAGCTAGTAATCAAGGCATGAAGCATTAAATAAAACAAAATTCATCATGATAAACAAGAACATGATTATTACGCAAATTCACATGTTATTAAACTTATGATAAACATGATAGCTAAACAAACGGTGAGAACACAAAATAATAGTCCATATTAAATATGGGTGTTCAAATATGCTATACATGTATGTCATAAGTCTAATTATCATGGCATTTTCATAATAATCTAAAAACAATAAACACGCTATAAACAATGAATATGAAAGCATGTAAACAATAAATAAGGAGTTAGGAATCGTTACCAAAACCTAGAAGGCAACTTTCCTTGTCTCCAAAACATGGTGGTCTTCCCACCAAACCTTCCCTTGAAAGTGATGCATCCAAATAATCTCCTTTAAGTACGGAACGCATCCACTCTAAGGTACCGCTACTCTCACGTCATGCGAGAGCCCACACCTACATCATAAACAAGAGGGTGGTCTTTGGTACCCATATCTTATTGGGTCCATGGGGGTTAGTACCTTCCCTAACCCAAACAAGCTTATTTGCTAAATTTACATCATGTATTCTATCAAAGCAAAATTTAGCTAGGTGGCCCTTACGTCCACAATGTGTACAAGTGTACACATGAGCATATATGTGATGGGTGTGTCCGTGAGGAGCATGTGTATGCCGTGGAGGGTGCGCATGAATAGATGGAACTTGTTTCTTTCGAAACAAAGATTCCAATCGTGTATGCCCAACAACACATTGGCTCAAAGTGGAGCCCAAACAATCAACACTCTTCTTAAGTAAAGATATATCATTGTTAACTAAAGAAGAAGTGTGGCATGCAATAGGTGAAGTGTGTGAAGCATGGCAAACATGTGCATCAATTTTATTTTGCAAAGAATTATTTTTTTAAACAAACATCTAATTCATTAGAAATAGAAATTATTTTGTTTTTCAAAGCAACATTCTCTTTTAAAACAAAGTCAACTTTTGAAGTTAAATCTTCATTTTTCTTCAAAAGTGTTTCACAATCATTTTTAGATTTTAAAAACTCATTTTCTTTTAGAACAAGGTCTAGTTGAGATCTCAATGAATCCCTTTCATTATAGACCTCAACCTTCTCTTGCAAAATATTGTTAAGTCTAGAATGTAAACTTATATTTTCTTTTTCAAGGTCTAGACTTTTCTTTTTCAAAATCTTATATTTTTCAATCAATTTTTCACAAACAATAGATAGTTCTTCATTCAAAGCATGGGGATCAACATAATCATCACATGAAGAACTAGCATCAAAACTATCTAGTTGAGATTCCGAATGTACCTCAAGGGAGTCATTCCCTTGGACCATGAAGCATTGAGAATCGGATTCTTCACTAGACTCCTCCGGTTAGATTGGCAATTGAAGCTTGGAGGTGGTGGTTGTCAACATATTCCACACTGCAAATGCGGAATCAAAGTTAGAAGCAAGCATAAGATATTCTTTATTTAATGTGCTTCTAATGGCCTCAAGGGCTTGTGCATTGGCCCCTATATGCTTGCGGTCACCAAGATAACATCTCTTAGTAGCGGCAAGGAAAACATGCAATCCTAGGGTTTTTAGGTACAAGGACATCCTATACTTCCAAACAATAATGTTGGAAGGGTCAAAACTAGGTGGGGTTATGAAGTCCATGGTAAACTATATGAGTGTGCAAACAAGCAAATGCAAACAATAGATTAGCAAACAAATGGATCTCACTCCTAAGATGTTAAGCCTAATATCAGGAGCGTAGGCTCTGATACCAATTGAAAAACACCTAGAGGGGGGGTGAATAGGTGTAAGTGCTAATCTAGTGAACTAAATGCGCTAAATGCGGAAGCTTAAAAACAAATTGCAACACACTTAGTACAACACACAAGTGTAGCCGAATTCCCCGTGAAGGGCTCTGAACTAACTCCTCTTGATTCCCCTAGATATGGTTGAGGTGCTATATGAAGCTCTTGTGGTTAAGTACAAGTGAGGCACACACAAACACACAAGCATATAATAGATATGACAATATGAATCAATGCTCAAACACAAGCAAATAGATATGATGCTATGAATGATGCTATACACAATATAAAGAGAGAGAGTTAGGAGACAACGGATCAAACGCTAACAACAAGATATGTTTCGAGGTTCGAGCCCCTAGCTCTACATCCCCGCCTTCACCACAGTGAAGGATTTCCAATCCACTATCTCCCACCGAGGGAACCTCCACCGAGGAGGATTTGTTACAAAAATAAGAGTACCGAACTCCTCTCTCAAACACCGCCTCACAACCGAGGGGTAGGCCCGTAGCCAAACAACAACAACCAACACCTCTACCAAAGAGGGTTTACAAACCAAACTCCACCTCTCACTAGAGGGAGCAAACCAACAACTCAACCTCTACCAAAGAGGGAGTAAACCAATCACCCGATCAACCACTACCAAAGAGGGATACAAACAAAAGTAAGGGTGTATAACTTGGAGGCTACAACAACCTCAAACAATCTCTTTTTTCACTTTTTCACAAAACAATGATCCTAATAGAATAGGATAGATGATAGGCTCAAGTGTGAAAAACTAGGTGTTTGGAAAATAGAAACTCAAAGAAAAATACTTGGGAAAACTCTTGTAAAAGATAGAAAATGAAAGCCAAGACAAATCTCCCAAAATACTCTTTTCTTTGATTTTTCCAAAAACCTAAAACAAATAAGATTAGAAGTTTAAAGCTCAAAAACACTTTTGAAAACTTGTTTTTAACACTAGGGAAACATCAATTTTTCTCTTGTAAAAACCTTAACCAAAATCCCAAGGAAATGGGGTTTATATAGGCCAAAACAGAAACTAGCCGTTAGGCTGATCTGGCAGCCTGACAGGCTAACGGTCGGCCGGCCGGCCGACCGCCAACGGTCATATTTCTGACCGTTGGGCAATCCGGTCGGCCGCCCGGCCGACCGCCCAGATACAGAGAGCAAAGCTCTCTGGTCCGGTCGGCCACCCGGCGACCGTCCCTGTGTCTGCCAAACGTTCACAAGCTTGTGCACGTCGGTCGACCGCAAGGGTCGACCGGCCTTTGGAGCGGTCGACCCGTGCGGTCGGCCGACCTGGCCTGTCAGCCACTGTTCTAGGACAGAAACACTTGTAAAAAATATTTCTAAAAATCTTTTAAGTCTTTGTAAAAATACCCAAAAATAGTTTTAATATTTTGCATTGATATATAAATCTGTGATAAAAATTTCAACTCAAATATCAAGCAATTTGAACTATTTTTGTGTTTTAACATTTCTACCAAAAACCAAAACTTGTATTTTATCAAACTTGAATTTTTCAATAGGAAATCTGATTTTTCCTAAAACTCATGAATAGACATATCAAAATAAGTTTGTATAAGATATGAAACATGTATGTATATTGAACACATCTAATATACGTAAAAACCATTTAAACTTGTTTTGATCTAAACTATTCATGAAAACAAAATCCAAACATAAAACTTGTGTGTGTTGTGTACTTGAGCATATCAACTATTCTAAGCTTTACAAATGGATCTAAAACACACTAAACTATGGATACCTAAGTCTTCTTGACGATCTTCATCTTCAAGTCGACTCGGTCCAAACACCGTGATCCAACGAGCATGGCTATGTATCATCTTGACGCTCGGGCTCGGGAATCACCAAGTGAAGGCTTCCAAACTCCTCTTTTTGAAGCAATCGTCAACTAATATCTTGTTACATGATCTGAAACTAAAATCACAAGATTATTAGTAAACATAACTACATGAGTTAATCATCATCAAAACTAGGGTGGAAGGCCTTCGGGCCAACAATCATAAGACGAGGGTTCTAACTCTAACTTACCTTCAAGTATTAGCTCTCTTATATTTCATACTTAACGGTTTTTGATGATCTATAGATTGTAAACTTTGTTTGTTTTTGTAAGAAGAGATATTCCTATTAACTTTGCTAATACCATCAGCGCACTTATGTCTTCCCTTATTCTCACCTTCAATTGGATCTTGAAAAGGGAATGTCCAAGTTTTGCCGAGTAAAGCTAAGTTAAAGGAAGAACTTTCACTCGATTTTCCACGTGAATAGTTCCTATGCATAAGGATTGTAGCACCCCGTACCCGGGATACGTACCGACATGCGTGTCCCAAATTTTTTCGATCGTATTTTTCAATTTTCCTCCAGTATGTTTTTTGGGTTGTGATTGCTTATATTATTGAGTATCGGATCTGAATTCTCAGACCTAAAGTAAGCCCTGACCCAGACCGAGAACCCGATACTAGCTTGCTGTCCGATTTGACTTTCTGGTAGTCCGATTTGACCGATTTCAATTCCAGACACTGTTTCTAATATTTTAGATTTTTCATAATTTTTAGAATTTTTCAGAATTATTCTGCAAAATCTCCGAAAGTGGTGTCGGTCAGCATCGCTGACTGATTCTCAGATTTTTAATTTTCAAATGGGATTGAATTTTCAAAAATGGCTTTCATGTTACTTCTTAAAATTTCATTTTCTACTTAAACATTTTTGAGATTTTTCTAAATTTATCAAAATTTCACCGATTCTGGCGTCAGCCAGTATCGCCAGAATATTTCAGGATTTTAATTTAAAAATTATATTGAATTTCTAGAATCTGATTTCATCAAGAATTTAAAATAATATTTTCTATTTTTGAGAATTTTTGGGAACGTTCCTGAAACAGTTAAATTTTCGCCCTATTAAAATAATAATATTAATTACCGATCTTATCTTTTCTTACTTTTTCCTTCTCTACTCCCCTATTTTATACTCCCAGATATTTTAATAAATTAAATATCTAATAATATATTTTTCTACTATTTTCTATTCTTTTTCCTTATTTTTTTCCTTTTCCTATATTTTCTTTCCTTTTCTTTCTTTTCTTTTCTTCCCTTTGACTTTCCCCTATGCTCCCTGCCAAAGCCGCCTGCTCCCCTGCACAGCCGCCTGTAGCAGCCCATGGCTACTGCTGCAGCTTCTTCCCCCCCCTTTTTCATCATTTCAATTTCCTTCTCCCTTTCTATTTAACCCTCCAACTTCCTTTTCCTTTTCATTTTCAAAATTCAAAAAATTTCATCTCCTTCAAAAACAAACCCACTCCCTTCATCTTCTCCACCGTCGCCTCCTCCATCACCACCACCGCCGCTGGCCAACCCCTAAGCCGGCCAACCACCTCCCCCACACCTCCTCTCCACTCCACCACCTCCTTCAACCTCCAACAATCCCCACCACTTCCAATTTCAATAAAACTCACCACCATCACCTCCCTTCCTCCTTCAAAATTCATCACCACCTCCATCAAATTCTCTAGTCCCACCACCCCATCATCCCTCCTCCTCTTCTAACTCCCCACCACCCCAACAACCACCACAACCACCATAACACACACCACCACCACCAACTACCACCACCACCTACTCCACCAAACCAACAACCAACAACTCCAACCTCCCACGCCTCTCTCCCCGGGCTAGGCGCGCTGTCCCCACCTCTGGCGGCGGCGGCGCTGCCCCAGGGCCGGCGGCGGCGGCCTGGCCGCCGGCCACTGCCCCCCTCCAACCTTCTTCTTTCTTTCTTTCTTTCCTTCTTTAATCCTTTCTTTCTTCCTTTTCATTTCTTTTCTCTTTCCTTTCCTAAATAAACCCAATTTTCTCACGTTCCTAAAATACCCATCCCCTCATTCCCAATTTACTTTCCCATATTTACAACCATACCCCTCCCCTTTTAATTCCTATTCCTTTTCTAAAAATACCTATTTGCTCTCTCTCTCTCTCCCCCTTTCCTATAACTTTCTCTCTCCTCTCTCTCCCTCCTCTCATTCCCTCTCCAATATTTATATAATATTTATATTTTATATATTTTAATATATATTTATGAGCTAGTGGCTTGCTCGCACCGGTTTGCGGATTTCTTGGATATTAACCGGTATTTCATCCCGGTTTCAAGCGAGTGTCTTGTATTAAACTTAAAAATAACTATCTTTGATTTATAGCATGATATTGATATGTAGACATCGTATTACTACCGTGACATGCCTAATACTTGCTACTGTAAATTTTAGTATATGATTTCTTACTATAGAAGTTTGTACTCGGTATTTACCCTATACTTGACATGTTATACTTGATGCATGATTTATGACACGGGTCCTTGATAGATTATCTTTTGTAGCGCCCCGATCCGGCGGGTACGGAGACGTTACTGCGACGTATATACGCAGGTCAGAAATACCCTCACGTATATGCACTAAGCATCAGTACAAGTAAGAATCAGAGTACGGAAGTACGAGGCATATATACATTCCAACATAAGGATTACAAAGTTATCACGGCGTGATATTTTAGTACATGTACATTATATCATAGCAAGGTACAGAAGTAAGAATTACAATTTGTAGAGCAAAAAAGTGCTCACGGGCTGAGGAGAAGATCCTTGAGCTTGCAGGAAGATTCAGGAGTTGGATTTTTTTAAAGGACATAACATTAAATGCGGAATGGGGAGAGTCTCCACATTTAATTTTGAATTCAGGTTTGGTGAAACTCGTGTCAGGCAAGGAGAGAGAAAAGTAAAATATCCGGATAGAATTCCGGTATCTCGGAAAATACCGAAAACTCAGGAAAAGCCCGAAAAATGAAGTATCTTGAAAAGTTTCCCAAAATTCTCAAAAAAATAAATATTATTTTAAGATATTTGGTGAAATCGGTTTTCAGAAATTCAATCCATTTTTAAAATAAAAATCTTGAAATCCACCATGGACTGTGTTTACACCGGGTAGGTAGGATTTTTGATAAATTCTAAAAAATCTCAGAAAAATCATTTAGATAAAAAAATATGATTTAAGAAATAATGTGAAAGCCGTTTCTAGGATTTCAACTTTATTTATAAATTAAAAATCTGAGAGTTGGTCAGCAGCATTGGTCGACACCGGTTTGAAGATTTACAACTTAATTCAGAAAATTTCAGAAAATCATGAAAAATCTAGAATATTAAAAAATAAGGTTTGAAACTGAAATTAGTCAAATCTAAATACTAAAAAGGTCAAATCATATCGTACTGCTATATGAGTAAGAATTTAAATAATAGAAAATAAGAAAATACGCTCCAAAAATCAGGACGCATAGCTGTGTACGTATTCTGAGGATGTGGTGTTACAATCCATCCTCCTTATTAAAAATTTCTTCCTCGAAATTTCGATAATTGGAATGTGGAGGTAGAAAAAATAGGGAAGGAATTTTACCAACTAAGATGTAAAGAGTTGGGGGTAACGTTCCCGAATAATATCCTCTCGTTCCCACTAGCTTCTCCTGGGGCATGCCTATTCCAAGAAACCAGTACTAATGGTATTGCCCAATTTTTCAGTGTTTTGATACTTCTGTTCAGAATGGCCATCGGCTGTTCTTTGTAGGATAAATCTAGTTGTAGTTCTAATTCTGAGTGATCTAGAATGTGACTCTCATCCTTGACATACTTGCTCAACTGTGATATATGGAATACATTATCTACTTCTTCTAATGATGGTGGCAATGCCAATCGGTAAGCCACATCTCCCACACGATCTAAAATTTCAAATGGGCCGATGTATCTCGGACTAAGTTTCCGCGAGTACCGAATCGGATTACCCCTTTGGTTGGTGATATCCTTAAAAATACATGGTCACCTGTTCTGAATTCCAACGGTCTTCTTTTAGTGTCAGCCCAACTCTTCTGTCAGCTCTGTGCTGTGCCCGAAGATTGATAATTCTGAGTTTATCTGTTGTCTGAACTAAAACATCTGGTCCCATAAGTCTTCTTTCGCTGATTTCATCCCAACAGATTGGCGACCTGCATTTTCTGCCATATAAAGCTTCAAATGGAGCCATCTTGATACTGGCCTGATAGCTGTTATTATAAGAGAATTCTACCAAATGAATATAGTCTTCCCATGACCCATTAAATTCTATCATGCAGGCTCGTAACATGTCTTCAAGAATTTGGATAGTTCGTTCAGATTGTCCGTCTGTCTGGGGATGATATGAGGTGTTGAATTTCAGACGAGTTCCTAAATTTTCTTAGAGACTTTTCAAGAAATGTGATCGGAATCTCGTGTCCCTATCCGACACGATGCTAACTGGAACTCCATGCAGACGAACTATTTCTTTTATGTATTTATCTGCAAGAATTTCTGTTGACTGACCTACTCTGAAAGGTAGGAAGTGAGCTACTTTTGTGAGGCGATCAATGATTACCCATACTGCATTGTTACCCTTAGGACTGCGGGGTAGAGCTGTAACAAAATCCATGGTGATATGTTCCCACTTCCATTCGGGTATCGGTAATGGTTGTAGAAGTCCAGCTGTTCTCTGATGTTCAACCTTTATTTGTGACAAACCAAGCACTTTACTATATACTGGGCTATCTCCCTCTTCATGGCATTCCACCAAAACTTCTGCTTCAAGTCGTGATACATTTTATTTCCCCCTGGGTGTACGGAATAAGCCGAATTGTGAGCCTAATTGGTCTACAATTCTGCATTATTATATCGCAATTTTCCCACCGATTTATGAATAAAATGTCGGTCTAAACCGTGTTTTGGTCTCTCTTGCAGGTAAATCCAGAGTTTAAGGGCAAAGAAGTAATAAGAGCTTAATTAAACCCATTTTAAGGTAATTAAATCCGCAATTCTTGGAGGCCAAGCAAGGGATCATCTAGAAGATACGTCGAACCTAGACTCTTGCGCACGTCAGATGAATATTCAGACAAAAATACCAGAATTGGGATATACCAGGAACATCCTAGAAGCAACAGGAAGCTATGCACCAAAACCAGGGACTTTTGTCCCTGGTATTGCCACGGATCCGCGGTAATTGCCACGGATCCGCGGCAAAGTGGTGGGCCCACGCGTCGATTTTTGACGCGTGGGCCTGTCTCGTCTTCCAGAAGTCTCCTTCGCCTATAAATACCCTTGCATAGGTCCAGAACGAAGCAGTTTTTGATTTTAGGAGCAGTTTTTATTTTTAGGCAAGGGTTTCTATGTTTTAGAGTAGTGTAGGTAGGTGTTCTTCATTTCATTCCTTTTGTATTTTCTTTTCTTTTTAGCTCATGTATTAGGGCTGAGAGATTCAGAGAGAGATAGAGAGGGATTGATGTAATAGATGGTGACAATCTATGTAAAGGTGCCTCCTTTCTTCTCCGATGTAATCTTCTCCATCTTCTACATGATGCTTGGCTAAGTTTTTTTTCTTCTCATGGCAATTTAACTACTAACTACTAACATCTAACCACTTACTTGATAATTCACATGAATCTAATAGCCTCACAAGGCCTTGCTCTTGCAAGAGCCATTGATGGCTCATGATAATGGATTCTAACATTCTAACACCTAACCCACTAACTTGCTAACTTGTAATGTCTTCTTTATTTCATGCTCACCTCTAACCGGTTTTGATGATTTAATAAGTAGCTTGCAACTTGTTAGTGGTATGGATGTGTTGTTTGAATGTAGAAGATCAATCTTATGGACCATGCTCTGTATCGTCTCTTGAAGCCAAGGATTAGTGATGGCCAAAGAGCCATGTGAGGCAACTATCACTAAGAGGTTAGCATGGTTAGTGGATCAATTAGTAGTTAGTAGCCATGAGTTTTATTTTACTTTGTTTTGAAAATTATTTCCAAACTCTTTTTCTCATTTTTCTATCGATGTTTTCACCATCCTCTTAGTTCACCTTTGTTTCATCTTTCTTTTGTTTTTGTTTTCCAAACCACACTTCTCTTTTGTTTCACGTTGTTTTCATCGCTCTCCTCCTACCACATGCTTGATTTCCTTTTCTTTTCTTTTCTTTCCTTTTTGTAATTCTTTTAACAAAGAAGAACTGTTAACATAAAACGTGAATAGAGACTGTTAATGCTTCTATCGCCTCCCGTCCCTGTGTATTCGACCCGTTGAGCTAATGCTATAACGGAAGTATCGAGGTAACATTAGCACGTATACATTTTTACATTGATTTGACAAACAACACGTTTTCGAGTGCCGGTTTCGCCCCGATCAAATTTTTGGCGCCGTCGCCGGGGAACGGGAATGGTTTGATTTCATGTTTTTGTTAACATTGTCTTCTCTATTTTGGTGTGCAGGATAATCTTTACAGGTGTTTAACATTGCAGAATAAACACTAGCTTTGCATCTCCCTTCTCTTGAAAGCAGGAACCCAGCTTCTAAACAAAAGCCGCGTAAACGTTACATTTGCCGCGCCAACGCGGCTATTTTGTAAACAATGTGTATCTTGTTATGCTGGGATGTGTGAATTGTAATAGCTAGTGGATCTGTACTATTACTTTCCTGCTTTGATTGCCTACACACCGCAATAAACTAAAGAACTAAAATACGGTATTTTGGACGCTTTTAAAACGACTTAGACATTTGCATTTAGGCACGTGTCAATTCAATTCCAATATACTGTATTTTGTTCTATTGTTGTGATCTGGATTGAGGTGTACATATGGCATTGCATATAGCATAGGACAAACACGTGGGTGATTTATCGCTTTGTGTTATATTCTTGTCTATATTGCACACTTGCACGAATTGAACTTAAGGGCATAAACTAATACAAGAATACAAGATAAGGTGGGAATTTCATCACCCTTCCTTAGCCAAAAAACCACCTCCCTAGTCACACAACCCAAGCCCTAATAAAAATTGATAGACGTTGCCCCTAGGGACATCTCTGACTCATTAAGAAATTGACCGAGGGTGGAACTTGTTTTGAATCTTACTCTTGTGAAATCGGTGTCTAAGGTTGGGGATTAAGAGGTTACTCCTTGAAGATATCGTGGTTTGGCGTAATTAAGGCCCGTTGCTTACACACGGATACCTCCCACTGTATTTTGCCCTACCTGGCCGATTAGCTTGTGGTCGGATTCAAGCAACAACCTCCCCCGGGTAATCGACCAGTTAGGAGTCGTCTAGGTCTAGGTCAACCCTACTATAGGCTTGGTTTTGATTTTTTTTCTTTTCTTTTGTTGTTTGATTTTTCTTTTCTGTTTGTGATTGTTTGTGAAATGAAATTCAACAATAACAATTCTTTCAATCCTAAAATGAATCCATATTTCACACCAACCCCATTCGTTTCGGATAATTTCAACCCGGTTTTTACAATATGAACCAACTAAATACACCGGGTTGGCCTTATCCGAATCAATACAACCCATACCCTCATTCTTTTAACTATAATTTCCAAAATAATTTCAACTCTTTATAGAGTCAATGGGGATTCACCTCCCCCGAGTTAAATTTTCAACCTCCTTGTCCACCATGTCCACCTTGTCCACAATTTACACAATATTCATTCCCCGATTTCACTTCCTATACTCCTTTTTGGACCTCCCATTGAAGAAAAATCCGACGTAGAAAAGAGTATAGAAGCCAATCTACAAGAGGTCGAGCAACAACTTCAGAAAATGTTGGCCTCTCCAATTCCACAATATTTTCAAGAGTCTTACTCAGTTCCACCTCATCATAATGAACAACCATCTGCCCTGGAAATGAGTAAAAAACTCTTGTGTGTGTCTAAGCCTCAATCTCAAAACATTTGGACTCACATTCTTCACAAAATTTTCAAAACCAAGATTCTTATACTCATTCTAGAACATCCACTTGCAGAAAAATCAAGTCTAGAAAAGAGTATAGAAATCTTGCAGGAGTCTGCGTTATAATTTCAAAAATCTTCTTCTCAGTCTATTGATAGGTTGGAAACACAATTGAGTAAATTGGTCAACATTTATAAGAATGAAGAATCTCTCTCTTCTCCACTTTTGACCAATTCAAATTTCTCTAACTCTATCAATTTGACCCATGACTCTTATTGTTTTGGAAACCAAGATTCCTACACTCCTTTCTAGAACAATCAATTGAAGATACATCACATCTTGAAAAGAGTATAGAAGTCTTGCAAGAGTCTGCACAACACCTTCAAAAATCTTCTGCCGAGTCTATCAATAGGTTGGAACACAATTGAGCCAATTGGATAGCATTTATAAGAATGAGGAAACTCTATCTTATCAACCTTTAACAATTCGGCTATCCCTAACTCTATTGATCTGACTCAGGACTCTTGTTACTCTAGAAACCAAGATTCAATTTCAGTACACCATCTGAACTTGACCATACTTCAAATGTTGAAAATCTCATTGACATTTTGGCAAGTTATCCTTTTCCTGAAATTGAACTTGAGCATGAATATGATCCTGAACTTCAACTTGGTAATTCAATTTTACTGCCTGATTCAATATTGACTGAGGTGTTTTTACCTGAATTCAGGCCTTTTCCCTAGTCAGTATTGGATCCAGTGCCAGTCCATTATGAAATTGAATCACCAATCTTTTATGGTCATCATATTAAACTTGACCAATTGCATACTTTTGAAAGTCCCATTGATAAATTGGCAAGTTCTCATTTTTATGGAATTGAACTCAATGAGGAATGTGACTTTGATCCTCAAATTTGTGATCCAGTTCAAATTCCTGAATCAATATTGACTCATATTATGTTACCCAATTTAAGCAACATTTTAGAGTCAGTTTTGATTCCCATACCCGTCATTCTTGAACTTGAATCACCAATCTTAGGAAGTCACATTCCATCATGGGGAAATGAATGTGGACTTAAGTTTCAACTTCTTGATTTGGACCCACTTCCTGAACCAATCTCTACTCCCGAACCTCTACTTGATTTAAGTCTTTTTCCTGAGTCGCTATTAGTTCCTGTATTTACTGAGTCCAAATCAATCATTTCATTCTGGGACAAGGGTCTTGATAAATTTGACTCTGAAATTATTTTGAAATTTTGGAAATTATATAGTGTAAAATTTTTAATGAAAATTATTCATATCTACATCATTCTAGTGGGTTATATTATAGAGGTCTCTGGTGGGTTCCTCCGGACTCCACGCAAGTTGGATTGGGCCGCATTTCGTGGACAATCAGACCGCCACCGGAACCACCACCTTGAGGTGATTTTTCTTCCCTCTCTATTTGTTTCATGTATACATACATCACGATGCATTGAGGACAATGCATGAGATAAGTGTGGGGGAGGGTTTACTAACATAGAGTTTTTAGATTTTCTTTCTTTTACACTTCTTTTAGGATGCTTTTAGAAATCTTCTCTTTTGTATAGGAACTTTCTCTTTCTTCAAAAACTTTTGAAATAAGAGACAAAGTTTTGATCTATTTTTAAGAAAATTAAGATGATCTTAGAAATTAAGAAAGCCTTAATTATGACATCTTAAACCCAGTTGAAATAATGGATCTTGTTTAAAATTATAGGCTAAGTAAGATAAATTGGGGAGATAATTTTATCTTGAATTTTTTGCCTTAGATAGTATGCACTTCACACTTACACAATTTTTGGGATGGAAACAAAGACCTAAAATGCCATAAAGCAAAAATAACTAAAAAGAAAAATATATGGTATAAATAAAACAT
>JAVJIF010004267.1:0-55000 GCA_038442645.1 Agave tequilana
TATATATATATATATATATATATATATATATATATATATATATATAGGTAGCCATGTTCTTGCATTGTTGTTATCATTAGTGCGTATCAATTGCATGTTAAAACTCTGCATTAGCGTTGGTAAGTGTTGGTAAACTTGTAAGGCCGTTGGTAAGCCCACTAAGTGAATAGGGTGTTCCAGGCATAGTGTTCCCGTGTTCCCGTTAAGACTAGAGTTGCAGCATACATTTGATCATGCATTAATTATGGCTAACATTGTAAGAAGAATGCTTCTAGGTTCCAATTCATCCTCAGGTTCAACTAAGAAGATAGTAAGAAGTAGGGAAGACATAATTCATGAGGACTATTTAGAATGGAAAATTCCAAATGAAAAATTAGAAAATATCTATAGTATAGGAACATTTGACTTCAAAACATCTTACGCAATTAAAATTCATGAAGAAACATTCAATATTCAGAATAAATTTCAAACCATTCCATTATTATCCACCTTGGTATTACAAGAATTTCTAAAGAAAGGATTTCGTTACATACATTTTGGCCTAATACAGGTAGCCATTAAACCCTTAGTTCATACAGGTGTAGATATTCTTGTGTATACAGCCTTAAGAGACAAAAGACTAAAAAGATACAAGTCGTCTATTTTGTCTATGATTCAAACAAATATATGTAATGGTCCAGTCTATTTCAATTGTATGCCTAACTACTCTGTATCATTAACAGATTCATTATTCTTAAATTCATTAATCTTAGACATTCATTTACAAGGTGACGAATTTGAAAAATTTACTGAACAAGTAGCAGTTATGTATAAAATGTATTTCAAATTAATGAACTCTAATATGAACCCTAAATTCAAAATGATGAATACCTCTACACAAGAAGAAACTGTCTTACTTCAAATTGAAACTGAACATTCAAAAACCTTTGTCCCAAGAAGATTAAAGTGGAATGAAATCACAATTCCAGAGGAATTTAGGATTGAAAATCCTCAAACTCCTAGAGACATAGAAAGAACGGAAATTTCTGATATTATTGAAGAAAATGATGGAACGGTATTAATACGATTTAATTCGCTGAAAGAAAAACCTTCAACCTCTTTCAGGTATCCTGAATCTAGTAGGAGGTCATGCTCAGATTATTCATTACAACAGCCCATTAAAGTATTTCATAAATCTCCTCTTCCAGAAATGGATCAGGGAAATTATTCTCCGACATCATCACAGATGAAAGGAGACTTTAGTAGTGAGATTAATGTCATTATTAGTGATAAACCATTCATTAATAATAGTTTTGAATTAATGACAGACTTCAGAGAAGAATCCGAATATTTTAATTGGTTCTCAGAATTTGATAAAACTTATTAGAAAATATTAATAAAAGAATGGATCACTGATATAGAAAAACATAAAATTAATTTTAACTTCGAAATATGGTTAGAATATTATTTAATAAAACAGGGCATTCAAAACCCGTACAACCAATCTCAAATCAATGTTCAAACTAGTTTATATAAAAAAATGGCAATTATCCGACGGTCAAACAGTAACTTCTATTTATCCCCTATTGCAATCTACTAAAATTACTACTAAAGAAGGAGACATTACTGCCTCACCCTTTAAAAAGGGAAAAGATAATATTGAACCGGTTAACATTGAAGACATTAAGAAAATATATCATCAAAATAATTATTCAAATCAAATGCTGCACACGATAGCACAACAAATAGATTCTTTATCAACTGAAATTAAAGGGGTACACAAAGAGTCCAGTCCTAAATTTTCACAAAGTTATTCAGCACCACATTTTCAACTAACTAATATACCAATTGAATTTGAAGAAAAAATTCAACCACTAAACTTACTAGGACAAATAACTCAAGCTCTAGAAAAAATTAATAAAAATATTCCTAGCACATCAAAGATAAATACGATTGAAGAACAAAATGCATCAGAATCTGAATCTGCTAAAGACTCTTCAGCCTCAGACAATTCCTTAGTACAACAAATTAATCAAATAGAAGATGATATTCAAGGAACAGATCAAGATTTAGAAATTAATAGAATTCATCAAAAATACAAGCAACATAACAATTCATACAAAAATTATTGGCGTAAAGGAAGAACTAGGAATTATTATCCTAGGCCAACCCTTCCAGATATTCAATATGAAGAACGAGCAATATTCAAGTCAAGTTACGATGGTACTTCAGTTTATGAATGGAATATTGATGGCAAAAGTGAATATGAAATATTAAACACTTTACAGGAAATTGGTATGGCAGTAACTGCCTACAAAACAAACCGACTACAAGAACAAAATGCCACTGTTTACATTGTCACCGGATTCACTGGTCAATTAAAATATTGGTGGATAACTCATTGACCCTAGAAGACAAACAAACTATTTTAAATCACGAAATAGAAGTAGAAGATGCTCAGGGAACAATTACTAGGAGAAATGATTCTACTAGTTTTCTCATCGTCACAATAGCAACACATTTTGTAGGAAACCCTGCAGAAGAATTAGGATCTTTAAAAATATTTCTTACTAACCTTCGATGTCCAACCCTTTCTGATTTTCGATGGTACAAAGATATGTTTCTAACTCATGTGTTAAAACGGTCCGATTCAACCAAATCTTTTTGGAAAGAAAAATTTATTACAGGTCTACCCAATTTATTTTCATAACTGTTTTCCATTATCTTTGCAAAGGGGAAAACTTACAATAAAAAGGTTTGAGGAGCTAAATTACAAGTATTCTTAAAAAAGATTACAAGTAGATCTCCTCAGAGATTCTGGAGAAGTGTGCCGATAGGAGTCTGGTCAGCGCGCGACCACTTTGTCCCTTTGATGATGCGAGCGATGAGATTCCCTTCTCGCCTGGTTCTGGGAATCAGAGAATAGAGGGTTGGTAGAATCCTCTTGCTACTTCTCAAAACCGCCTTCAATTAGGAATTCCTTCTCGCCTGGTTCCGGAGATTCCTTGAGAAGAAGGTGTTATTAGGGTATCAGCACCCTGAATAGAGAAGTAATTCTCTAAAAGTCTCTGAATTCAAGAACGCACGGTGCGTCGTGAAGAAGCCTCTACTTGTGGAGTTCTCTTGAAGAAGTATCTGCTTGTGGAGTCCTTTTGCGCCTGTTGTATGTCTCTCCTTGTGCGTGTCTGTCTCCTTGTGCCCCTGGCGGGCTATTTATAGGGAGAGCAAGGGTATAATCGTCCCCTTGAAGATATGGAAACAGATTGAATCGAATCTGTTTGAATTTGGAAAGTAGCCTTGCTGCGAGGCTAAGATCGGCTTTTGCGAAGCTAGAAATGGCAGGTCGGTTGATCTCCTTGATCTGTTTTGATCCTTTCCATATCGTTGGAGGATTTCCCTTGATCTTCTTACTCGTTTTAAGAGAGTCAAGAGATTGTGGCAATCAACTACCAAATTTGATCTCCGATTTGATCTTAATTGGATTTGATCTGATTGGATCCGATCTCATCCGGAGATTTGATTGGTCAAAGGTTTACCACAGCAGATCCGTAGCGGCGCTGCCGCTTTGAGCTCGCAGCGGAGCTGGAGACGGTTTCTGGCGAAGTCCGAAAGAAACCCTTCGGCGGAGCTAGAAGTCCTCTGTGGCGAAGTTATAAGTTAGCTTCCTGGCGAGGCTTTGAATGGCTTCAAGGCGAAGTCGGATGATCCTAGCCTCAAGCGAGGCTATCCCTTTGGGCTCATGTGATGCTAAGTGCTAGCACCTTAGACCTGCTGAGGTTTGTTTTAGAAACAATCCGGGTTCACTGTCTACTTGCTGGATCAGTGGAGTCCAAGTTGCTTCCTTGTCCCTCGGAGATGGGTGAAAACTGGTCTTCAGCTCGTATGTCACTTGTCTTTTATAAATGTCAACAAGTTTAGACATTGTTCGGACCAATAAGAATCTTGTCTTTTTTAAGTGTCAACAGACCCCCTTCAAAGTTTTTGAAAGTCTGCAATAGCTCAGACTTCGAAATACGTTGAACTGCTTTGATCGGTGGTGTATGGAGTATGAACGTCGCCATGATGGTTGAGTTCAGCTTCGCTTTCAATCCTGCTTTGGGATAAGTTTGTCGAAGAATTGTGCAGGTTCGCGACTCTGAGTAGTTTCGCGTCTGAGTAGCTTCGCATGTAGGTAGCTCCGCATCTGGGCTTCTGGGAACAAGTTCGCTCTGGAACATCTGTTGCTTTCCCAAGGCTAACTACCATGGGCTGATTACGAGGAGGATTACTCCTTCTCTTACACTGATCGAGGGAGATATCCTCTGATCGTGTATTTCCAAGGGAGGATATTCCCTTTCTTTAAGGCGCCATAAGTGCCTTTATGAGGGAGACGTTTCTTCCTTTGCACGGTTCCAAGAGAAACCATCCCTTTTCTCAAGGCGCAATAAGTGCCTTAAATGCGCTCGTGCTTCCACGCTTGAGGCGGCATCGCTCAGGCCATGGGGCCTATAAATAGGACACTTGAGGTCCTTTGAAGAGAAGTGATCTGCTCTTCTCCTCTTCTCTTGGTTGAGAGAGATACTCAGATCTCTGAAGTAGTGGGAATGCCCACTCTGGTCATTATCCGGCCAAGGACCAGTACGTCTTGATCATTCAACGACTTCACCAGTTTTAGGGAATTCATCTCCCTTAATTTAGCTTTGACAGCTACTTCAGGGATTAATTTCCCTTACTCTTCATCTGGCAATTGGCTGATCTGCAGAGAAGGATTTCAACATAGCTTCCCAGGGAAGCTATCATCTTGACTTAATCAGAGAAAGATTACTGCATGTTAAGTTCGCTACATAGGCAGAACTTGGGACTTGGTCTCTTCAAAGTTGAGCCAGTCTTGCCATATTGGTGAGGTTAAGACTGTGTCCCACAGGATCAGTCTGGCTTAGCCGTATAGGCGAGGCTAGGACTTGGCGTTTGCTGAGCTAGCCCATCATCGCTTGTGCAAGCGAGGCTTATCCTCTGCTTTAACTGAAATCGGATTGCTTCATCCCAAAGAATCTGACTTAGTATTTTTGCAGCTCTTTCTGTGTTTAACTGCTAATCTGTTCCGATTTGCATTGCAGTGAACTATGTTCGCCAATCTTGTGACTTGATGAAAGAGACCGAAAAGTTGCCTTATGCTTCCCCAGTTGAAGCTTTACTTTTAAGCAGGAAGAACAAACTGGGGCAGCTGATGCGTGTCCCAGAGGCTGTTGGCAGTCGCTTATCCGGGATGATCCACTTTGAGGCGAGGCTGGTAGTCGCCTACAGGAGATGATCCACTTCGGGATAGTGGACGTCACCTGTGAGATCACTGACCTCATTGCCAACTTTCATCATGGGTGATCTGGTCGGCTGGTGGCGAACAGTCCTTTGCCAATTTTAATCAAAGACGATCCGGCTTTCTGGTAGCAACATCTGCCATTAAGCGAAGGATCATGGCCCTGTCCTCGTGGCACAATCTGTTCAGATGACACCATCTGTCCTGGTGGCACCATCTGTTCTGGTCACGGCCTTGTGCAGGAGGAAGGCCTTTCGTGTCCAGTTGGTCTGGCTTGGAAGTAGATAAAACCACTTGTATGCCTTTTGCATAAATGATCCTGTTGAGCCACTGAATCTGTTGTACGAAACACAACCTTAATGTAGTATCAATGTACCTTTCCTTTTAAATCAATGAAAGTCCATTTTCTGCTCATCTGATTTTTGTTTGCCTTCATTGAAAGTTTGGCCATAGCGGGGCTAAACTTTGTGCGGAGTTAAGGACAGAGTCTTTTTTGCGCCTTTAGGGGGGCTAAGGCAACCCTTTTGGCGAGGTCCTTGATGGATTGTGTGAAGTCCGCACTTTGATCCATGGCGAAGTTCCCCCCTTTTGGCGAGGTCCTTGATGGATTGTGTGAAGTCCGCACTTTGATCCATGGCGAAGTTAACCCTTAATGGGGCTGAATCAGCGCTTCTCGGGAAGGCGCTTTAGGCAGCGTTTCAAATTAATTCAGAATGGTGGCTTGTGCCTTTTTCGAGGCATCGTTTCGGGCGCTGATTGGCCTATAAAAGCCCGATCGGGCTGAGAAAGAGCAGATCTCTTTTTCAGAGAACTTTTGGCTCTTCTTCTTCCTCTTTCCTCTTCATTCAGAAAGCTTGAGAACTTTCGTAGCTCTTCAATGGCGCCCAAAAGACGAGCGGGAAAAGAAGTGGCAACTTCTGCAACTGGGGGTCCTTCTCCTCCTCCGGTCGTCGAACGATCAATTGCCGGTAAGGGACTTTCCCTTTTGATTAGAGACTGTTATCTCTTTCTTTTTTTTAACAGCCGATGCCTGGCTATCTTTGGATGAATCCAGAACGATCAAACATGATTTGTTACTGTTAGGGAATTTAATTCCCTAGATTTCCCTTGCTTTCTTAGGCGGGGGTATAAGAACTGAACAGTTCTTCTTTAAGCTTCCGTACAAAGCTATTACTTGGGCTATCTTCATCCTGTTGAAGAACATTATACGGACCTGTCCCTTCAATCATGGCCATAAAGGATAACTTTTGACCATAATGCCCCTTTGATGAAGTTAGGCCCGAGGGCTGTACCACCTTCTGCATCATCTTCTGCTTATGCGAAGCAAACACTTGGACATTTTCTGCGAACTGCGGACTTGTCCGTGAGGCTAAGCTTTGTCGAAGCTATCACCTTGCTGGCTTTGCCCACTGGGCGAGGCTATGCCTTGGTGAAAGTCGTATCTTTGTGTTTGCTTGGCTGGTGAACTAATCATAGTTCTTCTTGCTCCTGCAGTGCACTATATTCCCGGTCCTTTGAACAATCTGTTTGGGATGATCAGAGGAGTGGATGGCAACATCAGCTTGCAATTTCAAGGGTAAGCTTCTTTGTTTAGTGAGCGGAGCTCCATCGTTCAAGACACGCTTATTCATGGTGGTGATCAACTCACCACGAGGAGCATTCTGACTACGGCTCCTCTTGAAGATATTGACCGTCGAACTTATAGGAAGCCCGACTTCATGTTCGGGGATGCCGCACCAGATCCTGATCACCAACTACAGGCAGGAGAAGGGCAATGGATTTTCCGGTTGGATAATGAGAAGTTTTACCTTCCGTCCAACAGGCGACATTTTTCTTTGTCTTCCTTCCAGTGTGTGACGCAGGCTCAGAAGATGGCATGGGACATGAGTCGAAATACCGACTCCGTCCACGTAGGGAGATTGATGTTTCAGTCTCCTGGTTATGCAAAAGCGGGGCCTCCTCATAGCATAATGGGTCTACACCCTGGGAATGTATTGCGAGAGATCCCAGTAGGAGAAAATCCGGCTGTGGCGCTGACCTTTGGCAACCAGTTCTGCAAGGTCAATGGGAACTATCCTGCTACTGACTTCAGGGCTCCAGGTTGGATTCACCCTCCGAAGACGTGGTGGATGGATTTGACTACATATATCCTTGCTCATTTCGAGGAGGATTTGGAGAGGCTGAACCTCTATGAGGCCGTCAGGGCGACCTGCTACGGCATTGAGATGAATGTGGCGTGCTTTTACGCCATCTTTGAATTGTATTGCCCAGCTTCAGGGACTTTCTTCACCCCTGTTGGCGAGTTGGGCATGGCCTTGCATGAGATGTGGGAAGTCTCTGCTCTGCCTTTTGGGTCTCTCCCATATGAAGAATACTTCCCGTGCGAGGCGGAATTGGCTCTTCTGGAGAAGCAGGAGCCTGCCTTGTTCGAGACCTATCAGGAGTTAATGTGTCATTGCACATTTGTTCCAGTATGTATACATGGGGGCAGTAAGGGAACTTCCTGTAGCTTGAAGAGCTGGGGGAATTACTTGTTCCCGGATATGGGGAATACTCCTGAAGCAGCTCACTGCGGAGTTGCTGATGAGGATATCTTTGAACGGATGCAAAAGCACCTCCAAAGGGATCTTGTTGTGACGGAAGACGATGGTCCCTATGAGAAGGGTGATGTCCTTCGGAGCTTCCATCATCAGGCTCGTCGGCCGATGTCTCGGAAGGCACTGCTGGCTGGCTTCTTAACCGTCTGGCTGAAGAAATGCGTAGTGCCATCTTCTTCGGGTGACGTCGTTCATCCGAATGTCTTGCTGCCCGATGTTCGGTTGGTTCATGGGCACCCTCTGGGTCTTCTTCCGGCCATGGTGTGCTGTATCCAGAGAGGCCTTCGTGCATTAACAGAGGCTTTTTGCAGGCCGCCAGCGACGAAGCGTGGAAAGGGAGCCACTTCGCCTTGCGACGGACCCAATCCTAGGATAGGTCTGCCGTACACTTATTTGATAGCGTGGTTCGCCCTGCATTGTCCTTCTTTGATTGAAGCTGGAGAGGACCCCCCACAAGGTGTTCGAATGGCGCTTCTCCGCCGATTCGAAGGACGCTCGTGGCTGAAGACTTACGTGGCTGAGGCCCGTAAATTGGTACGTCGTTATGACGTTTATAGTCTCTTTCGCTGTTTTCCCCGTATTCGGGGTACAGGTTATGACGAAGAGTTCAGAGATGCGGGGGAAGGGCAGTCTTCCCTGAGCCGGGGAGTTTTTGAGTGGCTGGTCAGCATCCGGCCCTCACACTTATTGTACAGAAGCGGAGATACCTGCTACTTGGAACCCTATGTCCCAAGTCAGTTTGCTCGGCAGTTTGGATATGACCAACTGTATGTGGGCAACCCCAATCTCGATTTGGCTTTCATGGGGAGTCTCATTGATGGGGCCCGTGCCTGGCGATTCTTTACTGCAGGCGGTACTGGGGCGCAGCTACGCACGCCATTGAGGAATCCCAATCTCCAAATGACCCTGTGCTTCTGCCAGTGGTACACAACTTCCAACTCCACACCCCTCGGATTCAAGGCCAACAGCTCAGGTGTGAGGTTAATTTCTCAGCGACTGAAATGGAAGGCTTCTGAGAAAAGGGAAGGTAAGAGGGTTCGCGTCCCAGGCATAGAGGAATTTCGTCGCTGTGGATGACAGCGAGGCCTCAGAAGCAGAAAGTCCTCGCTTCGAAGCGGGGACGGGGGCTGAGACTCCCGCAACTGGCTCTGGTGTGATGGGGACAGCTCCCCCACGATGTGTAGAAGAAGTGAAGGAAGAGGATTCTGACGTCCACTTCAAAAGAAAGCGGGAGGGTGGATCTCGTAGGAAGTCGCTGGTGAAGAAGCCCCGTCGCCAAGCTCCTACGATTGTCGTAGAGGGTTATCCCTCTGCAGCGTTCCCTCCTGCTGCCTCATTAGTGGCTGAACCGTCGGTTGCTGAACCGACTACTGGTGAATTTGCTCCAGATCTGGGTAAAATCAACCCCGTCCGTATAATATGCCTTTTGTGTGTTCCAAATAACTTATTATTTGCTTCTTGATATAGGAGTTGAGGCGGCTGGAGAGCAAGAGGAACATTATGATCCCCTGTTTACTTATGGAACTGAAGCTGGTTCTTTTGCCCTCCTGGAGGAGTCCGGAGGTGATGCGGCCGACATTGGTCCTTCGGGCGCTGGGACTTCCAAAGGAAGTCCTGTAGCGTCGAGCTCTATTGGATGGTCCACGGGAGACTCGGCAAGCGGGCCGGCCATTCGTGTTGACTCCGCAAAGAATTTTCCGATGGAGCCCATGGATACTGACGCGGCTGCCGAGATGTTTGAGGCGACATCATCCTTTGGTATTGTCCCGACTTCTTGGCTTCCTTTGCATGTTGTGTCCTGACTAACCATAGTCTTGCTACAGGTGTTCGGCCTCAAGGTGCATCAGCTTCAAGGGAGCCAGACGATTTTCCCGAAGGGTCAAGGGGTGACATGAGCACTTCGACTGCGGCGGTGCTGCTGTGTTGGATGCGCTGTATGGCGACCTGCCCTCTTATCGGCCTGAGCCAGCCGAAGGACCAGAGGTTGAAGGGACGGTAGTTCCGGAGGTGTCCTCACTCCCAACTACATCAACGAGTGAGGTGCCGATAGTTTTGCCAAGCGCGGAGCTGAGAGTGATTACAAGCCCTACTTCCCCAACCCTGGTGGTTGAGCCTGTTGTTCAGGAGATGGTCACCAGCCCTACCTCAGCGGTGGCTAGTGTACTGATTTCCATGAAGACTCCGCCGAGATCACCGACGACCTGTCCTGCTGCTGTTAATGTTCCCGTTGCTCCTTCCACGGTAGCATCGACCAGGCTGGTGGACTTTTCTGAGGTTGCCCGTCTACCAGAGGTGGCCGAGGTTGAAAATGATTTCATAGGTGACATGGTTGATAGCTTTTATAAAGGCTTAGGGCGATCCATTGACCTGGTCTTGAAAGGCTCGACTATGTCATTCTCAACTTTGAAGGTGGTCCTCTCCCGTAGTATTGAAAGTATTTGGAACTTTGAAGGGTATCACCAGGCCGCTGCCTTGGAACTCCTGGTAGATCAATTCGAGAGGGATGTAGAGGAATGGCGCCGTCTTAGCCGCTCGGACCTGGAGTCTTTGATTGATGAGCGGTTTGCGCGTCTTGTCGCTTAAAAGCATGAGGCCCATCTTGCCGCTCAAGAAGCTACCGAGGCTATTTCTTCTGACTTGAAATCCTTGGAAACAAGGCACGCGGAAGTTGGAAACGCCATTGATGCCTCCACCAGTGCTCTTCTTGACGCTGAAGATAAGATCGGGAAGGCCAGAGAGATGATCAGGAAGGGAACTCTTCTCTTGTCCAAGGCTGAACCGGTGCGTCTTGAAGTAGCTGCGCGGCTTGAGCAGCTCAAGGCTCAAAATGATGAACTCTTGCAGCAGGGATTATCGCAGAGGGCAACTTTGGCGGAGGTCGAAGCTCGTTTGGCCCAGGCAACAGATTTCAATGAGGCTGAGCTGAGGTCGCAGACACTTGCCCAGGCTGCTGATGACAGGAGGACGAGGCTAGCTTCCCTTGGAGAGCGGATCAGATCTTACAATGTACGCCTGTAGATCGTTGTATAAGTGTGCCTCTATGTATCCCATCCTTTTGGAATCAATAAAAATTTCTTTTTCTTTTGTTTTGACTCCTTGTTTTGTTTTGACTTTTCCAAGTTGCCTTACAGCCACTTGAGAACATAGTCTTTGCTGGATTGGATGATGAGACTTGGCTATCTGCCGGTTCAGAGGTCGCAATGACATAACCGATTGAGAAGTCACCAGTCTCAAGATTAGCCCTTACGGGGCTAAAGGGGTAATACTTGCCTTTTATAAATGTCAGCGAGTATCGGTGAGACCTGTCTTTTGTAAATGTCAACAGGGCTCAAAATTGAGACTTAGTTGTCTGCTGGTTCAGAGGTCGCAATGACATAACCAATTGAGACGCCACCAAGCTCGAAATAGGTAATACTTGTCTTTTGTAAATGTCAACAAGTATCGAGACCTGTCTTTTTTAGATGTCAACAGGGCTCGGAATTGAGACTTGTCTTTTGTAAATGTCAACAAGTATCGAGACCTGTCTTTTGTAAATGTCAACAGGCTCGAGGTTGAGACTTGTCTTTTGTAAATGTCAACAAGCTCGAAATTGAGACTTGGCTGTCTGCTGGTTCAGAGATCGCAATGACATAACCGATTGAGACGCCACCAAGCTCAAGGTAGGTGATACTTGTCTTTTGTAAATGTCAACAAGTATCGAGACCTGTCTTTTGTAAATGTCAACAGGCTCGAGGTTGAGACTTGTCTTTTGTAAATGTCAACAAGCTCGAAATTGAGACTTGGCTGTCTGCTGGTTCAGAGGTCGCAATGACATAACCGATTGAGACGCCACCAAGCTCAAGGTAGGTGATACTTGTCTTTTGTAAATGTCAACAAGTATCGAGACCTGTCTTTTGTAAATGTCAACAGGCTTGAGGTTGAGACTTGGCTATCTGCTGGTTCAGAGGTCGCAATGACATAACCGATTGAGACGCCACCAAGCTCAAGATTGGTGATGGAATTTGGGAAGAGGTCTCGTTTTCTCGGGGAGAAACGAGAGAATTGCTGTCATAGGTTTAATGTTAACGTAACAGCGAAATGTATATGTGGCCTTACCATTCTATGGATGAGAATTGGTAAGTGACTTTGGAGGTCTCATTTTTACGGGAAGAAACGAGGGAATTGCTGTCATAGGTTTAATGTTAACGTAACAGCGAAATGTATATGTGGCCCTACCATTCTATGGATGAGAATTGGTAAGTGACTTTGGAGGTCTCGTTTTCACGGGGAGAAATGAGGGAATTGCTGTCATAGGTTTAATGTTAACATAACAGCGAAATGTATATATGGCCCTACCATTCTATGGATGAGAATTGGTAAGTGACTTTGGAGGGGGAATCAAATGAGAACAGGTCTCTTGGGATTTTTAGCAAACCCCCAGCTGTCAACAGGTTTGATATGCCTTTACCAACTATCGTTTGAGTTGGGCTAGCCATGCTATTTCCCTCAGCATGATGAGTTGTCGAGGACTTATGTTGGGCTTACAGGCCAACATTTTCCTCTATCCTTAATCGTTAAGGATGTTGGATTATCTGGTTACTGTATGCATAACCTTGATTTGTCTTCGAGACAACTAGTGCACGACCAGGTTCCTACTGGTTTATGGTTGTATGATCTCGCTTGGAGGAAGAGAAAGGCTCTCTTTGTGTGTACTTTGGACACGAAGGTCTTGATCAGAGGTGTAGTGTTAACTTGATCATGAGAAGGATCCTTGATTAAGGATAATATTTCTTTAAGAACTTGCCATTGATCGGCATCATGAGTAGGTCGCCATCTGAAGTCATAAGGCGGTATGCTCCGTTTGAATAGACTGTTTCTATTACAAACGGTCCTTCCCATTTAGGCTGAAATTTGCCTTTGGTCTTGTGCGTCATAATCATCGGTCGTCTGACGGTTAGGACCAGGTCTTCTTTCTGGAAGACTCTCTGTTTGACCTTCTTATTGAAGGCTTTTGAAATTCGAGCTTGATACAGCTCAATATGTTGCTGAGCTTGTAGTCGCTTCTCATCTAGGGCTTCGAGCTCTTGAAGACGCAACCGATCATTGTCCTCTGATGTGATTTTAGTGGTCAGAGCTACTCACAATGACGGCATCTGGATTTCCAATGGGATGACTGCTTCGCACCCATATACCAAGGAAAAAGGCGTATTGCCTGTCGGTGTCCGAACCGTGGTCCGGTAGGCCCAAAGACATTCACCAAGCTTTTCGTCCCAGTCTCGCTTATTCGTGGAGACGAATTTTTTGAGTAGCTTGATGATCGTTTTATTGAATGCTTCCGCCAAACCATTAGCGGCAGGATTATAGGCAGTTGAAGCCACATTCTGAATTCGATATTTATCGCAGAACCGATAGAATCCTTGGCTTATAAATTGGGGACCGTTGTCGTGGATGATCCGCCTAGGGACACCAAATCGATGGATGACATGGTGTTTGATGAAGTTAACCACGTTAGAGGTTTTGACTTCAGCTAATGGTATAGCCTCTGCCCATTTTGAAAAGTAATCGGTTATTGCCAGGATAAACCGGTGACCTTTTGTCGAAGAGGGGCTGATCGGCCCCACGACATCTATTCCCCATGCTTCAAATGGCCATGAAGCAACAGTCGGGTGGAGCAACTCCGAAGGTTGGTGTATGAAGTCCGCGTGGATTTGACACGCTTTACACCTTCGTGCATATTGGATGGCGTCGGCTATCATAGTTGGCCAGTAATATCCAAGCCTATGCAACCTGTCTTTAAGTTTTGGACCTAGTTGATGAGCTCTGCAAATGCCATCGTGCGCTTCTTTAAGCGCTTCCTGTCCCTCTGAATGAGAAAGGCAACGGAGGAGGACACCGTCATATGAGCGACGGTAAAGTGTCTTCAAAATTGGGTCGTAGTAGAAACGAAGAGACCTTCGTCTGATAGACGCCGCTTCTTTAGGATCGTCTGGAAGTAGACCGTGCAAAGCATAGTCAATGAGAGGAAAGCGCCAGTCTCTCAGCTCAAGATCTGTGGAGACACATTATAGACCTCTCGGGTTCTTAGCATATGCTTAGAGCATACAAGATGTCGAGTTGCGACTGTGAGGTGATACTTAGTATCGGCTGGCAAGGCTAGTGTTGTTGCTAATGCAGCAAGAGAGTCCGCCTTGGTATTCTGAGATCGAGACACATGCCCGATATAGAAGCCTTCAAATAGGTTAGCCAATTCGATGGCCGTGTGATAATAAGGCACCAAGTCTTCATGGAGAACTTTATATTCACCTTTAACCTGATTGATAATCAGTTTTGAGTCGCCGTAAGTTTCGAGGTAGCGTACCACCATTCCATGGGCGAGTTGAAGGCCAATAAGCAGAGCATTATATTCTGCTACATTGTTGGAGCATGATTCTGTCAAAGAAAATGCTCTGGGGAGAACATGATTCTGTGGGGAGACAAACACAACCCCCACTCCGGCAATAATCTTACCTTTAGGGCCCATTCGCGATGCTCCGTCGAAGAACATTTGCCACACCTCCTCTTCTGAGGTTGCATTAGACTCGAAGACTTCATCAGGGATATCTTCGTGAAGTTTTGAATGTTCTGGAACTGGATGAGAGGCCAAGAACTCTGCAAGGGCCTGACCTTTAATCGCCTTCTGAGAGGTAAAGATCATGTCGTATTGAGACAATAAAAGTGCCCACTTAGCCAATCTTGAATTCAGCGATCCTGGCTTCGTCATAAGAAGACGCAAAGGGTTCACTCTAGAGATGACATGTATGGTTTGGCCAACCAAATAATGTCGCATCTTTTGAACAGCAAAGATGAGAGCCAAACACTCCTTCTCGATAGGGTTATAGCGAGATTCTGCCCCTATCAGAGTTCTGCTCAGATAATAAATAGCCTGCTCGTGCCCATTGTCGTCCTTTTGAGCAAGGAGGGCGCCGAGAGAATAGTCCATAGCTTTTACATAAAGCAAGAATGGTTTCCCTGATGTAGGGGCCACCAAGACTGGAGGTTTTGTGAGATACCTCTTAATGTCTTCATAAGCTTCCTGACAAGCTTGATCCCATACGAAGGAAGCACCCTTTTTCATGAGTCGGGTGAACGGTTGACAGCGGCCCGAGAGATTTGCAATGAATCTTCTGATATAAGCCAGCCTGCCCTGTAAGCCTCTAAGCTCTTTGAGGTTCCTTGGTGGATGCATGCTCTGAATGGCTTTGACTTTGTCTGGATCTATGATTGAGTTTTTCCCTGCACACAAAATATAGAATATCAGATTTAGAACAAGATGTGCAAGGTGCTCAATTCTAATCCGCGGTAGCAATGGCTATGCGGGTCGTGATCCTCAGGGAGGGACTAGCGATGGAAGCATTTAAGTAAGTTATCTCTTTTTTATTTATTTTTATTATTTACAATGGTATTTACAATGAAGTGGGAAGAAAAGAATTTGGAAAGATGTAGAAGATGTGGATCTAAACTAAAATTAGAGAGAAAACAATAACACATACATACCTCTTCTGCCCTGCTTACCTTTGATCCGTTTACAACAACTTACCTTGTCTTTGAAGGCGTTCAAGTATGGCGTATAGGATCGTCCACTTTCGCAATCTACACTACGAAAAGAAAGAACAAACTAAAGAGAGGGCTTGTTCATCTCCATAGGCCATCAAGGGCACTTCTTCAGCTAGGCAGTCTCGCAGCAATCAGATCTCACGGTTTGCAAGTCATCAGAGAAAGAAACAATGACATAAAACAAAAATAGAAGAACAACGATAGAACAAAAATAGAGACACAATAAAACAAGAATAAAATAAAAAGAACAAAAACAAACCTCGAGTCGATTCAATTAACAATGGAGGAAAAGTAAGACTTACACCGCTGTCACCTCAGTACAAGCATGAACTCCTTCCTCCATGAAAGCATCCTCTCCTCTCAGTTACAAAAATTACAAAAGAAAACGAAAATAAAAACCTAACCTAAATTATAAGTTAGCCTAAAACCCTAGATTTTTGCTCTGTATTTTTTGTACGCCCTTTCTGTGCGTCTGCAGGGGTATTTATAGGTGCAGAAGGAGGTAGAGTCCAGATCGAAGTCCTCCACGAAAACTGGTCCCTGGATAAGACTGGAATGCCGCGGAAACGCGGCTTGGGCCGCGTTTCCTCGGCCATGTGGTGGCGGCTGGCCACGCGCTTTGGCGCGTGGCCTCCCCTGGTCCGTCCATCTGGGCGTTTCCTTCTGGAAGTTGAATCTCGACTTCTTATTTTGGATTTTCGGGATAACTTGGGAAGCAAGTTACCCTAAATCCAAATCTTTTATCAACGAATTTGTGATCTTGAATTCTCCTTCTTTGGCTTTTATCCTCATCCTGCAAGTATTTAGGGTTGAATAGAAGTCTATCCTTCCCTCTTCTTTTGGTATTTGCAACTTTTGCCCTTGGTATTTGCAATTTTGATATTTGATAATTGCAACTTTTGCATTGGGCTTTAAATATGGGCTTTTGGGCTTCTTTTGAGGCTTTATTCTTTTATTTTTATTTCTCAAGGCCTGCACACAATAAATAATAAAATATTAGTAAATGTGCAGAATTATATGAATAAATATGAAAATGTGATGGTAAATGTAATGATAAAAATGCACTTTTCACTACCAATCACACCCCTGAAAAAAACCTAGAGGGGGGGTGAATAGGTGTAAGTGCTAATCTAGAAGCTAAATGCGAACTAAATGCGCTAAATGCGGAAGCTAATGCAAATTTTGCAACACACTTAATACAACACACAAGTGTAGCCGAATTTCCCGTGAAGGGCTCTGAACTAACTCCTCTTGATTCCCCTTGAATGGGTTGAGGTGCTATGTGAAGCTCTTGTGCTTAAGTATAAGTGAGGCACACACAGACAACCAAGCATATAATATGAATAGGCAATATGAATATATGCAAGGCACAACAAGCAATATGAATGATATGACAATTTGAATAATGCTATGCACAAAACTAAAGAGAGAGAGTTTAGAGACAAGCGGATCAAACGCAAACACAATGATATGTTTCGAGGTTCGAGCACCTTGCTCTACATCCCCGCCTACACCACCGTGTAGGATTTCCAATCCACTATAACGTCCACCGAGGACTCCCACCGAGGGAACCTTCACCGAGAAGGATTTGTTACAACACTAGGAGTACCTAACTCCTCTCTCAAACAACCACCTCACAACCGAGGGGTAAGCCAACAACCAACACCTCTACCGAAGAGGTTTACAATCTCCAAGCTCCACCTCTCACTAGAGGGAGCAAACAACAATCCAATCAACCTCACCAAAAGGGATACAACAAAACAAATGAGGGTTTACAACTAGTGGTATGTTTCAACCACAAACAACTCAACTTTCCTCTTTTCCACAAAACAAAGATCCTAATAGATTAGGATAGAAGATATAGCTCAAGTGTGGAAAAACTAAGTGTTTTGATCAAAGAAATACTCTTGGGAAAACACCAAAAATGATATTGAAATTTTTGCTCAAAAACAATTCCCAAAACCTAATTTCTTTGAAATTAACAAAACACTTGAAAACAAATAAGATTGATCTTTTGACACTTAAAACTCTTTTGAAAATTTGTTTAAAACAGTGAAGAAGTCAGGAAATTTTAGCTCTAAAAATCTTTTTCAAAATCCCAAAGAAATGGGGTTTATATAGGCCCATCAGAAAACTAGCCGTTAGGCTGACGTGGCAGCCTGACAGGCCTGGCGGTCGACCGCCAACGGTCATAAATGTGACCGTTGGGCAAACCCGGTCGACCGCCCGGTCGACCCAAACAAACAGAGAGCTCTGCTCTCAGACCCGGTCGACCCTGACGGTCGACCGAGCTTGTGTCTGCCAGACGTGCACAAGTCTGTGCACGTCGGTCGACCTCATGGGTCGACCGGCCCATGGTGCGGTCGACCGTCTGGGTCGACCGACCTGGCCTGTCAGCACAAACCTGGGTCAGAAAACACTGTTAAAAAATATTCTAAAAATTCTTTTATCTTTTCTAAAAATCACCAAAATAGTTTTATCATTTTGCATTAATATATAAACATGTGATAAAAAGTTTAGCTCAAATATCAATCAATGTGAACTATTTTTGTGTCTTATCATTTTTATCAAAAACCAAAACTTGTATTTTATCAAACTTGATTTTTCAATACATGAATAGGAAAGTCAAAATAAGTTTGTTTAAAAATTAAGCATGCATGTATAGAATGAAACAACTATACATATATCAATTTAAACTTGTTTTGATCACTATTCATGAAAACCAAATCCAAACATAAAACGTGTGTGTTTGTGCACTTGAGCATATCAACTATACTAAGCTTTACAATATGGATCTAAAACACACTATCTAAACTAGGATACCTAAGTCTTCTTGATGATCTTCCATCTTCAAGTTGACTCGATCCAAAACTCCATCCATGGGCTAGGCAAAATGTGATCTTGATGCTTGAGCCCTGGAATCACCATGAAAAGCTTCTAAACTCCTTTGTTGAAGCTAATCATCAACTAATATCTTGCTAATGATCTGAAACTTAAAATCACAAGATTATTAGTAAACATATAACCACATGAGTTAATCATCATCAAAACTAGAGTGGAAGGCCTTTGGGCCAACAATCTCCCCCTTTTTGATAATGACAAAACTCATGGAGTTATATATGCATGGATTAAAGATAAGCTTCATAGAAGCTCCCCCTTAACTCATGCATAAACAAATAAACATAAATATGCAATGATATGCAATGCATATGAAACATGAAACATGCATAGATATGCATAAACAATAAAAAGGTTATCTAGATACAAATGAAATATTTAAGACATGCTCTAGATACCAATTAAACTTAATTAAACTTAATATATGCAAAAACATAAATATGCATATATCAAACTCAAAATCTTTCTCCCCCTTTTTGTCAATCATCAACAAAGGGGTAAAAACTAAAACAATAAATAAAATGAGGGGTAAAAATCTTTCTCCCCCTTTTTGTCAATCAAATCAATAAAAAACAATATTCTCCCCCTTTTTGTCTAAAACAAAAACAAAGTCAATAAGGGGTATGATCAAACAACTATAAACATGATATGCCTCTAGATACCAATTAAAAAAAATGAAAACAACATCTTGATACCAATTGAAAAAATTGTACATTTTAAACATATGATATCAATTGAAATTAAACATTATTTTTTAAGGCATAAAGATACCAATTGAAATTATTATCAATTGAAAATTTTATTTTCTATCATAAAGCAAGGGAGTGGAAATACTAAATACCAATTGAAATATGAAAATCGAATTTTCTCCCCCTTTATGAAATACCAACAAAAACTATGCGTAGGCTTGAAATAAGATACCAATTGAAAACTAAATCAATTGAAATAAAGGTGAAGCTCAAGCTCTAGCATAAACAAAATTTGTGCTCAAGATATAAAAATATAATAGCACAAATAAAACAAGTATATGTGTATGAAATAGAATGAGTACCAATCACCAATAGATGATACCAATTGAAAATATACATACACAATAAACATATGAGTATACAAAAAGATCAAAACAATAAAAGCATGGTATAACTCATATCAAAATGAAGAATGCGAACTAGTTAAAATGGAGATTTTTGTTAACTAGAACGAAATCCTTCAAGCAAGGAATAAACTAAAAATAATTTTCATAAAACATGAAATCTACAAGATAATCAACACTCTAATTCAATTAAGCATAAATATGACTCATGAAAACAAAACATGAGCAAGCAATAAATGTGAGTGTACAAATAAAATGTGAGGATCATAATCATGAAAATTTTTCATTAAGCTCAATTATTCCTTAACAATGAAAACATGAAAAATATTAAAACTACTTAATCTTCAAGGCATATGTATGTCTTATACAAACTAAGGTATACATACATATCCAAACACAAAGAGTCCACAAATTTTATATGCATGAAGGCACGTGGCTCAAAAGGATGTATATGTATAAAAATAGTTTGGATAAAATAGACATATACATGAAGTCAAACATAAAACATGAAAACATGAAAAACAAAATTTTCATTAACTAATTTTAATTTCAAGTTATATATGTATGAATTGTCAACACAATAAGTATACATACATATCCCTAAACACAATTGAGTCTATATATATAGATTTGCATGAAAAGGAAATGACTCAAGGGGTATACATGTATATCTTAAAGTTTGGCAAAAATACACATATACATGAAATGAAAACTCATAAAACAAATTAAAAAATGAGAATACAAGTTTAAAATGTGTGAATCATCAAAACTAGACTATACTAGCACATCTAATGGGTTCAAATAAGCAATCAAGCCCAAACATATATAGATTTATTTGTGGCCCACTATATGCACAAGTATAAATCCTAGTCTTAATGAAAACTAACATCTAAACAAGTAATCTTAACATGAAGCATCAAAACACGATAAAAATCAACATGATAAGCAAAAACATGATTATTATGAATATCCACATGTTATTAGATTTATGATGTACATGATAGCTAATCAAATATGAGAACACAAAATAATCCATATTAACCATGGGTGTCTCAAATACTATACATGTATGTCAAGAATCTAATTAACATAGCATTTTCATACTAATCACTAAACAATGAAACATGCTATAAACTATAATTATGAAAGCATGTAAACAATAAATGGGAGTACAGGATTGTTACCAAAACCTTAGAACGCAACTCTCCTTGTCTCCAAAACATGGTGGTCCTCTCCACCAAACTTCCCTTGAAAGTGATGCATCCACAATGATTTCCATGAACCTCGGAACGCATCCACTCCAAGGTGCCAACACTCTCACGTCATGTGAGAGCCCACACCTACATCAAATAAAGGAGGGGTGATCTTTGGTACCCATACTCTTTTGGGTCCATGGGGGTTAGTACTTTCTCTAACCCAAACAAATTTCTTTGCTAAATTTACATTAGTATGTAATCTATCAAAGCAAAATTTAGCAAGGTGGCCCCTACGTCCACAATGTGTACAAGTGTACACATGAGCATACGTGTGATGGTGTCCGTGGGAAGCATGTGTGTGCCGTGGGGGGTGTGCATGAAAAGATGGAACTTGTTTCTTTCGAAACAAAGTTTCCAAACGTGTATGCCCTTCAACACATTGGCTCAAAGTGGAGCCCAAACAATCTACACTCTTCTTTAACATACAAATGTCATCATTAATCCTAGAAGAAGAGGTACATGCATTAGGTAGACTAGATGAAGAAGCTACACTAGCATGGCAAACATGAGAAACAATATCATTTTTCAAAGAATTATTTTTATTTAAACAAATTTCTAATTCTTTTGTAATAAAAACAATTTCCCTTTTTAAAGAATCATTTTCATTTAAAACAAAATCAAGTTTTGAAGATATGACATTATTTTTCTTCAAAACATCATTACAATCATTTCTATTTTTCAAAAGCTCATTTTCTTTTAACACAAGGTCTATTTGAGATCTCAATGAATCCCTTTCATTATAGACCTCAACCTTCTCTTGTAAAACATTCTCAAGTCTAGAGTGCAAATATTTATTTTCTTTTTCAAGTCCTAGACTTTTCTTTTTCAAAATTTTATATTTTTCAATTAATTTTTCACAAACAATTGAAAGTTCTTCATTTAAAGCATGGGGATCAATAATCTCATCACATGAAGAACTAGCATTATCACTATCTAGTTGAAGTTCCGATTGTACCTCAAGGAAGTCATTCCCTTGGACCATTAAGCATTGTGAGTCGGAGTCTCCACTAGATTCTTCCGGTTGGATTGGCACTTGAAACTCGGAGGTGGTGGTTGTTGTCAATTTGTTCCACACTGCAAAGGCAGAATCAATGTTAGAAACACACATAAGATAATCTTTAGGCAATGTGCTTCTAATAGCCTCAAGGGCTAGTGCATTGGCCCCTATATGATCACCATTACCAAGATAGCATTTCTTGGTAGCGGCAAGAAAGAGATGCAAACCTAGGGTCTTTAAGTACATGGACATCCTATACTTCCAAACAACAATGTTGGAAGGATCAAAGCTAGGTGGGGTCATGAAGTCCATGGTAAAAACTATATGTGTGCAAGCAAGCAAATGCAAATGTAGATTAGCAAGCAAAGGATCTCACTCCTAGGATGTTAAGCCTAAGTATCAGGAGCACCCGCTCTGATACCAATTGAAAAACACGTAGAGGGGGGGTGAATAGGTGTAAGTGCTAATCTAGAAGCTAAATGCGAACTAAATGCGCTAAATGCGGAAGCTAATGCAAATTTTGTAACACACTTAATACAACACACAAGTGTAGCCGAATTCCCCGTGAAGGGCTCTGGACTAACTCCTCTTGATTCCCCTTGAATGGGTTGAGGTGCTATGTGAAGCTCTTGTGGTTAAGTATAAGTGAGGCACACACAGACAACCAAGCATATAATATGAATAGGCAATATGAATATATGCAAGGCACAACAAGCAATATGAATGATATGACAATATGAATAATGCTATGCACAAAAGTAAAGAGAGAGAGTTTAGAGACAAGCGGATCAAACGCAAACACAATGATATGTTTTGAGGTTCGAGCACCTTACTCTACATCCCCGCCTACACCACCGTATAGGATTTTCAATCCACTATAACGTCCACCGAGGACTCCCACCGAGGGAACCTTCACCGAGAAGGATTTGTTACAACACTAGGAGTACCTAACTCCTCTCTCAAACAACCACCTCACAACCGAGGGGTAAGCTAACAACCAACACCTCTACCGAAGAGGTTTACAATCTCCAAGCTCCACCTCTCACTAGAGGGAGCAAACAACAATCCAATCAACCTCACCAAGAGGGATACAACAAAACAAATGAGGGTTTACAACTAGTGGTATGTTTCAACCACAAACAACTCCTCCTTCCTCTTTTCCACAAAACAAAGATCCTAATATATTAGGATAGAAGATATAGCTCAAGTGTGGAAAAACTAAGTGTTTTGATCAAAGAAATACTCTTGGGAAAACACCAAAAATGATATTGAAATTTTTGCTCAAAAACAATTCCCAAAACCTAGTTTCTTTGAAATTAACAAAACACTTGAAAACAAATAAGATTGATCTTTTGGCACTTAAAACTCTTTTGAAAATTTGTTTAAAACACTGAAGAAGTCAGGAAATTTTAGCTCTAAAAATCTTTTTCAAAATCCCAAAGAAATGGGGTTTATATATGCCCATCAGAAAACTAGCCGTTAGGCTGACGTGGCAGCCTGACAGGCCTGGCGGTCGACCGCCCGGTCGACCGCCAACGGTCATAAATGTGACCGTTGGGCAAACCCGGTCGACTGCCCGGTCGACCCAAACAAACAGAGAGCTCTGCTCTCAGACCCGGTCGACCCTGACGGTCGACCGAGCTTGTGTCTGCCAGACGTGCACAAGTCTATCCACGTCGGTCGACCTCATGGGTCGACCGGCCCATGGTGCGGTCGACCGTCTGGGTCGACCGACCTGGCCTGTCAGCACAAACCTGGGTCAGAAAACACTGTTAAAAAATATTCTAAAAATTCTTTTATCTTTTCTAAAAATCACCAAAAATAGTTTTATCATTTTGCATTGATATATAAACATGTGATAAAAAGTTTAGCTCAAATATCAATCAATGTGAACTATTTTTGTGTCTTATCATTTTTATCAAAAACCAAAACTTGTATTTTATCAAACTTGATTTTTCAATACATGAATAGGAAAGTCAAAATAAGTTTGTTTAAAAATTAAGCATGCATGTATAGAATGAAACAACTATACATATATCAATTTAAACTTGTTTTGATTACTATTCATGAAAACCAAATCCAAACATAAAACGTGTGTGTTTGTGCACTTGAGCATATCAACTATACTAAGCTTTATAATATGGATCTAAAACACACTATCTAAACTAGGATACCTAAGTCTTCTTGATGATCTTCCATCTTCAAGTTGACTCGATCCAAAACTCCATCCACGGGCTAGGCAAAGTGTGATCTTGATGCTTGAGCCCTGGAATCACCATGAAAAGCTTCTAAACTCCTTTGTTGAAGCTAATCATCAACTAATATCTTGCTAATGATCTGAAACTTAAAATCACAAGATTATTAGTAAACATATAACTACATGAGTTAATCATCATCAAAACTAGAGTGAAAGGCCTTTGGGCCAACAATCTCCTCCTTTTTGATGATGACAAAACTCATGGAGTTATATATGCATGGATTAAAGATAAGCTTCAAAGAAGCTCCCCCTTAACTCATACATAAATAAATAAACATAAATATGCAATGATATGCAATGCATATGAAACATGAAACATGCATAGATATGCATAAACAATAAAAAGGTTATCTAGATACAAATGAAATATTTAAGACATGCTCTAGATACCAATTAAACTTAATTAAACTTAATATATGCAAAAACATAAATATGCATATATCAAACTCAAAATCTTTCTCCCCCTTTTTGTCAATCATCAACAAAGGGGTAAAAACCAAAACAATAAATAAAATGAGGGGTAAAAATCTTTCTCCCCCTTTTTGTCAATCAAATCAATAAAAAACAATGTTCTCCCCCTTTTTGTCTAAAACAAAAACAAAGTCAATAAGGGGTGTGATCAAACAACTATAAACATGATATGCCTCTAGATACCAATTAAAAAAAATGAAAACAACATCTTGATACCAATTGAAAAAATTGTACATTTTAAACATATGATATCAATTGAAATTAAACATTATTTTTTAAGGCATAAAGATACCAATTGAAATTATTATCAATTGAAAATTTTATTTTCTATCATAAAGCAAGGGAGTGGAAATACTAAATACCAATTGAAATATGAAAATCGAATTTTCTCCCCCTTTATGAAATACCAACAAAAACTATGCGTAGGCTTGAAATAAGATACCAATTGAAAACTAAATCAATTGAAATAAAGGTGAAGCTCAAGCTCTAGCATAAACAAAATTTGTGCTCAAGATATAAAAATATAATAGCACAAATAAAACAAGTATATGTGTATGAAATAGAATGAGTACCAATCACCAATAGATGATACCAATTGAAAATATACATACACAATAAACATATGAGTATACAAAAAGATCAAAACAATAAAAGCATGGTATAACTCATATCAAAATGAAGAATGCGAACTAGTTAAAATGGAGATTTTTGTTAACTAGAACGAAATCCTTCAAGCAAGGAATAAACTAAAAATAATTTTCATAAAACATGAAATCCACATGATAATCAACACTCTAATTCAATTAAGCATAAATATGACTCATGAAAACAAAACATGAGCAAGCAATAAATGTGAGTGTACAAATAAAATGTGAGGATCATAATCATGAAAATTTTTCATTAAGCTCAATTATTCCTTAAACAATGAAAACATGAAAAACATTAAAACTACTTAATCTTCAAGGCATATGTATGTCTTATACAAACTAAGGTATACATACATATCCAAACACAAAGAGTCCACAAATTTTATATTCATGAAGGCACGTGGCTCAAAAGGATGTATATGTATAAAAATAGTTTGGATAAAATAGACATATACATGAAGTTAAACATAAAACTTGAAAACATGAAAAACAAAATTTTTATTAACTAATTTTAATTTCAAGGTATATGTATGAATTGTCAACACAATAAGTATACATACATATCCCTAAACACAATTGAGTCTATATATATAGATTTGCATGAAAAGCAAATGACTCAAGGGGTATACATGTATATCTTAAAGTTTGGCAAAAATACACATATACATGAAATGAAAACTCATAAAATAAATTTAAAAATGAGAATACAAGTTTAAAATGTGTGAATCATCAAAACTAGACTATACTAGCACATCTAATGGGTTCAAATAAGCAATCAAGCCCAAACATATATAGATTTATTTGTGGCCCACTATATGCACAAGTATAAATCCTAGTCTTAATGAAACTAACATCTAAACAAGTAATCTTAACATGAAGCATCAAAACACGATAAAAATCAACATGATAAGCAAAAACATGATTATTATGAATATCCACATGTTATTAGATTTATGATGTACATGATAGCTAATCAAATATGAGAACACAAAAAATAATCCATATTAACCATGGGTGTCTCAAATACTATACATGTATGTCAAGAATCTAATTAACATAGCATTTTCATACTAATTACTAAACAATAAAACATGCTATAAACTATAATTATGAAAGCATGTAAACAATAAATGGGAGTAAAGGATTATTACCAAAACCTTAGAACACAACTCTCCTTGTCTCCAAAACATGGTGGTCCTCTCCACCAAACTTCCCTTGAAAGTGATGCGTCCACAATGATTTCCCTGAACCTCGGAATGCATCCACTCCAAGGTGCCAACACTCTCACGTCATGTGAGAGCCCACACCTACATCAAATAAAGGAGGGGTGGTCTTTGGTACCCATACTCTTTTGGGTCCATGGGGGTTAGTACTTTCTCTAACCCAAACAAATTTCTTTGCTAAATTTACATTAGTATGTAATCTATCAAAGCAAAATTTAGTAAGGTGGCCCCTACGTCCACAATGTGTACAAGTGTACACATGAGCATACGTGTGATGGTGTCCGTGGGAAGCATGTGTGTGCCGTGGGGGGTGTGCATGAAAAGATGGAACTTGTTTCTTTCGAAACAAAGTTTCCAAACGTGTATGCCCTTCAACACATTGGCTCAAAGTGGAGCCCAAACAATCTACACTCTTCTTTAACATACAAATGTCATCATTAATCCTAGAAGAAGAGGTACATGCATTAGGTAGACTAGATGAAGAAGCTACACTAGCATGGCAAACATGAGAAACAATATCATTTTTCAAAGAATTATTTTTATTTAAACAAATTTCTAATTCTTTGTAATAAAAACAATTTCCCTTTTTAAAGAATCATTTTCATTTAAAACAAAATCAAGTTTTGAAGATATGACATTATTTTTCTTCAAAACATCATTACAATCATTTCTATTTTTCAAAAGCTCATTTTCTTTTAACACAAGGTCTAATTGAGATCTCAATGAATCCCTTTCATTATAGACACCAACCTTCTCTTGCAAAACATTGTCAAGTCTAGAGTGCAAACATTTATTTTCTTTTTCAAGTCCTAGACTTTTCTTTTTCAAAATTTTATATTTTTCAATTAATTTTTCACAAACAATTGAAAGTTCTTCATTTAAAGCATGGGGATCAATAATCTCATCACATGAAGAACTAGCATTATCACTATCTAGTTGAAGTTCCGATTGTACCTCAAGGGAGTCATTCCCTTGGACCATTAAGCATTGTGAGTCGGAGTCTCCACTAGATTCTTCCGGTTGGATTGGCACTTGAAACTCGGAGGTGGTGGTTGTTGTCAATTTGTTTCACACTGCAAAGGCGGAATCAATGTTAGAAACACACATAAGATAATCTTTAGGCAATGTGCTTCTAATAGCCTCAAGGGCTAGTGCATTGGCCCCTATATGATCACCATTACCAAGATAGCATTTCTTGGTAGCGGCAAGAAAGACATGCAAACCTAGGGTCTTTAAGTACATGGACATCCTATACTTCCAAACAACAATGTTGGAAGGATCAAAGCTAGGTGGGGTCATGAAGTCCATGGTAAAAACTATATGTGTGCAAGCAAGCAAATGCAAATGTAGATTAGCAAGCAAAGGATCTCACTCCTAGGATGTTAAGCCTAAGTATCAGGAGCACCCGCTCTGATACCAATTGAAAAACACCTAGAAGGGGGGTGAATAGGTGTAAGTGCTAATATAGAAGCTAAATGCGAACTAAATGCGCTAAATGCGGAAGCTAATGCAAATTTTGCAACACACTTAATACAACACACAAGTGTAGCCGAATTCCCCGTGAAGGGCTCTGGACTAACTCCTCTTGATTCCCCTTGAATGGGTTGAGGTGCTATGTGAAGCTCTTGTGGTTAAGTATAAGTGAGGCACACACAGACAACCAAGCATATAATATGAATAGGCACTATGAATATATGCAAGGCACAACAAGCAATATGAATGATATGATAATATGAATAATGCTATGCACAAAAGTAAAGAGAGAGAGTTTAGAGACAAGCGGATCAAACGCAAACACAATGATATGTTTTGAGGTTCGAGCACCTTGCTCTACATCCCCGCCTACACCACCGTGTAGGATTTCCAATCCACTATAACGTCCGTTGAAGACTCCCACCGAGGGAACCTTCACCGAGAAAGATTTGTTACAACACTAGGAGTACCTAACTCCTCTCTCAAACAACCACCTCACAACCGAGGGGTAAGCCAACAACCAACACCTCTACTGAAGAGGTTTACAATCTCCAAGCTCCACCTCTCACTAGAGGGAGCAAACAACAATCCAATCAACCTCACCAAGAGCGATACAACAAAACAAATGAGGGTTTACAACTAGTGGTATGTTTCAACCACAAACAACTCCTCTTTCCTCTTTTCCACAAAACAAAGATCCTAATAGATTAGGATAGAAGATATAGCTCAAGTGTGGAAAAACTAAGTGTTTTGATCAAAGAAATACTCTTGGGAAAACACCAAAAATGATATTGAAATTTTTGCTCAAAAATAATTCCCAAAACCTAGTTTCTTTGAAATTAACAAAACACTTGAAAACAAATAAGATTGATCTTTTGGCACTTAAAACTCTTTTGAAAATTTGTTTAAAACACTGAAGAAGTCAGGAAATTTTAGCTCTAAAAATCTTTTTCAAAATCTCAAAGCAATGGGGTTTATATAGGCCCATCAGAAAACTAGCCGTTAGACTGACGTGGCAGCCTGACAGGCCTGGCGGTCGACCGCCCGGTCGACCGTCAACGGTCATAAATGTGACCGTTGGGCAAACCCGGTCGACCGCCAGGTCGACCCAAACAAACAGAGAGCTCTGCTCTCAGACCCGGTCGACCCTGACGGTCGACCGAGCTTGTGTCTGCCAGACGTGCACAAGTCTATGCACGTCGGTCGACCTCATGGGTCGACCGACCTGGCCTGTCAGCACAAACCTCGGTCAGAAAACACTATTAAAAAATATTCTAAAAATTCCTTTATCTTTTCTAAAAATCACCAAAAATAGTTTTATCATTTTGCATTGATATATAAACATGTGATAAAAAGTTTAGCTCAAATATCAATCAATGTGAACTATTTTTGTGTCTTATCATTTTTACCAAAAACCAAAACTTGTATTTTATCAAACTTGATTTTTCAATACATGAATAGGAAAGTCAAAATAAGTTTGTTTAAAAATTAAGCATGCATGTATAGAATGAAACAACTATACATATATCAATTTAAACTTGTTTTGATCACTATTCATGAAAACCAAATCCAAACATAAAACGTGTGTGTTTGTGCACTTGAGCATATCAACTATACTAAGCTTTACAATATGGATCTAAAACACACTATCTAAACTAGGATACCTAAGTCTTCTTGATGATCTTCCATCTTCAAGTTGACTCGATCCAAAACTCCATCCATGGGCTAGGCAAAGTGTGATCTTGATGCTTGAGCCCTGGAATCACCATGAAAAGCTTCTAAACTCCTTTGTTGAAACTAATCATCAACTAATATCTTGCTAATGATCTGAAACTTAAAATCACAAGATTATTAGTAAACATATAACTACATGAGTTAATCATCATCAAAACTAGAGTGAAAGGCCTTTGGGCCAACAATCTCCCCCTTTTTGATGATGACAAAACTCATGGAGTTATATATGCATGGATTAAAGATAAGCTTCAAAGAAGCTCCCCCTTAACTCATGCATAAACAAATAAACATAAATATGCAATGATATGCAATGCATATGAAACATGAAACATGCATAGATATGCATAAACAATAAAAAGGTTATCTAGATACAAATGAAATATTTAATACATGCTCTAGATACCAATTAAACTTAATTAAACTTAATATATGCAAAAACATAAATATGCATATATCAAACTCAAAATCTTTCTCCCCCTTTTGTCAATCATCAACAAAGGGGTAAAAACCAAAACAATAAATAAAATGAGGGGTAAAAATCTTTCTCCCCCTTTTTGTCAATCAAATCAATAAAAAACAATGTTCTCCCTCTTTTTGTCTAAAACAAAAACAAAGTCAATAAGGGGTATGATCAAACAACTATAAACATGATATGCCTCTAGATACCAATTAAAAAAAATGAAAACAACATCTTGATACCAATTGAAAAAATTGTACATTTTAAACATATGATATCAATTGAAATTAAACATTATTTTTTAAGGCATAAAGATACCAATTGAAATTATTATCAATTGAAAATTTTATTTTCTATCATAAAGCAAGGGAGTGGAAATACTAAATACCAATTGAAATATGAAAATCGAATTTTCTCCCCCTTTATGAAATACCAACAAAAACTTTGCGTAGGCTTGAAATAAGATACCAATTGAAAACTAAATCAATTGAAATAAAGGTGAAGCTCAAGCTCTAGCATAAACAAAATTTGTGCTCAAGATATAAAAATATAATAGCACAAATAAAACAAGTATATGTGTATGAAATAGAATGAGTACCAATCACCAATAGATGATACCAATTGAAAATATACATACACAATAAACATATGAGTATACAAAAAGATCAAAACAATAAAAGCATGGTATAACTCATATCAAAATGAAGAATGCGAACTAGTTAAAATGGAGATTTTTGTTAACTAGAATGAAATCCTTCAAGCAAGGAATAAACTAAAAATAATTTTCATAAAACATGAAATCCACAAGATAATCAACACTATAACTCAATTAGGCATAAATATGACTCATGAAAACAAAACATGAGCAAGCAATAAATGTGAGTGTACAAATAAAATGTGAGGATCATAATCATGAAATTTTTTCATTAAGCTCAATTATTCCTTAAACAATGAAAACATGAAAAATATTAAAACTACTTAATCTTCAAGGCATATGTATGTCTTATACAAACTAAGGTATACATACATATCCAAACACAAAGAGTCCACAAATTTTATATGCATGAAGGCACGTGGCTCAAAAGGATGTATATGTATAAAAATAGTTTGGATAAAATAGACATATACATGAAGTTAAACATAAAACATGAAAACATGAAAAACAAAATTTTCATTAACTAATTTTAATTTCAAGGTATATATGTATGAATTGTCAACACAATAAGTATACATACATATCCCTAAACACAATTGAGTCTATATATATAGATTTGCATGAAAAGCAAATGACTCAAGGGGTATACATGTATATCTTAAAGTTTGGCAAAAATACACATATACATGAAATGAAAACTCATAAAACAAATTCAAAAATGAGAATACAAGTTTAAAATGTGTGAATCATCAAAACTAGACTATACTAGCACATCTAATGGGTTCAAATAAGCAATCAAGCCCAAACATATATAGATTTATTTGTGGCCCACTATATGCACAAGTATAAATCCTAGTCTTAATGAAAACTAACATCTAAACAAGTAATCTTAACATGAAGCATCAAAACACGATAAAAATCAACATGATAAGCAAAAACATGATTATTATGAATATCCACATGTTATTAGATTTATGATGTACATGATAGCTAATCAAATATGAGAACACAAAAAATAATCCATATTAACCATGGGTGTCTCAAATACTATACATGTATGTCAAGAATCTAATTAACATAGCATTTTCATACTAATCACTAAACAATGAAACATGCTATAAACTATAATTATGAAAGCATGTAAACAATAAATGGGAGTACAGGATTGTTACCAAAACCTTAGAACGCAACTCTCCTTGTCTCCAAAACATGGTGGTCCTCTCCACCAAACTTCCCTTGAAAGTGATGCATCCACAATGATTTCCATGAACCTCGGAACGCATCCACTCCAAGGTGCCAACACTCTCACGTCATGTGAGAGCCCACACCTACATCAAATAAAGGAGGGGTGGTCTTTGGTACCCATACTCTTTTGGGTCCATGGGGGTTAGTACTTTCTCTAACCCAAACAAATTTCTTTGCTAAATTTACATTAGTATGTAATCTATCAAAGCAAAATTTAGCAAGGTGGCCCCTACGTCCACAATGTGTACAAGTGTACACACGAGCATACGTGTGATGGTGTCCGTGGGAAGCATGTGTGTGCCGTGGGGGGTGTGCATGAAAAGATGGAACTTGTTTCTTTCGAAACAAAGTTTCCAAACGTGTATGCCCTTCAACACATTGGCTCAAAGTGGAGCCCAAACAATCTACACTCTTCTTTAACATACAAATGTCATCATTAATCCTAGAAGAAGAGGTACATGCATTAGGTAGACTAGATGAAGAAGCTACACTAGCATGGCAAACATGAGAAACAATATCATTTTTCAAAGAATTATTTTTATTTAAACAAATTCTAATTCTTTGTAATAAAAACAATTTCCCTTTTTAAAGAATCATTTTCATTTAAAACAAAATCAAGTTTTGAAGATATGACATTATTTTTCTTCAAAACATCATTACAATCATTTCTATTTTTCAAAAGCTCATTTTCTTTTAACACAAGGTCTAATTGAGATCTCAATGAATCCCTTTCATTATAGACCTCAACCTTCTCTTGCAAAACATTGTCAAGTCTAGAGTGCAAACATTTATTTTCTTTTTCAAGTCCTAGACTTTTCTTTTTCAAAATTTTATATTTTTCAATTAATTTTTCACAAACAATTGAAAGTTCTTCATTTAAAGCATGGGGATCAATAATCTCATCACATGAAGAACTAGCATTATCACTATCTAGTTGAAGTTCCGATTGTACCTCAAGGGAGTCATTCCCTTGGACCATTAAGCATTGTGAGTCGGAGTCTCCACTAGATTCTTCCGGTTGGATTGGCACTTGAAACTCGGAGGTGGTGGTTGTTGTCAATTTGTTCCACACTGCAAAGGCGGAATCAATGTTAGAAACACACATAAGATAATCTTTAGGCAATGTGCTTCTAATAGCCTCAAGGGCTAGTGCATTGGCCCCTATATGATCACCATTACCAAGATAACATTTCTTGGTAGCGGCAAGAAAGACATGCAAACCTAGGGTCTTTAAGTACATGGACATCCTATACTTCCAAACAACAATGTTGGAAGGATCAAAGCTAGGTGGGGTCATGAAGTCCATGGTAAAAACTATATGTGTGCAAGCAAGCAAATGCAAATGTAGATTAGCAAGCAAAGGATCTCACTCCTAGGATGTTAAGCCTAAGTATCAGGAGCACCCGCTCTGATACCAATTGAAAAACACGTAGAGGGGGGTGAATAGGTGTAAGTGCTAATCTAGAAGCTAAATGCGAACTAAATGCGCTAAATGCGGAAGCTAATGCAAATTTTGTAACACACTTAATACAACACACAAGTGTAGCCGAATTCCCCGTGAAGGGCTCTGGACTAACTCCTCTTGATTCCCCTTGAATGGGTTGAGGTGCTATGTGAAGCTCTTGTGGTTAAGTATAAGTGAGGCACACACAGACAACCAAGCATATAATATGAATAGGCAATATGAATATATGCAAGGCACAACAAGCAATATGAATGATATGACAATATGAATAATGCTATGCACAAAAGTAAAGAGAGAGAGTTTAGAGACAAGCGGATCAAACGCAAACACAATGATATGTTTTGAGGTTCGAGTATCTTGCTCTACATCCCCGCCTACACCACCGTGTAGGATTTCCAATCCACTATAACGTCCATTGAAGACTCCCACCGAGGGAACCTTCACCGTGAAGGATTTATTACAACACTAGGAGTACCTAACTCCTCTCTCAAACAACCACCTCACAACCGAGGGGTAAGCCAACAACCAACACCTCTACCGAAGAGGTTTACAATCTCCAAGCTCCACCTCTCACTAGAGGGAGCAAACAACAATCCAATCAACCTCACCAAAAGGGATACAACAAAACAAATGAGGGTTTACAACTAGTGGTATGTTTCAACCACAAACAACTCATCTTTCCTCTTTTCCACAAAACAAAGATCCTAATAGATTAGGATAGAAGATATAGCTCAAGTGTGGAAAAACTAAGTGTTTTGATCAAAGAAATACTCTTGGGAAAACACCAAAAATGATATTGAAATTTTTGCTCAAAAATAATTCCCAAAACCTAATTTCTTTGAAATTAACAAAACACTTGAAAACAAATAAGATTGATCTTTTGGCACTTAAAACTCTTTTGAAAATTTGTTTAAAACACTGAAGAAGTCAGGAAATTTTAGCTCTAAAAATCTTTTTCAAAATCCCAAAGAAATGGGGTTTATATATGCCCATCAGAAAACTAGCCGTTAGGCTGACGTGGCAGCCTGACAGGCCTGGCGGTCGACCGCCCGGTCGACCGCCAACGGTCATAAATGTGACCGTTGGGCAAACCCGGTCGACCGCCCGGTCGACCCAAACAAACAGAGAGCTCTGCTCTCAGACCCGGTCGACCCTGACGGTCGACCGAGCTTGTGTCTGCCAGACGTGCACAAGTCTGTGCACGTCGGTCGACCTCATGGGTCGACCGGCCCATGGTGCGGTCGACCGTCTGGGTCGACCGACCTGGCCTGTCAGCACAAACCTGGGTCAGAAAACACTGTTAAAAAATATTCTAAAAATTCTTTTATCTTTTCTAAAAATCACCAAAAATAGTTTTATCATTTTGCATTGATATATAAACATGTGATAAAAAGTTTAGCTCAAATATCAATCAATGTGAACTATTTTTGTGTCTTATCATTTTTACCAAAAATCAAAACTTGTATTTTATCAAACTTGATTTTTCAATACATGAATAGGAAAGTCAAAATAAGTTTGTTTAAAAATTAAGCATGCAGGTATAGAATGAAACAACTATACATATATCAATTTAAACTTGTTTTGATCACTATTCATGAAAACCAAATCCAAACATAAAACGTGTGTGTTTGTGCACTTGAGCATATCAACTATACTAAGCTTTACAATATGGATCTAAAACACACTATCTAAACTAGGATACCTAAGTCTTCTTGATGATCTTCCATCTTCAAGTTGACTCGATCCAAAACTCCATCCATGGGCTAGGCAAAATGTGATCTTGATGCTTGAGCCCTGGAATCACCATGAAAAGCTTCTAAACTCCTTTGTTGAAGCTAATCATCAACTAATATCTTGCTAATGATCTGAAACTTAAAATCACAAGATTATTAGTAAACATATAACCACATGAGTTAATCATCATCAAAACTAGAGTGGAAGGCCTTTGGGCCAACAATCTCCCCCTTTTTGATGATGACAAAACTCATGGAGTTATATATGCATGGATTAAAGATAAGCTTCAAAGAAGCTCCCCCTTAACTCATGCATAAACAAATAAACATAAATATGCAATGATATGCAATGCATATGAAACATGAAACATGCATAGATATGCATAAACAATAAAAAGGTTATCTAGATACAAATGAAATATTTAAGACATGCTCTAGATACCAATTAAACTTAATTAAACTTAATATATGCAAAAACATAAATATGCATATATCAAACTCAAAATCTTTCTCCCCCTTTTTGTCAATCATCAACAAAGGGGTAAAAACTAAAACAATAAATAAAATGAGGGGTAAAAATCTTTCTCCCCCTTTTTGTCAATCAAATCAATAAAAAACAATGTTCTCCCCCTTTTTGTCTAAAACAAAAACAAAGTCAATAAGGGGTATGATCAAACAACTATAAATATGATATGCCTCTAGATACCAATTAAAAAAAATGAAAACAACATCTTGATACCAATTGAAAAAATTGTACATTTTAAACATATGATATCAATTGAAATTAAACATTATTTTTTAAGGCATAAAGATACCAATTGAAATTATTATCAATTGAAAATTTTATTTTCTATCATAAAGCAAGGGAGTGGAAATACTAAATACCAATTGAAATATGAAAATCGAATTTTCTCCCCCTTTATGAAATACCAACAAAAACTATGCGTAGGCTTGAAATAAGATACTAATTGAAAACTAAATCAATTGAAATAAAGGTGAAGCTCAAGCTCTAGCATAAACAAAATTTGTGCTCAAGATATAAAAATATAATAGCACAAATAAAACAAGTATATGTGTATGAAATAGAATGAGTACCAATCACCAATAGATGATACCAATTGAAAATATACATACACAATAAACATATGAGTATACAAAAAGATCAAAACAATAAAAGCATGGTATAACTCATATCAAAATGAAGAATGCGAACTAGTTAAAATGGAGATTTTTGTTAACTAGAACGAAATCCTTCAAGTAAGGAATAAACTAAAAATAATTTTCATAAAACATGAAATCCACAAGATAATCAACACTCTAATTCAATTAAGCATAAATATGACTCATGAAAGCAAAACATGAGCAAGCAATAAATGTGAGTGTACAAATAAAATGTGAGGATCATAATCATGAAAATTTTTCATTAAGCTCAATTATTCCTTAAACAATGAAAACATGAAAAATATTAAAACTACGTAATCTTCAAGGCATATGTATGTCTTATACAAACTAAGGTATACATACATATCCAAACACAAAGAGTCCACAAATTTTATATGCATGAAGGCACGTGGCTCAAAAGGATGTATATGTATAAAAATAGTTTGGATAAAATAGACATATACATGAAGTTAAACATAAAACATGAAAACATGAAAAACAAAATTTTCATTAACTAATTTTAATTTCAAGGTATATGTATGAATTGTCAACACAATAAGTATACATACATATCCCTAAACACAATTGAGTCTATATATATAGATTTGCATGAAAAGCAAATGACTCAAGGGGTATACATGTATATCTTAAAGTTTGGCAAAAATACACATATACATGAAATGAAAACTCATAAAACAAATTCAAAAATGAGAATATAAGTTTTAAATTTGTGAATCATCAAAACTAGACTATACTAGCACATCTAATGGGTTCAAATAAGCAATCAAGCCCAAACATATATAGATTTATTTGTGGCCCACTATATGCACAAGTATAAATCCTAGTCTTAATGAAAACTAACATCTAAACAAGTAATCTTAACATGAAGCATCAAAACACGATAAAAATCAACATGATAAGCAAAAACATGATTATTATGAATATCCACATGTTATTAGATTTATGATGTACATGATAGCTAATCAAATATGAGAACACAAAAATAATCCATATTAACCATGGGTGTCTCAAATACTATACATGTATGTCAAGAATCTAATTAACATAGCATTTTCATACTAATCACTAAACAATGAAACATGCTATAAATTATAATTATGAAAGCATGTAAACAATAAATGGGAGTACAGGATTGTTACCAAAACCTTAGAACGCAACTCTCCTTGTCTCCAAAACATGGTGGTCCTCTCCACCAAACTTCCCTTGAAAGTGATGCATCCACAATGATTTCCATGAACCTCGGAACGCATCCACTCCAAGGTGCCAACACTCTCACGTCATGTGAGAGCCCACACCTACATCAAATAAAGGAGGGGTGGTCTTTGGTACCCATACTCTTTTGGGTCCATGGGGGTTAGTACTTTCTCTAACCCAAACAAATTTCTTTGCTAAATTTACATTAGTATGTAATCTATCAAAGCAAAATTTAGCAAGGTGGCCCCTACGTCCACAATGTGTACAAGTGTACACACGAGCATACGTGTGATGGTGTCCGTGGGAAGCATGTGTGTGCCGTGGGGGGTGTGCATGAAAAGATGGAACTTGTTTCTTTCGAAACAAAGTTTCCAAACGTGTATGCCCTTCAACACATTGGCTCAAAGTGGAGCCCAAACAATCTACACTCTTCTTTAACATACAAATGTCATCATTAATCCTAGAAGAAGAGGTACATGCATTAGGTAGACTAGATGAAGAAGCTACACTAGCATGGCAAACATGAGAAACAATATCATTTTTCAAAGAATTATTTTTATTTAAACAAATTTCTAATTCTTTGTAATAAAAACAATTTCCCTTTTTAAGAATCATTTTCATTTAAAACAAAATCAAGTTTTGAAGATATGACATTATTTTTCTTCAAAACATCATTACAATCATTTCTATTTTTCAAAAGCTCATTTTCTTTTAACACAAGGTCTAATTGAGATCTCAATGAATCCCTTTCATTATAGACCTCAACCTTCTCTTGCAAAACATTGTCAAGTCTAGAGTGCAAACATTTATTTTCTTTTTCAAGTCCTAGACTTTTCTTTTTCAAAATTTTATATTTTTCAATTAATTTTTCACAAACAATTGAAAGTTCTTCATTTAAAGCATGGGGATCAATAATCTCATCACATGAAAACTAGCATTATCACTATCTAGTTGAAGTTCCGATTGTACCTCAAGGGAGTCATTCCCTTGGACCATTAAGCATTGTGAGTCGGAGTCTCCACTAGATTCTTCCGGTTGGATTGGCACTTGAAACTCGGAGGTGGTGGTTGTTGTCAATTTGTTCCACACTGCAAAGGCGGAATCAATGTTAGAAACACACATAAGATAATCTTTAGGCAATGTGCTTCTAATAGCCTCAAGGGCTAGTGCATTGGCCCCTATATGATCACCATTACCAAGATAGCATTTCTTGGTAGCGGCAAGAAAGACATGCAAACCTAGGGTCTTTAAGTACATGGACATCCTATACTTCCAAACAACAATGTTGGAAGGATCAAAGCTAGGTGGGGTCATGAAGTCCATGGTAAAAACTATATGTGTGCAAGCAAGCAAATGCAAATGTAGATTAGCAAGCAAAGGATCTCACTCCTAGGATGTTAAGCCTAAGTATCAGGAGCACCCGCTCTGATACCAATTGAAAAACACCTAGAGGGGGGGTGAATAGGTGTAAGTGCTAATCTAGAAGCTAAATGCGAACTAAATGCGCTAAATGCGGAAGCTAATGCAAATTTCGCAACACACTTAATACAACACACAAGTGTAGCCGAATTCCCCGTGAAGGGCTCTGGACTAACTCCTCTTGATTCCCCTTGAATGGGTTGAGGTGCTATGTGAAGCTCTTGTGGTTAAGTATAAGTGAGGCACACACAGACAACCAAGCATATAATATGAATAGGCAATATGAATATATGCAAGGCACAACAAGCAATATGAATGATATGACAATATGAATAATGCTATGCACAAAAGTAAAGAGAGAGAGTTTAGAGACAAGCGGATCAAACGCAAACACAATGATATGTTTTGAGGTTCGAGCACCTTGCTCTACATCCCCGCCTACACCACCGTGTAGGATTTCCAATCCACTATAACGTCCATTGAAGACTCCCACCGAGGGAACCTTCACCGAGAAAGATTTGTTACAACACTAGGAGTACCTAACTCCTCTCTCAAACAACCACCTCACAACCGAGGGGTAAGCCAACAACCAACACCTCTACCGAAGAGGTTTACAATCTCCAAGCTCCACCTCTCACTAGAGGGAGCAAACAACAATCCAATCAACCTCACCAAGAGGGATACAACAAAACAAATGAGGGTTTACAACTAGTGGTATGTTTCAACCACAAACAACTCCTCTTTCCTCTTTTCCACAAAACAAAGATCCTAATAGATTATGATAGAAGATATAGCTCAAGTGTGAAAAAACTAAGTGTTTTGATCAAAGAAATACTCTTGGGAAAACACCAAAAATGATATTGAAATTTTTGCTCAAAAATAATTCCCAAAACCTAGTTTCTTTGAAATTAACAAAACACTTGAAAACAAATAAGATTGATCTTTTGGCACATAAAACTCTTTTGAAAATTTGTTTAAAACACTGAAGAAGTCAGGAAATTTTAGCTCTAAAAATCTTTTTCAAAATCTCAAAGAAATGGGGTTTATATAGGCCCATCAGAAAACTAGCCGTTAGACTGACGTGGCAGCCTGACAGGCCTGGCGGTCGACCGCCCGGTCGACCGTCAACGGTCATAAATGTGACCGTTGGGCAAACCCGGTCGACCGCCCGGTCGACCCAAACAAACAGAGAGCTTTGCTCTCAGACTCGGTCGACCCTGACGGTCGACCGAGCTTGTGTCTGCCAGACGTGCACAAGTCTGTGCACGTCGGTCGACCTCATGGGTCGACCGGCCCATGGTGCGGTCGACCGTCTGGGTCGACCGACCTGGCCTGTCAGCACAAACCTGGGTCAGAAAACACTATTAAAAAATATTCTAAAAATTCTTTTATCTTTTCTAAAAATCACCAAAAATAGTTTTATCATTTTGCATTGATATATAAACATGTGATAAAAAGTTTAGCTCAAATATCAATCAATGTGAACTATTTTTGTGTCTTATCATTTTTACCAAAAACCAAAACTTGTATTTTATCAAACTTGATTTTTCAATACATGAATAGGAAAGTCAAAATAAGTTTGTTTAAAAATTAAGCATGCATGTATAGAATGAAACAACTATACATATATCAATTTAAACTTGTTTTGACACTATTCATGAAAACCAAATCCAAACATAAAACGTATGTGTTTGTGCACTTGAGCATATCAACTATACTAAGCTTTACAATATGGATCTAAAACACACTATCTAAACTAGGATACCTAAGTCTTCTTGATGATCTTCCATCTTCAAGTTGACTCGATCCAAAACTCCATCCATGGGCTAGGCAAAGTATGATCTTGATGCTTGAGCCCTGAAATCACCATGAAAAGCTTCTAAACTCCTTTGTTGAAGCTAATCATCAACTAATATCTTGCTAATGATCTGAAACTTAAAATCATAAGATTATTAGTAAACATATAACTACATGAGTTAATCATCATCAAAACTAGAGTGGAAGGCCTTTGGACCAACAACCCCCACACTTATCTTTTTGCTCGTCCTCGTGTAGAAATCAAAGAAAAAGAAAAAACTAAACTAGCTAACTCACTTTTGTAGGAATCACGATTGTACTTAGCATGTGCAACAAGCCGTTAAACCCCTAGGTTACCCTAGAGGACGAGTGTTGTCTCGTGAGGATTTTCAGCGGATTACACCCACAAAATCCATGAAAAGGAAAATATTTGAAATACTTTTGAAAAGACTAAGTAGTCTATAAGTTTTAGGATTATCATTTTTATTCATTCTTAGACTTAGTCTTTATAAGGTTAATTGTTATCCATTTTAAGTAAGGATCAAAATTGAAGTTGTGTATAGTCTTTTTCGTTACCAAAAATCATATGCATCCTTATGAATTTTTACTAGGAATTCCGTAACTTGGACTCTCATGCCTCTTTATTATTATGAATATATATATATTATTTTTTTTAATATGTATAAGTCATCTAATTTTCTTTCGTGTAAGTATCAAGGCTTCTTGAGGCCCTCATACCTAACTAATTGACTATTAGATGTGTTAGTACATATAAAAGTAATTTTTTCTTAGTTTAGGCTTTCTAATCCACCCATGTAGTGAACTTAAAGTCGGTGGCTCCCAAACCGGTCGGCTTTAGGGCACCAGGTGAGAAAACACCCCGCGGACTCAAATTCGAGTGAACTAGGCCCCAAAACTAAGGACTTTATTTTATTTAGAACTCACCTTTAGGCGTGAATACTTATGCTTCTTGAGGCACATGTATCCAGCTTAATTGGTGATTTTTTTTAATTTTAATAATTTTTTATGAGGCACAAGTGTCTTTGTCTTAGAATCCTAGATATGCATTAGGTATGCACATTTCATTAAGGTAAAAATTAAGACTAACTACTTATTCAATTTCTCCTCCTATACCTAAAAATTTAACAATTTATTTATTTTGACCAAGTTTTTAGAAATCCTAATCATGATTTTCCTAATTCTTAAAACTAACTTAGATTTCTTCCAAAAGATAAGTCAAAATATTGTCCTTTTTATAATATATATATATATTTTTTTATTAGCAAAAAATTTTTTTTTTGTTAGTTTCTAACTATGTTAGTATGTTAGTAAAGCCTACCCCCACACTTATCTCATGCATTGTCCTCAATGTATGAATGAATGCATATATGCATGAAAAAGAAGAAGGGAAGGCAGAAGTTACCTCAAGGTGGTGGTTCCGGTGGTGGTCTAATTGGGCCAAGCGTTGCTACCCAATCAAGATAATGTGGTATTCGGAGGAACCCACCAGAAATTTCTTTTGTATAACCCACTAAAATGTATGTATGATCATTTTTTAACAATTCCACCCCATCAAATTTCCAAATTTCATAATTATTTTCAGAGTCAATTGTGTCAACCGCCTTGTCCCAAAATGAAGTGTGAAAAGATGGAATGATTGACTTGGACGTCATAAGTACGGGAACGAATACCGACTCAGGAAAGAAACTTAAATCAAGTAAGGGTTCAGGAGTCGGGCTAGGTTCAAGAAGTGGGTCCAAATCAATAAGTTGAAACTCAAGTCCACAATCATCTTCCCACAATGGAATGTGACTCAATATTGGTGATTCAAGTTCAGGAATGATATGTGTGGGAATCAAAACTGACTCTAAAAGATTACCTAAGTCGGGTAACAAAACAGGAGTCAATAATGATTCGGGAGTTTGAACTTGATCATAGATTTGAGAATCTAGGTCACATATCTCATTGAGCTCAATATCGTAAAAATGAGAACTTGCCAATTTTTCCATGGGACTTTCAAAATTGCAAAATTGGTCAAGTTCAATATGATCATCAAAAATGGGTGATTCAATTTCATGATGAATTGGCACAGGATCCAATGTTGACTCGGGAAAAGTAAAATCAGGTGGAGACACCGGAGTCATTATTGAATCAGGAAGTAAAATTGAATCACCAAGTGGGAGATCATGATCATATTCATGCTCAAGTTCTATTTCAGGAAAGGAATAACTTGCCAAACTATCAATTAGAGTTTCGGCAAGCTCAAATGATGGTACTGAATTAGAATCTTGTTGTCCAAAGCAACGTGACTCTTTCGCTCTAAGAGAGTGGTCAGCGAAAGCAGAATCGACCGAACGGTGAGAACGTAAAGAGTGAACCATCATATATAATTCATGATCACGGGCTAATCTAGCCTGAGTCATGGCTGCAAGCATCCTTGCATAGTTGATAGGTGCATCATATTGTGATTGGACTTGAAAAGATGAAGTGTAATCGTGATGAAGTTGTGAGTCGGTGGACTCACGCATCATCATGTCTAAGATTGATGGTGATTGTTGCTTGGACTCCTGCATACTCATCATTTCCCGGATAGATGGTTTTCTATTCTGAATGGGTGAATCTGAGTATGACTCTTGGGAATATTGTGGACAAGGTGGATATGGAGGACAAGTTGGTTGAAAATTGGACTCGGGGGAAGCGAAACCTCATGAACTCTGTGAAGAGTCGAAAGTGGTATGAAAATTTTGGTCATAAGATGGGGGGTATGGGTTATATTCATTCGGATAAGACCATTCCGGCACACTAGGTTGGTCAAAATTATGATATGCCGGGTTGGTAATATCCGAAAACGAAGTTGGTGTGTAATATGGATCCTCATTAAAATTGAAAAAATTGTTGTTATAGGCCATATCACACAAACACAAACAAAGAAAAAGAAAACAACAAGCAAACAAAAAAGAAAAAATTCTAACCTAAGTTAGGGTAGACCTATGACCTAGACGACTCCTAACTGGTTAGACTATCCACGGGAGGTAGGGTGTAGACTTTGACCACAAGTTAATCAGCCAGGTCAGGGCAAGAGTGGTGGGAGGTTTTCCGTCAAAGACGTTCCTTAATTAAATAACCACCAATCTTCGGGCTTTCGGCCCTCAATCCCCTTCCTAGACACTGATTTGGCAGGAGTCAATTTCCAACACCGTTCCCCCTTAGGATAATCTCCTAATTGAGTCTGAGATGTCCCTAGGGCCAACGTCTACTAATTTTTAGTTAGGCTTGGGTTAGTGAGTGCTTGGAATCTGATTTTTGGGCCAAGGAAGGGTAATTAAATCCCCACCTTATCTTGTTATGGGTTAGTGCCCTTAAGATAAATTTGTGCAAGTGTACAAGATATGTAAATAAGATTCACTCAAAGCAATGAAAATCAACCAAGAGATGAGTCCTATTCTACATGAAATGCGAACGTACCTTGCTCCAGCACTCTTCAACAGTAAAATAAAGGAATTGAAAAGACACGTGCCTAAAATGCAAACGTCTAATCAATTTTTTATCTTTTTCAACAAGTATTTTACTGTTGATTAATTAGCAGTAAGCAGGGTGATCACAGAGAAAAGATAACATAGCAGAAAACCAATCTTGCAATTTTTAGCAACCTGCAGAAAAATCTGTAAGTAATGAACTACTAAGGCAGCGGAAACGCGGCTATTGCCGCGGATCCGCGGCACTGTAGTAGGCTCTGCTGCTCTGCCTTCGAGGGCAGAGGCACAGAGTTGCTATATGTTCTTGCTGCTGTAATTTTTCCTGTTCTCCAAACCTGCAAACAAAAAGAATAAAAGAATTAGTTAATTTTTTATTTTTTTAAGAGAATACTTACCGTCGCTCCCCGACAACGGCGCCAAAATTTTGATTGAGTTTTTCCCTGCACACAAAATATAGAATATCAGATTTAGATCAAGATGTGCAAGGTGCTCAATTCTAATCCGCGGTAGCAATGGCTATGCGGGTCGTGATCCTCAGGGAGGGACTAGCGATGGAAGCGTTTAAGTAAGTTATCTCTTTTTTATTTATTTTTATTATTTACAATGGTATTTACAATGAAGTGGGAAGAAAAGAATTTGGAAAGATGTAGAAGATGTGGATCTAAACTAAAATTAGAGAGAAAACTATAACACATACATACCTCTTCTGCCCTGCTTACCTTTGATATGTTTACAACAACTTACCTTGTCTTTGAAGGCGTTCAAGTATGGCGTATAGGATCGTCCGCCTTCGCAATCTACACTACGAAAAGAAAGAACAAACTAAAGAGAGGGCTTGTTCATCTCCATAGGCCATCAAGGGCACTTCTTCGGCTAGGCAGTCTCGAAGCAATCAGATCTCACGGTTTGCAAGTCATCAGAGAAAGAAACAATGACATAAAACAAAATAGAAGAACAACGATAGAACAAAAATAGAGACACAATAAAACAAGAATAAAATAAAAAGAACAAAAACAAACCTCGAGTCGATTCAATTAACAATGGAGGAAAAGTAAGACTTACACCGCTGTCACCTCAGTACAAGCATGAACTCCTTCCTCCATGAAAGCATCATCTCCTCTCAGTTACAAAAATTACAAAAGAAAACGAAAATAAAAACCCAACCTAAATTACAAGTTAGCCTAAAACCCTAGATTTTTGCTCTGTATTTTCTGTACGCCCTTTCTGTTCGTCTGCAGGGGTATTTATAGGTGCAGAAGGAGGAAGAGTCCAGATCGAAGTCCTCCACGAAAACTGGTCCCTGGATAAGACTGGAATGCCGCGGAAACGCGGCTTGGGCCGCGTTTCCGCGGTCATGTGGTGGCGGCTGGCCACGCGCTTTGGCGCGTGGCCTCCCCTGGTCCGTCCATCTGGGCGTTTCCTTCTGGAAGTTGAATCTCGACTTTTTAATTTGGATTTTCGGGATAACTTGGGAAGCAAGTTACCCTAAATCCAAATCTTTTATCAACGAATTTGTGATCTTGAATTCTCCTTCTTTGGCTTTTATCCTCATCCTGTAAGTATTTAGGGTTGAATAAAAGTCTATCCTTCCCTCTTCTTTTGGTATTTGCAACTTTTGCCCTTGGTATTTGCAATTTTGATATTTGATAATTGCAACTTTTGCATTGGGCTTTAAATATGGGCTTTTGGGCTTCTTTTGAGGCTTTATTCTTTTATTTTTATTTCTCAAGGCCTGCACATAATAAATAATAAAATATTAGTAAATGTACAGAATTATATGAATAAATATGAAAATGTGATGGTAAATGTAATGATAAAAATGCACTTTTCACTACGAATCAATCTAGATGAATCCCTTTTGATGTGACAATAAACCCAAGGAACTTGCCACTTGACACTCCCAAGAAGGATTTTGTCGGGTTCATTTTCAGTTGATGAGCCCGCATTATGTCGAACATTGTTCTCAGGTCGCGAAGATGTTCATCCTTGTTGCGGCTTTTGACAGCAATGTCGTCGACATAGCATTCTACCGTTTTTCGGAGGTGATCGCGGAAGATTGTACTCATTGCCCGCTAGTAGGTTGCTCCGACGTTCTTCAGTCCAAAGGGCATTACAGTGTAGCAGTATACCCCTGATGGTGTTCGTAAAGAAGTATGCTTCTCGTCGTCGGGATACATCTAAATCTGGTTGTACCCTGAAAAGCCGTCCATGAAAGACATCCTTTCGAATCCGCATGTGTTGTCAATCATGACATCGGTGATGGGCAGTGGGAATTCGTATTTAGGACAGGCCGTATTGAGATCACGGAAGTCGATGCAAATCCATATTTTCCCGTTCTTCTTGAGGACGGGGACGATGTTAGCTACCCAATCTAGATGTTGTTCCTCCCGGATGAAGCCACATGCAATGAGCTTGTGAACTTCGGCTTCAATAGCTTCCATAATGTTCGGGCGAAACCGACGTTGTTGCTGCTTGACTGGCTTGACGTCGGGCCTGATATTTAGACGGTGCATAGCGACCTGTGGATCAAGTCCGGGCATGTCTTCGTAGCTCCATGCGAAGACGTCTATATACTCTTTTATGAGCATTATCAATTCTTTCTTTTCTATAAGTGATAGGCTTTCACTTATAAAAATGGGTTTGGGATGGTCTTGATTACCCAGGTTGACCTGCATCACCTTGTCTTCAGTAGGTGGTTCGCGCAGCTCGAATCGCTTTTCCCACTGGAGGTTTAATTGCTGGGCCCATGGTTCCTCATCGGCAGCCTCTGCAGGTTCTAATTGACTGCTTGAAGCCATATTAACAGTGAGGTTTTCGAACATTCCTCCTATACTGACATCTGAGTCCCACTCGGAGGATGAGGCCGAATGTGATGGAATTGGTCCATCGTCTTTGACTTGAACCGTTGTTGATGATGTGGGTGTAACGTATCCCAACCCCCTGCGTATACTATCATAGTAATTTGCAGGTTTCCCTTTTGGGACAAAATTACGCATCAAACTGCGCCTTCCTTTTCCAAAATTCTGGCCCGCTCCATGCTTCAAGTCATATCCCATTTTCTTCATAATATGGCGCGCTGACCGCGTATAATGAAAGAACTGTGGAGTGTCTGAATCTGAGCTTGAATCTGCAGCTGTGAGTTCCCGTGGTTGGGTTCTACCGAAGATTATCGGCAACTGACCTTGTCTGGACGGAGGGATCAGCAGCGTGGCCCCTTCTATAGCTTCCATAGGTGTGCTGGCCGCACTCGGCTTATTTAAGGGCATATACAGATAGCCATCTGTAATGGCTTTGATCGACCCAATACTCGCAGGATAATCAAAAGAAATATTATCATTAATTACCCATTCACCTTCATCTTCAGAAGGAGTATTACATTGGGGATTATTAAGACATGCTATAATTGGTTCGCCAATCAGAATGGCTGGCATGCCTGCTTCGGATTCTGAATCCGCCTCGTTGCCACTTTCATCATCGTCTGGCAATGGTTCCTTAGGCGTTCTACCGTCCTCTTGATACATGAGAGCGTCGGTGAAGTAATTTTCCACCCCTCTGAAGGGTTGCTTTTCAGCAAAGACAGTTCGTACTGTCACATCATCTTCAACATATTTGAAGCATTGGTGGAGAGTAGAGGGAACGATCCAGTTGGCATGGATCCATGGCCGTCCTAGCAACAGGTTATATGATGTGTCAGCGTCAATGACATAACACGTCACTTCTGACTTCAGGCTCCCGATTCTGCAACGGAGTCGAATTTTCCCAAGTGGATGACTGCTCCCGGCGTTGAAACCGTATATTGTAGTAGTGGTTGCGGACAACCTATATAGCGGTATGCCGAGGAAGTAGAGAAGCCTTTTGGGGATGATGCTGAGTGCGGATCCCGGATCGACTTGTATTCTTTCAAAGCACGTTGAACCGATATATCCGGTGTAGTACAGAGGTCGATCGTGCTTGTTGTCTTTGAGAAGCATATCTTCCGCCGTGAATGTAATAACGGGCACCTTTGATTGTGTGTGATGACACTCTGGGCAAGGAGACCGAACGTCATCATTAGGGACCTAAGGCATGCATGTTAGAAAGGATTCTGAATTGGCTAGCGCATCCCTGAGTGCTTCTCTTGTCTCTTTTGAGAGACGCGGAGCTCGTGTATTGTGATACGAGCCGGGATATTACCAGCTGAGCTAATATGTCGAAACGAAAGGGCGTATCAAGCCCTTGGCCTGATGGTTTCTTCAACACGTGGTCGAACCGTACCTCCTTAGGCTTCTCCTTTCCCTTTGTTGGAACTGGAGTGGATGCTGGTATTGGTACTGACGTCGTTTGCTGTTGTATCTCGTTAGTAGACTTTTCATACTGTCTCAAGTATGATTTTCCGGATCGGGTGCCCGTCTGTTGAGGCGCATCGGCTTGCGTCGTGCAAGCGTGCTTTTCTCCTTCTGAATCGCTGAGGGAAGCCGATGTAAGGTTGCCATCGTCTGGCAGGACAGAGATGACATTGCAAGATTTGCCCTTTAAGTTGGGCTCTTTTGAATCCAGCTGTACGTCTTGGACGAGGTCCGGGTATATCCACATGACTTCCCCTGTCTCCAATGTTAGGGGAACGAGACCTTTATCATCTCGAGTCATGGCCGCAGGATGTCTAACTTCCAACCGTGCCGCGGGGGCTGGATAGGTCCCGTCAGGAACTGTGATCTTTTGGGTGCTGCCGAACTCAAGAGTCACCATATTGGCAGTGACTTTCTTCTGCTCTGTCTTCAATGTTAGAACCCCAGCATCGATTAAGGCTTGTATCCTGTCCTTGAGGACATAGCACTTGTCGGTAGGATGGTGAATCATCCTGTGGTAGAGGCAGTATTTGGGGTCGTTTGTGCGCCCTATCTCATTAGGACGTCGAGCATCTGGTAGCTTCATCTTATTCCCTTTGTGGAGCAGATGGAATATCGTGACCACCTGATCGTCTTTGAAGGAGTACTGTTTTGGAGGGAACTTAGGCTCCTGATTGTTGAAGCCGCTCTTCGTGGCCTTCGATTGCACATCTCCGGATAACTCCATAGACATAGTCTCTTTTCCTTTAGCTTGAGAAGACTGCGGGAGGTCGCTACGCCCTTTATTGTTCATACCCCATTTGCCTCAGGGGCGGATGGTTCGAACTTTTTAGCCGACTTTTCGGCTATCTCAGCTTGTTCGACCAATTCCTTCCAAGTGTGGGCTTTAACAGCCCCCATGCGAACTTCCACTTGGTCTAAGAAGTTGTGTCTGCATGTCTGTAAGAGCATAGGTATTGGCATCCCTGCTGGACACATCAAGGATAAATTTATGAACCGCTCAATATAGTCACGGACAGATTCGCCCTTCTTTTGTATGGTGGAGAGGAGCTTGTCTATGGTCACTTCGGTGTCTTCCTCATAGAAATGAGAGAGGAACCGGGTTTCCAGGTCGATCCAGGAATTGATAGAGCCTGAAGGAGACTTCGGAACTAGTCGAATGCCACCCCCTTTAAGGTGCCAATGAACAGCCTAGCCATGATGGCGTCGTTGCTTATAACATTACCAGTCTGGGACCGGAAGTAATAGATATGCTGATTTGGCGAGCTCTTACCATCATACGTATGCAACGTTGGTGGTTTGAACTTCGGTGGATATGGCACCGAATCCCACTCCAGCGGGTAAGGACGGATTGTCCCTACTTTCTTTAATTCATCCCTCTGAGTTAGGGATGCAATTTGAGCTTAGAGGCCTTTAAGGACTTCGGCATCTAAGGAAGAACCCTCCTTGGATTTCTCCGTCTTTGGCTGCTCATTGCTGAAATGTTCCTCCTCATCGTGATTGCTCCCGGCATCATTGTCATTCCGATTGCTGAGGAGTCGAGCAAGCATCTGTTGGATATTGTCCAGGGCTTCTTGCTGGGTCTTAGAAGTTTGCTCCTGAGCTTCCAGGCGCTGACGAAGGTCGTCGTTACCGTTATCAGCCATATTGACTGATGCTTTGTTCGCACTGAGCTAACTGTCGCCAAAGAGGCGTACCCACTATCTTCATCTTCTTCATATGATGGTTGGGGTGATCTCCTGGGCTGCGATGAGGTTAAGGCTGTCGAAGAGGAGGCTGCTCATAATTATAGGGTATCGCCACCCTAGATCTGGTGTTTCGAAAAACACCTTCTTCACGCACCAAGACTTCGCCTAAGCCTGGGTTGTAATCTGGATCTGGGGACTCTCGTCCTCTTCCGGTCATGTTGACGGATGCAGAGGCTGGATCTCGTAAGATGCTCCTTTTGCGATGCTTCATTGGGACATGTACAGATAGCCGATCAAAGACTGATTGCCGGCATGGAGAAGTGGCGAGGATTGGTCGTAACCGGCAACGAGTTGAATGGACTGTCACCAGCTGGCATCCCCTTTGTTGACAATAGGGGGAGTAGTTCGGAAAGACTCCGACTTCCGTTTGTTCGTCAGGAGTTCCTGCAAGCCAAGCCTATTAGAGCCTGGATAACCCCATGGAGAGGCCTCTTTGGAGTGTACACAGGATGACGTGTCGTTCCTCTTATCCCTGCAGAAGGGATTAGCACTGAATAGCGCTTTTGTTCTAGCTTCGCCAACAGATGCGAGCTTAGCGCTTGACGAACTGGAAAGCGGAGCACGCTGTGGTGCTTTATCCGCTATGCCGCTGCGAAGGGGATTAGCCTTAGATAACACTTTGGCCCTAGCCTCGCGGTCGTGGACCCAGTGAGTATGCTGCGGTACAGTAGCTTCGCTTATGAAAACGAGGCTGGCACAAGGCATTGCTGCTTTTGAATTGGGCGACGGTATGATTGTCGTCTTGACTTCATGGTCGGCAGCATTGTTGGAGCAGACAGGCATCTTGCCTTTTTCTTCACGAGAGAGGCGCGATTTTGGCGTAGCTACGCCTGAAGCTTTGGCCAGAGACTTCTGTTTAGGTTTCCACATCTGCTTTGGCAGAGTATGCTTAGGTTCGCAAGGAACCTGACTAGCCACACGCGAGGCTGTGGGGTGTTGGCAAAATTCTGCTTCTGGTTTCTGCTTTGAAACCTTGGTCGTGGAGACCTTCCTATGCTTCCGTGCTCGAAGCATTAGGCCACCCCCAGAGAGGACTTCTTCAAATCTTCTTTGATCGAACTGGACGATCAGGTTCTCGAGAGTGCAGGACTTGGGCTGCGGGCATGCTTCCTCGTTGCGCCAGAAAACCGCAGTAGGTTCGTAAAGAACCTTTCCGTCTCCGCAGAGACTTTCCTTGAAGATTTAGCCATAGAGGCTCTGGCTGCACCGGCTTTTCCGAATTCAGAGTTAGACCCGAAGGTCTGTTCGTCGCATTGCGACACTTGATTCTCAGCTGTGGTGAATACAATCCCCAGCGGAGTCGCCATCTTGTTTTTCATTATATTTGCAAAGGGGAAAACTTACAATAAAAAGGTTTGAGGAGCTAAATTATAAGTATTCTTAAAAAGATTACAAGCAGATCTCCTCAGAGATTCTGGAGAAGTGTGCCGATAGGAGTCTGGTCAGCGCGTGACCACTTTGTCCCTTTGACGATGCGAGCGATGATATTCCCTTCTCGCCTGGTTCTGGGAATCAGAGAATAGAGGGTTGGTAGAACCCTCTTGCTACTTCTCAAAACCGCCTTCAATTAGGAATTCCTTCTCGCCTGGTTCCAGAGATTCCTTGAGAAGAAGGTGTTATTAGGGTATCAGCACCCTGAATAGAGAAGTAATTCTCTAAAAGTATCTGAATTCAAGAACGCACGGTGCGTCGTGAAGAAGCCTCTGCTTGTGGAGTTCTCTTGAAGAAGTCTCTGCTTGTGGAGTCCTCTTGCGCCTGTCGTGTGTCTCTCCTTGTGCGTGTCGGTCTCCTTGTGCCCCTGGCGGGCTATTTATAGGGAGAGCAAGGGTATAATTGTCCCCTTGAAGATATGGAAACAGATTGAATCGAATCTGTTTGAATTTGGAAAGTAGCCTTGCTGCGAGGCTAAGATCGGCTTCTGCGAAACTAGAAATGGCAGGTCGGTTGATCTCCTTGATCTGTTTTGATCCTTTCCATATCGTTGGAGGATTTCCCTTGATCTTCTTACTCGTTTTAAGAGAGTCAAGAGATTGTGGCAATCAACTACCAAATTTGATCTCCGATTTGATCTTAATTGGATTTGATCTGATTGGATCCGATCTCATCCGGAGATTTGATTGGTCAAAGGTTGACAACAGCAGATCCGTAGCGGCGCTGCCCGCTTTGAGCTCGCAGCGGAGCTGGAGACGGTTTCTGGCGAAGTCCGAAAGAAACCCTTCAGCGGAGCTAGAAGTCCTCTGTGGCGAAGTTATAAGTTAGCTTCCTGGCGAGGCTTTGAATGGCTTCAAGGCGAAGTCGGATGATCCTAGCCTCTCAAGCGAGGCTATCCCTTTGGGCTCATGTGATGCTAAGTGCTAGCACCTTAGACATGCTGAGGTCTGTTTTAGAAACAATCTGGGTTCACTGTCTGCTTGCTGGATTAGTGGAGTCCAAGTTGCTTCCTTGTCCCTCAGAGATGGGTGAAAACTGGTCTTCCGCTCGTCTGTCACTTGTTTTTTGTAAATGTCAACAAGTTTAGACATTATTCGGACCAATAAGAATCTTGTCTTTTTTAAGTGTCAACAACAACGAGTTTTCACCAGTATTAAAAAGGCCATGGGAATTGAAGATGATAATATTGATTTTAGTACTATTACATACGGTCAATTATTTGCATTCGTTAAAAAGGAAGCACTACTAGCCTGTCAGAAATTAAAATTTCAAGCCAAATACGGTAATAAACGAAAAGAAATGGGCCCTTTCTGTGAAGCATTTGGCATCACAGGAATAAAAGCTCCCTCAATAGAAAAGAAACACAAACAAAAAATGATTCCTTATAAAAAGCATAAGCCAAAGAAATACAAATATTCTCGAAAACATTCAAACGAAGATTATTATCAATCTAAAAGAATTACTTGTTATAAATGTTGCAAACCTGGTCACATCGCAAGTAAATGTAAATTAAAAGGCAAAAATAGAATTAATGAAATCATAGACAATCTATCAGATATAGATTCAAACATAAAAGAAAATTTTAAAGAAAAATTACAACTCTATTCTGAAATTAATAAAATATCTGAAGATGATGGATTTTACTATTCTTCAAGTTCTAGTGACCATACGTGTACATGTAAACAAATTAATATGATTAATACAAGAAACACTCTAAAATTACCTAAGGCAAAAAATTTAAAAAAAGATTCAAAAGAATTGATATTCGATATGATACAACAGATTGCAGACCCGAAAAAACAAAAGGAACATTTAGAAAAATTGAAAACCCTAATAATCAATGAAGAAGACAATACGGATAAACTAATTCAACCTTTTAGTATCTCAAAACTTTTTGAGACCTATCCCGTAAATACAACCTTGAAGCCCCAACCAAATAGCATTCATGAACTTCGAACAGAAATAAAATTATTAAAAGAAGAAATTAAGAATATTAAAGAAAATTTAAGCCAAATAGAAACAAAAAATTTAGCATACGAAACCCAAATGTGCCTTATTCAGACTCAACTCGATAAAGGAAAAGAAATTGCAACCATATCGGAAGAAGAGTTACCTTTCTCATTAAACGAAATCACCATTTCAACCACTGAACCCTCCGACTCTAACTTCATTTCAACTATTAAGGGATTCACATATCAGAAATGGTTTGTATTCATAAATATTACAATTCACAATTCTAAATTCACAATATTCATAGGGGAACCATAACACCAATCAATAGATCAATAGAATTTGCAAACAAATTTCCCGATGAAATTAAAGATAAAACCCAGTTACAAAGATTTTTAGGATGTTTAAATTACGTATCTGATTTCATCCCAAAAATACGAATAATTTGTGCACCACTATTTCAAAGACTCCAAAAAAATCCACCAGCATGGTCTGATAAGCATACTCAAATAGTCAAACAAATTAAAGAGAAAGTCCATTCATTACCATGTCTATGCATTCCTCATCCTCATGCATTCATGATAGTTGAAACAGATGCATCGGATATAGGATATGGTGGCATACTGAAACAAAGATTTCAACAAACATCTCATGAGCAACTGGTTAGATTTCATTCTGGTGTATGGCTCGGTCCTCAAAAATCTTACTCCACCATCAAAAAGGAAATTCTTTCCATTGTTCAATGTATTTCTAAATTCCAAGATGATCTTCTGAATAAAAAATTCCTTCTCCGAATTGATTGTCAATCCGCTAAATTTATTCTTGAAAAAGATGTTCAAAATATTGCATCTAAGCAAATTTTTGCTAGATGGCAAGCCATTCTTTCTATTTTTGATTTTGATATAGAGTATCTTAAAGGTTCAAATAATTCCTTACCCGATTTCCTAACTCGTGAATTCTTAACCACAAATTCAAAATGAGTACCGACAAAGGCAAATCTCCGATTCAAAAGACCGTCAATTCCAAAGACTATGAAATAAAAATCTCATCACTTTCATCCTCGCCTATTCAAAGTCCCAATAAATTCCAAGTCTTAGGTAATTTTCCTCCTCTTCCTTATGCCATGACTCTTCAAACGCCTTCTGCCAAAATTCAAAACACATCACGCCCTCAGTCAACATCTGATTCATCTCCTTATTTCACCAAAAGGAATCCAGAACATCTACTCCTTACCACCTTTACTGAAATTCCTGATTACAAAACCCTCTCCTCATTTGTTAATAAAATCCTACCTTCTGGTTGTCAATGGATTCCAGACGACCCACTCAAAACTCAACGATATTATGAACTTGTTCTCGTTGACTCTGGCTCTATTGAGCTATATCATTCTATGGACAAAAACAATCCCGACAGAATCTCTTATTCAAAATGCA
>JAVJIF010004267.1:60000-93444 GCA_038442645.1 Agave tequilana
GTTGAGGTGACTGGTATTAAATTGGGCGGGATTTTACAGGATTTTGTCCGCCAAATTATTACAGATGTGGGGCGGTGATGTTGCCACGCCCGCAGGCTGAGAAAACTCTCTCAGCCTGCAGGCTGAGGTACAGTAAGCCCTATATATATATGTATACATATATACCTATATATATATGTATACATATACATATATATATATATATATCATATATATATATATAGATATAATACACACACACACACACACACACACACACACACACACATATATATGTGTGTGTGTGTGTGTGTGTGGGCACACACACACACACACACACACACACATATAGGTATATACCTATACATATCTATATACCTATATATATGTGTATATATATATATGTATATATATATATATATATACCTATATATATATATATATACCTATATATATATATATTATTATATATATATATATATATATATATATATATATACCTATATATATATGCATATATATATAGGGCTTACTGTACCTTAGCCTGCAGGCTGAGAGAGTTTTCTCAGCCTGCGGGCGTGGCAACATCACCGCCCCACATCTGTAAAAAAATTTGGCGGACAAAATCCTGTAAAATCCTGCCCAATTTAATGCCAGTCACCTCAACATTGTATTTTCCGAAAATACCCTCCCTCACAACCTTTTACCTTATTGTAAAAAAATTGTCTTCCAAAAAAATTTACAGCTCTAAAACTTCAACCGGCGGTTCTGATCCAATTAGTTCCTTTCCTTCAAAAATTTGATCCGTTTTTTAAAAAACATATTTGCAACTGATGGCGCCTAAGAAATCATCTGTCGAAAAAGGTACTACAAAAATGATATTTTCAAAAATTTTTAGGGTTTTGTGTATTTTAATAGTTTTAAATTTTTTCAAGATTTATTTCTGAAGTCGCATGTTTTTTTAATTTTTTTTAAATATTGGAACCATGGTCGCAATTAAGAAAGAGATTTTCAAACTTTAGACGATAAAGGTCCTATTTTTTGAAAGTTTTTATTATTTACTTCTATTTTTACTGTGTCGCAGTTCAGATCTGTGCGACTTTGGAATTTTTTTTTTTTACCTTTCCTTGTAGACGAATGCGACGTAGGTCGCAGTATATGAAACTTATTTTTTTTTTTCTTACATACTGACGACATGGGGTCGCAGTTGTTTAAATAAGAGTTGTAGTCTCAAGTCTTCACCAAGGTCGCAGTTTATTTTAAATAATATGTTTTTATCAAACTTGTGTCGCAGTTGTTTCTTTTTGAACTGTAGTCTTATGCGACCTTGGTCGCAGTGTTGACCCGGGTCGCAGTTGTTCTGATTGCACTGTAGTCCTATGCGACCTTGGTTGCAGTACATGTAGTGCGACCCTAGATTGCAGTGTAGTCCTGGTTCTAGTTGTTTTTTTTGGCAATGCATGACTGCGACCGAGGTCGCAGTTTATTAAAAAACAAATATGCTTTTTATTCCCTTATATTTTTAAATAATCATTGGTCCAAAGTGTTTAATTTTTCTCCTACGTAGGTAAACAACAGATACAGGTTCGTCCTCTGAGATCAAGCATAAAACCAGTGTGCCAGTTAATGAAGAAATTTAAGAAGTACATACAGGCTGATTTCGTAGAGGCGATGAAGAATACCCCATTTGGTCCAATCTTCATGGCGTTCTACAATGAAGAATTTGGGGCTGAAAAGGCTCTAAAATCAAACGTTGCCGTACTGCGTATTTTAGACCAGTATGACAGGAATACAAAGACCTTTACAATTGGGGGCAAAGAGATTGAGTTAACAGTGGAGGATGTTGCCCTAACTTTTGGTCTACCTGTCAATGGGGCAGATTTTGTGATGAATAAGACATGTACGATGAAAGATAGAGGGGTTATAAAACATTTTTTTCCCAATATAAAGAAGATCACAAAAGTATCTATTGAAGATGCTTTGGATGATCTTCTTGTCAAGAGAAGGAAGAGGGATATATTAGATGTGACACCGGATGAACAATCTGAGCAGCAATTGTCTATAAATAAAATTATAAGAGACATAAATAGACTTGTAGCTCAAGACTTTACCACATTAGTCATCCTATACATGTCGGCCACTCTTTTCTTCTCTGGCAGTAAATGCACGGTGCCGTGGTATATTGTGGAACAGATTGCCAATATGCAACTGATGAGGACAATATGCTGGGTAAAAACTGTTTGGCAATTCCTGATTGACTCAATGGACATCTTCAAGCAAACCACGTACGAGCTGCAAGGATGCTCCGTGCAAATTATTGTAAGTAGAAATCTCAAATTTGGCCAACATTGTATGAAATTTATCCATAAATTGAGAAAATTTGTGGAAACTAATTTAATTTTTCATTTTTGCAGTATTGGCTGTGTGAGAGGGCACCTATTTTTGAGCAGAGGTCTGGTTTGGAGGAAAAAACCCACGCGTAGTAAGATGGGACCTCCAAAATATTAGCAGATCTCTACTTGAAGTTGATCTAAAAAAGATTGACAGCAATATTGTAAGTTAAACTTCTTTTTATGTGTAGTACAAATAAAATGCGACCATAGTCGCAGTATTGAGCTGCACCTTTCGCAGTTCGTTTTCTGCCTGACAAATAATGTGCGACCATGGTCGCATTCTCTTGAAAATACCCTTTTCAACAGAATTAACCATGGTCGCAGTGTTGAGCTGCATGTCTTGGCAGATAAATTTGTGCACGACAAACATACTGCGACCATGGTCGCATTCTTATCCAAAATATTTCATAAATAAACTGCGACCATGGTCGCTGTATCATTATTTCATTGTTTTATTTTTAGCTTACCTTTTCTGTTTATTTTCAGATTTTGAGTCGAATGGCCAACATCTCTAATGCTGAAAAAAATATGGTTGGCCTTCCTGTTGAAGGGGAAGAAGATGAGGAAGAAGAAGTAGCAGAAGATGAAGGTGAAGATGAAGAAGAAGAAAAAGAAGAAGAAGAAGGTGAAAGTGAAGGAGATGAAGGAGGCCATACATGTAATAAGGCTGACATCCCGGCGGAAAAGGAGCCAGAACCGGCTGAAACGAGTGAGCAAGAACCAATTTTTGAAGGTTATTTGCCACCTCCACCGGATGTTCAAGCAGAAGAAATAAAACAATTGAGGTCTGAAAATCAGCACTTGAGAGTTTATGTTTCTCAGCTTGAAAAAAAGATTGAAAATATGGAGACTGAGAAAAGACTCAAGACTGAATTAAAATTAAAAAGGAGAGAAAAAAGAGAGAAGAAAAAACAAAAAAGGCAGCAGAGGAAATTAAAGGTTAAAGAAGAGGAAGAAGAAGAGCTGCTGAGAGCAGCCGCTGCTGCGAAGAAGAAGAAGGAGAAGAAGAGGGAAGAAGAGAAGGAAAGGGAGAACAGGAGGAGAGAAGTGGAGGAGAAGGAGAAGGAGAATAGAAGAAGGGAAGAGGAGGAGAATGAAAGGAGGAAGAGGGAAGAGGAAGAGAAAGAGAAGGAGAAGAAGAGGGAAGAAGAGAAGGAAAAGGAGAACAGGAGGAGAGAAGTGGAGGAGAAGGAGAAGGAGGAGAATAGAAGAAGGGAAGAGGAGGAGAATGAAAGGAGAATGAGGGAAGAAGAGGAGAAGGAGAAGAAGAGGAGGGAAAAGGAGGAGCAGGAGAAGGAGAAGAGGAGGAGGGAAGAGGAGGGGCAGGAGAGGAGGAGGAGGGAAGAGGAAGAGAATGAGAAGAAGAGGAGGAAGGCGCAGATGGAGAACAAAAGAATGAAGGAGCAGATGGAGAAGCAGGCTGAAGAGGAGAAGAAGAAAAAACTGGAAGAGGATAAAATCATGGGTTCTGAGTCTATTTTAAATATTACTGGAGAAGATATGCCAAGTTTTTCTCTGAATATAAGTCAAATGACTCAAGAAATCCAAAGAGATAGAGCTTCTGAAGAAGAAATTCAAGAACATACTCCGCCTCAGAAGCAATCCTCAAAAGAAGCTGTTTTGAAAACATCTAAAGGAACAATAGAAAGGGGAGTCAAAGAACGCAAGCGCGCTGAAAGAGATCGCGATGACTCCGACTTTGTTTATCCAAAACAGAAGAAGAAAAAAAATGAAAATCCTCTTCCACAGCCTGCGGCTGCGAGTTCTACCGCTGGTTTCAGCGATAAAGAGATTTCCTCTACTGAGCCAAAATCGAGAGAATTGACCGAAACCACATCATACAGAATTCTGCAGCCCCATCAACAAGCTCTTATAAAACATTTCTTCGACAAGTCCTACTCTGAGTAAGTTAATTCATATCAAAAAATTTCTGTTATACCTTTATATAAGAACAATTAAATTACTAACTTTGTTTTGAATATCTTGCAGTTCTACTGCGTATCAGGATACCGATAATGCAATCATCATTTCAAGGAATGACATTGAGGACCTGATGTTCAGTAGAGACTTAGATGCAAATGTAATTCATTTCTACATGCAGCATCTTGAGAAAAGAGAAAGATTAAAAAGCATATTCTTCCGAAGCGAAGCTTGGGTAAAAATCTACTTTCTCCTTTACGGTTTAATGTAATATCAACTCTGGAACAGATTACTAATATTCTCCATCTCTGTGTAGGCATAAATCATGTACTGCGACTAAGGTCGCAGTGTATAATTAAAATGTACTGCTACTAACACATGTAGTGCGACTAAGGTCGCAATTTATAATTAAAATGTATTGCTACTAACTCAGGTACTGCGACAGCTGCGACCTGCGACCAAGGTCGGAACTGCGACCAAGGTCGCAGTGTATAATTAAAATGTACTGCTACTAACACATGTACTGCGACAAATGTAACAGCTGCGACCTGCGACCAAGGTCGGAGCTGCGACCAAGGTCGCAGTTTATAATTAAAATGTACTGCTACTAACTCATGTACTGCGACTAAATAATATACTGCGACTAAGGTCGCAGTTTATAATTTTTGTTATATTTTAAATTCATTTTGTATTTGATTTAATTTTTTTTTCTTGTCCGCAGCACGGTGTTGTAAATAAAATTGAAGATCTGGAAGGTCATTTCATCAAGCAGAAGCTGTTGAAAAACTGGACAGCTGACATGCAGTACATGTTCTTCCCGATCAATCACAAACATAGTGCCGACGAGCCGGGATTTCACTGGACCTTGCTGGTATTCGATTGCTCCACAGAAGAGTGAATTTTTTACAACTCTTTGGTCCCAGCTGACAAAAAAAGTAGTATAACAAAGCTTTACCAAAGAGATGCAAGAATAATGGTGAGTTAAAATTTAATATTTTGATTACTGGAAACTTGCAATTAATTTGATTAATACTAATTTTTGTTCCTATTGACATTGCAGAAAGAAAGATTATTAGAGATTTTTGAGATTCATTCCAAAAAATTAATGAGAAAAATTAAAATAAAATACGCAAAATGCCCCCAACAAGCAAACAGGTATATAAATTTTTGACATCTAATTTCATTTCATATTTTCTACTTTTTTTTAGTACAAAATCTAATTTCATTTAATGATTGCTCTATGGAAATTTCAGTGTTGATTGCGCTATATATGTATGCAAGTACATGGAAAGCATAGCGTCTAGCTATCATCCATCAGCTGTTGATGCTGTTACGGTTGCTGGTGTACAGAAACTAAGAAGTGAGCTTGCATACATGATACTTGTAGATGTAGAGAAGAGTTGGGATGAAGAAACAGACATTATACGACATACGACATATGAAGACTGATAGTTGACAAATTATTGATATACCACAATTTTTTTTTATAAATGTAAAAAAATATTTCAAGTGCAATTCATTGCATAATTTTTGGTTGTATTGATTTAATTTATACACATTTCTATACATTTATTTATTATAAGTTCATTGATTATTTACAGTCTTCATTTGTTACAACTTGGCTTTTACTATTGCGTACTGAATCTACTGATGTTAGAAACAAACATACCTTCAGTAATTGTGTTAATCAACAACAACACTGCGACCTTCGTTGCTATGCGTGTTAATATAAAGGAAACACCTACCTAACGTACAGCGATTTAAGTCTTCACCATCTCAAAATTCTAAAAAGAAGGTTGCGACTTTGGTCACAGTTGATAGCCGCAGCCTTAGTAAAATACAATGCGACTTTGGTCGCAGTTGATGGCGGCAATGTTTTAATCAACAATAACACTGTGACCTTGGTTGCTATGCGTGTTAATATTAAGGAAACACATACCTAACGTACTGCGACTTAAGTCTTCACCATCTCAAAATTTTAAAAAGAAGGTTGCGACAGTTGATAGCCGCAGTCTTAATAAAATACAATGCGACCTTGTTCGCAGTTGATGGCGGCAATGTTTTAATCAACAACAACACTGCGATCTTGGTCGCTATGCGTGTTAATATAAAGGAAACACCTACCTAACGTACTGCGACCTAAGTCGCAGTACATGTGGTGCGACCTAAGTCGCAGTACATGTAGTGCGACCCTAGATTGCAGTTGCTGGCCATCTTTATGAATAACAACACTGCGACCTTGGTCGCAATTAACCATGTACACTGCGACCAAAGTCTCTGACTACATTATGTACAAAAAAAATTAAACTATAAAGTAGAATTTTGTAGCATTAAAACTTTAGAGTACAAGTACATACAAAAATAATACAGTAGAAATCAAAGAATGATAATAAATCTGATTATAATTACACGCCAGTGTCAGAATGCGACTTAATCTCTCTACACTGTGCGACCCTGGTCGCACTTCATAAAAAATTGAAGTCTTTGTTCCTTCGAGATGGAGACAACCCAAACCTACTTCTTCTGCCAATAAAAAAATAAATAGTAAGAATTTTAAAGATTAATCGTTATAAAAAAAATGATTAACAGGTTTAATGTAATATAGCATTAACGGACAACCAGTCCTGTAATGGCCCAGCTCTTGGCAGTTACCACATCTTCGATGCTAACTTCCTTCTGATATATAGAATCTTCAAAACCAGACTTAAGCCTGGATGCAGCTCTAGGTCTCCCCTTGGTTGGTACAGGACCAATTGGATCACGTATATTCAATTCTTCACCATCTCGCAATATGACAACGGATCCACTGGAACCAACGGCAGTCTTAGGATGTGATGAATGATCATTTCCTGACATTGCTCTGTATTCTCTAGTGGTATCTTGGGCAAAACTTTCCAAAACTCCTTCCAACTTTGAAATATTTTCATCAGAATCAGCGACCATGTCAAGAATTGCATTAAATTTTGAACGAACTGTCCACAATCTAGCCGTCCGTGGAGTGCCTTGACTGGGAAAAGGCCTCATGCCATTTTCAATTGCAACGTTTTTGTAACGAGCATCCAACCTCCATCTCTGAAGTATATATGATTCCGGTATATGTGTAACGTGATTGCGCCACAAAATACACAGAATATGTCTACATAGGATACCCTCTGTTTCAAATAACGAGCAACTGCAAGAAACATGAAGTTCCTCTCGCTTATCATAACTGACCTTTTCCCAACTGTCTTTTGATTCTGAAAAATTACCAACCAAATATGTTGATCCAGGTTTGTCATGTTCCACCTCTTCTGAAAAAAGTGTCATTACAACTGCCCATTCCTTTTGGAACAACTGAAAAATCTTCGGTGTATACAACTTCGAAACCTGTATCTCATATGGATTGGATGTACAATTGGGCACAGAATTCAAACCCCTAAAATCTTGAAGAGATTCAGATGCACGACGGGAAGCAACGGCTTTATCATATTGGTGAACAAATTCCACTAGTTTAGTGTTTGAGTTAACAAAACCATCAAAGAAGGAATTAATACTCTCGGACCTCTGACTGGTTGTCATTCTAGCACAGAAAACATCCTTGAGATATGCATTAACCCAATGTCCACGAAGCCTGTACATCTTCATCAACCAACTGTCATCTTCTTCTAACTGATATTTTTCACTCATCAGACGCCATCGTTCCTCACAAGTGCTTATATCGCGGGAGGTGTACCAAGCATGGAAATCGGAGACCATATCTTCTCCATACTTGTTAGCCATTGGGATTTGTTGCTCGGTAATATGTTTCCGTACATGCCAGAAACAGTAACGGTGCCGAGACGTCGGGAAAACAATCTTGATGGCCTCACCAATCTGCGCATCCTGATCAGTAATAATCAGCTTCGGTTCAACTCCATGCATGCACTTGAGCCATTTTTGGAATAACCAAACAAAAGTATCCCTCTGCTCATCAGCAAGCATTGCACAGCCGAACAAAATTGACTGCCGGTGATGATTTACTCCAGTGAATGGAGCAAATGGCAAGCTCAAGTTATTAGTTCTGTATGTGGTGTCAAAAACGATCACATCACAGAAGCTCAGATACGAGGAAATAGCTCTTCCATCAGCCCAAAAAATGCTTCTAAGTGTGCCCGCGTTATCAACTTCACTTGAAAAGAAGAATTCTGGATCGGTCTCAGCTTTCTCTTGAAAATATTTGATAATAGCAATAAACTCATGACCGTAGTTATTTCTACGTTGACGAGTGAAATCAATAACTTGTTGAGGGCGCACTTCTTCACAGCCTTCTCCCTGGCTCATTGCATTAACAACGCGGGAAATATTTGAAGGCCGCATTCCAACATCAACCAGATTGCTCATAATGCTTCTGCTAATTGTTGAACGATGAGTCTGGTGAGAGTAATGGTGATGTACCTTATCCGGGCTAGACAATTCATGTGAATGAGTATCAACAAATTTTGTGATAACCCAATATCGAGTTGAGTCCAAAAATAAATGAAGACGGATATGCATCTCAGCAGGACAAGCTACTCTAGTGTTAACTCGACGATGCACTGTAAGCCCCTCCTGTCTTTTGTCACACAACTTCTTCAGACCTTCCTTGTTGCAGCAAAATTTTCTGTAAATCATCTCATGAGGAGGCTTCCGTGACTTATCTGTACTTTTTCTTCTCACGCTAAAACCTATATTCCTTGCAAAAGAATTGTAGAAATTGTATGCTTCCATATGCGACAGGAACTGTTTCCCTATAAACTTATCTGAGCTTCCAGACATTTCTGCATGTGCATTCATATCCTACAAAAAGAATTTACACGAATTAAATGAATATAAATATTTTTTAGATATCACTGTATTCTAAAATATAAGTTATATAAATGCGACCAAGGTCGCATAAGAGATGAAAACAATTTACTTCTTATCAGCTGTTGCGACCAAGGTCGCAGTTATCCATATGAGAAGAAATCTATATTACTTCTTACTAAAGACTGTGACCTAAGTCGCAGTAAATAAAAATAAGATTTCACATACGACATGAAATCTATAATACTCCTTATTGAAGACTGCGACCTAAGTCGCGTTATCAGTATGTGAATAAATCTATATTATTCCTTACTAAAGACTGCGATCTAAGTCGCAGTTATCCGCATGTGAAGAAATCTATATTACTCCTTACTAAAGACTATGACCTAAGTCGCAGTTATCCGTATGTGATAATCAGCTTCGGTTCAACTCCATGCATGCACTTGAGCCATTTTTGGAATAACCAAACAAAATTATATATATAGGGCTTACTGAACCGAAGAAATATATATTACTCCTTACTAAAGACTGCAACCTAAGACGCATACCCTAGAAAAAAGAATTCACAGCCGGAGATTATTTTCAAATAAGATTGCGACCGAATATTAAAACGGTCGCAGTACCTCATAGTCTAAAGAGAAAACATTAAATATTTAAGAAATTGTTTTTAAAATATATATAAACAATTAAAACCTATTGATCGGCATGCAGAGATGTCAACCCTTCAAGATTTTCAATATTCTGAGAGAAAGTAGAACCAGATGCAATATCTTCCATATTAAGATCGCTGGTATACTGCTCAGACGTCGACATTAAATATTTTGCAGAAAAAAATTGATCTGAAAAGATTTTATATTTTCAGAAAAAAGTTTATCGCAGACTGAAAAGGTGAAACTAGATCTTTCAAAAAGAGGTCAGGAAATAGGGTGAAAAGTAATTTATATAGAATATCAATATCCTATAAAGAGCGGCAAAAAGGGGGGAAAAATAATAATAAACAATAAGGAAGGGAACCACAAAGAGTTGCTTTTCATAAGGGGTATTTGGTAATTTAACAGTCACCTAAAAGCGTGCCGCGAGTCAGTGAGGTGACAATTTGAGCCACGTCACCGCAGGCTGAGAGAATACTCTCAGCCCGCGGGCTGATATACATTTTTCTCATATATATATACATATATATATATATATATATGTATATATATATGTATAGATATATATATATATATATACATATATATATACATATATATATATATATATACATATATATATATATATACAGATATATATATATATATATATATATATATATATATATATATATACATATATATATATATATATCGTATATATATATACACACACACACATATATATATATGTATAGGTATATATATATATATAGGTATATATATATATATATATACACACACCAATATATGTATAGGTGTATATATATATATATATATATATATATATATATATATATATATATATATATATATATATATATATATATATATATACCTATATATATTAGAAGTAATTATATATAAAAGCTATGTAATACTACTCCCGGCTCTGGATAATCACATTTTGTCCCTGTTTAAGCCCTTTTCGTATGTTATAAGGCCTAGTTCAGCCCAATTGGAGTTAAAGTTTGACTTTGGTAAAAATACCCAATTAACACAAGAAATAAGGATAATTAGCAATAATTGTACATAGAAACTAAGTAACACCACTCTCAGCTCTTGAAACCATATTTTCCTCCAATTTGGGCCCAATTCGGCTCATATAAGGCATAATTCAGGTCATTCGGGACTGAAAAGTTAAACTTTTGGTCAAACTTCCAACTTAAGAATAGAAAAAAATTAAATTAGTAGTGGTTATACATAGAAACTATGTAATACTACTTCTGACTCCTGAAAACATATTTTCTCCCTGTTTGAGTCCTATTCGACTCTTAGAATGCCTAGTTTAGGCCAATCGGGAATGAAATTTGACTTTGGTTAGACTTCACAATTAAGAATAGAAACATATTTAATTAGTAGTAATTATATATAAAACTATATAATACTACTCCCGACTCTTGAAAACATGTTTGAAAATCACCTAGAGGGGGGGTGAATAGGTGATGGCTAATCTAATGGTCACTTAATGACAAATAATGCGGAAGCTAAAAACAATTATGACCAAATAAAACTATTACACTAAACACTATGTATAACACAAGAGTGTAGCCGAATTCCCCGTGAAGGGCTCTGGACTAACTCCTCTAGATTCCCCTTGAATGGGTTGAGGTGCCGCGTTGGCTCTCTTGGTTGAATACAAGTGTTAGCAAACAAACCCAAGCAAGTATATGAATTAAGCACACAAGTATATCATGCATATAAAGATAAAGACAAGATAAGAATGCAAGATATAAACAAGAGACAAGAGAGAGCGATAGAGTGAGCAATCGCAAACACAAGGGATTTATTTCGAGGTTCGAGCACACTTGCTCTACATCCCCGCCTTCGACACACGAAGGATTTCCACTATGCTAGATCCCAATGGATCTCTCCTTGGTGCCGCAACACCTACAATCCCTCGGACTCCCCAGTCCCGTACACACGCAAGCTCACTAGCTCGCCGAGGCCGCACCTCAAAGCAAAGAGTTCACACACGAACTCTAAACCACCGCGAGCACACTTGCCCGCCTTCTCAGAGTACAAAGAAAAGATCTTTGGTGATCACAACACTTTGATCACCTAAAAGCACTCTCACTACAACACTCCTATAGAATGAATAATAAATGGATAGCTCAAGTGTAGTGTGAGAAAAATAAGGATGAGAAAGGTGGAGGAAAACTCAAAAAATCACTTTAAACCACTCTTGATAAAATCTTCCCTTTTGATTGGAAGTATTTGCTCTCAAATATGTGGAGAAAACTCTTTTAAAAGGATAAGAAAAACTGGCCCAAAGCTCTCCTAAAATCTTATTGCAAAACAATGACCAAACCCCCAAATATATAGGCTAGGAAAAACTGGCCGTTAGGGTCTGTCAGACATGTCGGTCGACCGGCCGGTCGACCGCCAACAGTCAAAAATCCGACGGTTGGAGCCTCTGGTCGACCGCCCGATCGACCGAAAAGAACAGAGAGCACTGCTCTCAGTTCCGGTCGACAGCCCGGTCGACCGCCCAGATACCAGAGAGCACTGCTCTCTGGTCCGGTCGACCGGTCGATCGACCGGCCCACTGCACTGCCAGACGTGCACGGCTCTGTGCACGTCGGTTGACCGTACGGTCGACCGGCCCTTGGTTCGGTCGACCGTGCGGTCGACCGACCTGGCCTGTCAGCCAGTTCTGGGTCAGCACCTGGGAGAAAAACTGTTAGAAAATATTCTTTTAATTCTTGTATTTTCCAAAACTTTACAAAATACAAAAACAAGATATTTTGAACTTATTAAAGCATAGTGTGTATGGATATGATCCACTACACAATTAAGATGAAATATCTATGTTTTTGACATTAAGCATTAAACTTGGTTTTGGTTTAAAGATATGTATATAGGAAATACCAAAAACCAAAATAGTATTTTTCCAAAATGAAAGTCTTTTCTAAACTGAAAATTCTTTTATGAAAAGACAACTAAATCAAGAGTGTGTGTGTGATATATACTTGAGCAATCCACCAACTATTCTATCCTTTACATTTTATCTTAAAAACAAAATTTTATACCTAGACACAAGTCTTGATCTTGAAGTCTTCCCTTGAAGTCTTCTCATCTTCTTGACTTGGTCCAAATACGATCCACCGAGCTCAAATCTTGATGTGGTCTTGATGATAGGCTCGTGAATCAACCAGTGCTAGCTCCAAAACTTGACTTTAAATCCTTTGTTGAAGCTCCACACCTACTAAGATCTTGATCATGAATCTGTCACTAATTAAGCACAAGATCATTAGTACTATAACTACATGAGTTGATCATCATCAAAACTAGAGTGATGGGCCTTTGGGCCAACAATCTCCCCCTTTTTGATGATGACAAAACTCATGAAGTTATATATGCATGGATTAAAAGTAAAGCTTCAAAGAAGCTCCCCCTAACTCATGCATAGCAATAAATAATAAGATATGGCAATGAAACACATAAATATATATGCAATGTATGCAAATGTATGGAGATAAACTAAATCAAATCTTTTTCTCCTATTTGCAAAACAAAACATAAATTCTACTAACATGCATATAAAAACTCAAAATCTTTCTCCCCCTTTTTGTCAATCATCAACAAAGGGGTTAAAAACAAAACAACCAAATAAATTTTCTCCCCCTATTTGTTCGAAACAAAGAACCAAGGAAGGGGTAAGCCAAATCAATCAAAAAAATTTATATGCGATATACATTCATGAAGAGGAAGACGCTAAGTTAACTTCCCTACACACATGCATTATATAAAGAAAGGGATGATAAGCCCTAACTCACATAACACATATTATGTAATGCATAAGAGGAGATATGAAGCTCCCCTACACACGTGTACCACATAAAGAAGAGATGTTAAGCTCCTCAATACAAGATACACTCATCATGAATCTATATGTAGAAGAGATGTTAAGCTCTCATTGCATATAGGTGTATGACCCGGGAAAGGAGAGAGACGAGAATTTGCGGTAAAAGTTTTCCTTGAATCAAATGAAAAGGATTACAACAAAAACTGTTCCTTCCGGTTACAAGGGAGGGAGAATATTGAATCTTGAATTCCCCCTTTGTTTAATGCTGGGTTCTTCCTGTGGCGGTGGAGAGTGAATCTTGTTCTCCGTTGACCAGATGACCGTCCTTCTGGGATCTCCTCTTTGGCCGGTAGAAAGAGTAACTCAGCTCTGTCTACCAAAACTCTCGAAGAGAAGGTAGGCGAAAGCTAGCTCGTACGCAGCGAACTTGCTGAAGAGTTGACCTGCTTCTTTTCTCTCTGTGTCGCCCTCTTGTTGCCGATTGCCAGAAGTTTGACCTTGATGCTGATTGCCCCCTCCCCTCCAAAAAGTTCTCCTCCTCTTCATAGTGACGGGGCTATTTATAGAGGTTTAGGGGGTGATCGTGCCCCCTAAAAGTGTTCCACGATGAGGGCCAACTTTCCCGCTACATGGGCGGTGAGCGGCGCCATAATCGGGGTGGTTGTAACCGAGACGCGGGTCTGGACCCTAGCGCCTTGAGGTTGAGACGCGGGTTTGGACCCTACGCGTCTTGGTTCTGAGACGCGGGTTCGGACTCTCGCGTCTTGAGGCTGAGATGCGGGTGTCGGGCCCGCGTGCCTTAATGCTGAGACGCGGGTTTGGACTTTCGGTCTTGATTGTCACATTTAGCCTTGCGTCTGGGTCTTGGACCTCTGCGTTTTGGTGGCTTGTCTTGGTGATTTTTTTAGACAGCCTACAGAACCCCCTCCAAAGTTTTCGATATTCCGCGGTTAACTGGGACGGATTTCGAAATACTTTGGATTCTAGCTGCATTTGCCTTCATGACTAAACTATTAATGCTCCAGGTTTGATCTATTCTGGAGTTGGTCTTCGTGAGTGTACTGTTGAACTCTTTGAAGCCACCAGAGTTGATCATGTTGAGTGTCTAGATACACAGTCTAAACCTCCCCGTTTGCTTTTAAGTCTGTCACGGGTGCGCTTTAAGCCAGGAGTGGTTGGTCGTCTGCTTGCGTCAGTGTACTGTTGAACTGATTTTGCAGAAGCAGAAGGCCGAATGCAGGTTCCTTTTTGAAAAGCGGAGACGAGACTGCTTTAAAGACGCGACTTCTTAGTGAGACGCGACCTTTTGGCAATGGAAACGTGACTGATCTTCATAAGGCAGACGCGATGTTCAGCTGAAGACGCGAATTTTGAAAAGACGCATCTTTTGAATATAGACGCGATTGTCTGGGCGCATTTATGGCGATGCTGATAGGGCATATCCATCGAAGAGACATGGCCGTCGGGTGCGAGTCCGTGCCACGTCATGATTGCTCTGCCAGTTGGCCCGGGGAACCGACGGGATTTCGCCTTTTGGCGCGCGGATTTCCTGGAGCATTAAATGATCCGTGCCACGTGTCGAGTGACGATTCACTGCCGAGTCGTGGCGCATGGTCTTCTCTGTGCGTTAAAGTGATTTTGTTCCACGCGTCGAACAGGGATTCGCCGCAGAATTCATCGGGCCATACGCTGCGTATCTTCGCGAATCCTTGTGCCTATAAAAGGCCACAGTTGGGAAGATTCCTCTTCTTCTCCGAACGCACTCGCTGATAGAATTAAGAAAGAGAATTTCCCTTTTCCGTTCATCTGTTTAAACTTGGATCGAATTAGCAATGGCACCCAAGACCAAGCCGACTGCTTCTTCTTCAAAGGCGACCGTCGCCGAGGCCCGGAGGGGCAGCTCCTCCTCTGCGCAGGATATTGTTCTCCAAGGTGTCCAAGGTAACTGCCTTTTAGGCGTGAATTTCGCCATTAAAGGAAGTTCAAAGAACCCTTAAGAACACACAAATTTAAATCGTGTTTGATTCCCAGACGCAGTCTTTGGGTTGATAGCCGAGGCGCGGGTTTGATGACCCGGTGCCACTAGGTCCTGCCTTTTGGACTCTTCACTTAGGATATTTCTAATTGTGAAGAGTTCAGACGCGGACTTGGTTCACAGAACGCGGATTTGATCCTTGCGTTCTGTTTCATCAGCTGCTAATTTTGATGAATCTAGCGTCCGAGTTCAAACACTTAGATGTCTGGGGATGTGAAAGGAAGGGAGTTACTCTCCTTAACTTCTGGCGATTATGGTGATGGAAGGGTTAAGGTGGATAACTCCCTTCTTTTCGCACCCCAGAAGTGACATCAAGGAGAATGTGGTGGAGACGCGGATCCTGCAGGTCTGGACGCGGATTTAATAATTCCTGCGTCCAGTATCTCTTCTGCGTTTGGACGCGGTTTCGCAGGTCTGGACGCGGATTTGATAACTCCTGCGTCCAGTATCTCTTCCGCGTTTGGACGCGGTTCGCAGGTCTGGACGCGGATTTGATAACTCCTGCGTCCAGTGTCTCTTCTGCGTGTGGGTTATGAACACTTAGCATTTTTTCCTTGCCTTTGATAGAGTATCTAACTAAGTGTCCTTTTCTTTTTGCAGCGCCATACCCCACTACTCCACTTGCCAAGACGCGCCACTTTGGACATGTAGGTGGTGCTGACTGGGACTTGACCTTTGTGTTACAAAGGACTGTTCCTGCGACTGCTGACAAGTCGCAGGCTCGTGAGGAGAAGCTCTCGAATGTTGACATGAGGACTCTTCGGGTGATTATGACTGATGCAGCATTCACAACGGATGCTGGCATCAAGCTGGAGAAGCCTGCCTTCTTCTTCGGAGATCGTATCCACGATGGCGGCTATCGCGTGTATGACGGAACTTACAAATGGCTCCGTCAAATAAGGGGTGGAAGATTCTTTCTTCCGAACATGGAGAGGATGTTCCCGCTGTCCTATTTCCAGCACATGTCCGTCCCTCGAAAGATGGAATGGGACCTCTCTCGATATGTCCCTGAGATTACTCTCGGTGATTTGGGCTCCCATAAAGTATACCGTCATGATAGCCATGACAGGTCAGTTATCGGTCTTTTCCCTGGGTCGCGCAAGTCTGAGGTTCCGGCTGGGGAGATACCACAACTTGGTACTACCTTCCTCAACGCATTCATGGAAGCGGAGGGTGACTATCCGGTTGGGTTCCGTGCGCCCGGGTGGGTCCGTTCCACAGAGAATTATTGGTGGGGTAGAATGGTCGGCTTTGTCCTTACCGAGCTCGGGGATCTGCTAAAGCGTGTGGGACTGTACTCGGCAGTCAGAGCCGTGCAGTGGGGGATCCCTCAAAGCTCTCAGAACTTCTTCGGGGTTCTAGAGCGTTATAATTCTTTGACGGGGACGTTCTTCACTCCGGTCGGGGAGATGGGCCTCGCTCTGCACGAGCTGCATGAAGTCTCGGGATTGGCAACAGGGGACATTCCCTATGAGGAATATGTCCCGACCACTATGGAGCTTTACCATTTGAAGGAGGAGTTTCCCCTAATATATGAGACCTACTGGGAAGTGCTATGTCACTTCCACATTTGCGGCCAAATAACCAAATGGCGGTCACAGGGAGTCAAGCAACTGTCTTGGGCCAGTTACTTGTTCAACAATGTCAACACCAAAGACCATCTGATAACCGATTGGCTCCCAGCTCCGATAGGGAGATTGAAGACAGGATCGACCAGGCTCCTGACAGTTTTTACACCACGGAGTCGAACGAGGACGGTTTCGACCCTGACTTGGTTTTTGAAAGCTTTCACCATCAAGCCCGGACCCCTATCTCCGATCGGGCGCTGTTGGCGGGCTTTCTAATGCTGTGGCTGAAGCGTTGTGTGGTGCCCACGCTGCCACATGAAGTTATTGTTGCTGACGTGGTGTACCCGGCGGTGCTCCTGGCTCATGGCAACCCCATAGCCCTTCTCCCGGCCGTGGCGGCTGATATTCAGAGCGGGCTGCGGGCGCTAGCCAAGAATTTCTGCGAGCCACCGAGGACTGCAGATTCCGAGGGAAAGCCGTATGTTGACTCAGAGGGGAATTCGACGGTGAAGCGTCCCAACCCTCGGGTCGAGCTGCCTTACACGTACCTCATGGCTTGGTACGTGATGCATTGCCCTTCCTTGATGACGGCGGTGCGTTGGAGGGAAAGTTCTGTCCCTTTTGTGCAGCGGTTGGAGGGTTCGAGCTGGCGTGATTCTTATATATATTACGTCCGGAAGTGCCTTTCGGACCCTGCGAACTACCAGCTCAATCGTTGCCTCCCCCAGATCCCTGGTGCTTCTTCCGGGGATCTATTTATTGATTCCGTGGGCCCAGATGATTTCACGAGGTTATCCGCGGGAGCCTTCTGGTGGTTGCTCAATATTCGGCCCGGATATGTGCTTTTCCGGCAAGGGACGTCATGCACCATTGAGCCGTACATGCCGAATCGCTTCGCTCGACAGTTCGGCTATGATCAGCTCTATGTTGGGAACCCCAATGCTAGACTCGCCTTCGAAGGGAACCTGTTCGAGGGTGCTCGGGCCTGGTACTATAGTGTGGCTGGAGGGACGGGAGCAACTTTTTGTCTTCCTCTCGAGGGGCCTAAGTGTCGTACGAGCTTCAGCTTCTGCACTTGGTACACCCAAGCCATCCAGACACCAGACTTTTTCCAGCGTCTTCGTGTATTGAGAGCATCAATGCAAGTCTTGAAGCAAGGTCAGAGTCTGGTAAACCCTCGAAAATCATTGACCAGTACTTGAAGGCTCAGAAGGAGGCCGGGAAAAGAACGAGGGGGAAGCCACGAGCCACGGAGCCACGACCACCAAGGGCGGAGCCGCAAGCGACTAAGGCGGAGTCGCGAGCAACAAGGGCAGAGCCGCGAGCAACTAAATCTCGACAGGCGGTGAGCAAGCGGCGTCAGGGCTCTACTTCAACTGCTGAACCCACTCCCAAGAAGGTTCGGAGAGACTTGACGACCGAAGTCTCTCGACTCGAAGACATCCCTGCTGTCGTTGAGCCACTGAGGGAAGAAGATAAAGCTGAAGAGGATGATCATTTAATCCGCCCCCCTAGGTCGAGCAGCAAAGACCGTAGGTCTGTGGAGGAAGGGGAGCTCGTTGACAAAGCCACGACTGTTGACGAGGATGAGCAGCTAGAGGTCGACATCATGAGCGGAGGAGATGTCAATATTCCGGGGGTTTCGGTTCAACCCGGGTCTTCACCTGCTCGTGAAGGGAGAGATGAGGCACAACAACCTGGGTCGCCTTGTGTCTTCATTTCCAGTCCTCGGGCAGTTGACCCTAGTCCTACTACTGGGGTAATTGGTGACAAGGCTCCAGCTGCAGAGGTTTCGCGCGAGGCGCTATCGTCTTCCTCACTCTCAGGGAAAGCGATTTTGAAGACGATGTTGACTACGGTGATGAACCCGCTCCTCCTGATCCGAGTAAGTTCTCCCATATTTCAGAGGAAGAACTATATGGGGGTGAGCCGTCAACGGTATCACAGCTGGCGATTATTCCCGTTGGAGGTACTCTTTTCACCTTTTGACCTGCTTTCCCTTTAATTTTGAAGAAGAGACCTTAACATTCTCCCTTTTATGTTGCAGGATTGGCTGAGAACGTCGAAGCCGCATCCTCCTCGCAGATCGAGGAGATGGTACAAGAGTTGACCCAGCCAGAAGGGGTTACGGCTTTAGTTGCCGAGATAACTCCAGCAGGGGCAACTACTAATGCCGAGGAGGCTTCTACTTTGCCGGAAGAGGAAGCAACCCCTAAGGTCGGGGAAGAACCGCTCTGCAGGATGAAGGGGTTACCATTGAAGCCAGGGAGACTTCCACTCCGCAAGATTTGCCCAAGGATCTGGCATCTCCGGGCCTCCCAGATGGTAAGGAAGTTCTGATATTTTAAATGTTTCGCTTTTCTCCTTTGTGGCTAATGTCGCAATAATTTGCAGAGGGAACTAAGGGGGTTCAGGTAGAGAGTGCAGCGGTTGGTACCCTTCTAAGAGGCCACACAGCCCAGGTCTCGGCTGAAGCTTCTGAGGAGGTTGAGCTTGCTACTCCGTCATTAGCTGTGGAGGTTCCTGCCGAGATAACACCTCCGGAAGCACCCGAGGCTACTTCTGCTTTAGCCGTATCGGTGGTCAGCACAACTCTTGTGCGAGAAGATCCGCCTTATCCCGTGACAGAAAAGGGGTCGGGAAGCTTCCCAGGTGGTGACGATATGGGGGAACTGGCACGCCAGATGGTGCAACAATTCTTTGCTTCGATGGGATCATGTATTGATCTCATCTTACATGGAAGCAGCTCCTTCAATTTTGCCCAGACGCTTCTCAGAAATCTGGCCGAGAACGTCGAATTAACCGGAGGCCCCTCACTTGCCCAAGCGTGTTTGCGGGTGGTGGAGCAACTGGGAGACGACCTGCACGAGCTGAAGTCTTTGGAAAATGCCAGCTCTTCTAGTGAGGCCCAGGCCACCCTAACCCGGCTCTTAGCTGCTCAAGAACAAGAGCGACAGGAGGCAGAGGCACAAATAGATGCAGAGATCCGCAGCCTCGAATATTCCCAGGCTGAATGTCAGAAACTAACTGACGATTCAAGGGAATCCGAGATTGTCATGCAGAGCACGGAGCACGTCATCATCAGTGCTCGGGATACCATTGCCAAGGCTCGGGACACCATTGCCAAGGCAGAAGCTGTGCTTGCGATCAATGAGAAGAAGCTTGTCACCATCAAAGAGGAGCTTGCGGAGCAACAGGCGGCTAAGGCGCGAGCTGAAGAGAGTCTGTCTCTACATTCTTCCAGGGTGGGATCTCTGCGAGCGCAGCTGGCTGCAAAACCCTTCCTATCTGAAGAGGAGCTGCGGGTCCAGGCCATAATGGAGGCTGAGAAGGCACATCAGATCAAGATGCATCATCTCAGGGAGCAAATGTTCCTTGGCGAACCAGGATATTTAGCCTCTTTTCTCTCTTTTTTGTTCTGTAAAGAAAAGGGCACTCTATTTATCAGAGTGTTTGTATCCACTTTTGATATAAAAAGGACACTCTTTGTTCCATCTTCTTTGCTTAGTTGTGGATGAATCCAACTTCTTGATCACTGGCTGTGAATACTGAACTTAGGTAAGACTAAGTTCTTTCAATGAAACGCAGCATCGACTCGCGGCTTCTGTTCATAGGGAGACGCGGGTATCAGTTCAGAAAAACTTGGGCAGAACCAAGTTCTTTTGATGAGACACAGCGTCAATCCATAAGGAGACGCGGCCCTGAGTCCAGAAGAACTTGGGCAGAACCAAGTTCTTTTGATGACACAGCGTCAATCCATAAGGAGACGCGGCCCTGAGTCCAGAAGAACTTGGCAGAACCAAGTTCTTTTGATGAGACGCAGCGTCAATCCATAAGGAGACGCGCCTGAGTTCCAGAAGAACTTGGGCAGAACCAAGTTCTTTTGATGAGACGCAGCGTCAATCCATAAGGAGACGCGGCCCTGAGTCCAGAAGAACTTGGGCAGAACCAAGTTCTTTTGATGAGACGCAGCGTCAATCCATAAGGAGACGCGGCCATGAGTTCGAAAGAACTTGGGCAGAACCAAGTTCTTTTGATGAGACGCAGCGTCAATCCATAAGGAGACGCAGCCATGAGTTCCGAAGACGCGGCATCTGTCTGTAGGGAGGGACGCGAATCTGCTTCGCTGGGAAAGACGCGGATCGAACAGACGTGAGGGACGCAGCCTTGTGCATTTTCCATCAATCCCAGAATGGACTAAGTGTTCTCCTTTAAAAAGGACGCCGTTTGCTGAGGGGACGCGACTTTACATCACGCGGACATTCCTCTAGGACGCGGGTGATCGTCATCCAATCTGGGGAGGGGACGCGAATTTTGGATACGGTTTTCTTCAGTCTGCATCTTGGTGTAACCTCCCAGGCGTTACATACAGCCTGTCATAAAGATTGATGTGATCTTCAAATCTTATTGATGATCGGGAATGCAGATTTTCCGCTGTTTCCCGAAGCGGTTATCCACGCGTCGGCTTCTTATTGGTCTTGAGCGTCAATTCCTTTAATGAGGAACCGATGCGGGTGGTTGGAGATTGGCGCCTGCGACGGTTCTCGAAGCGGCGTAACACGCGTCAGTCCCTTAGTGGATCTTGACAACCGTGCGGTCATTAAGGCCGACGTTCGGATTAAGAGATCATTGATTGCAGTCATCGGGGGCTGCCTATAAATAGGGCGCACCCTCTCCCTTCAATCCAATCTTTGGACTGTTTTCTTTTTGAGAACGAGCGCTCTGAGAACTTCATCTTCTTCAGAGTGTTGTTTCCATGGATGAGGATGGCTCTGTGGATGAAGATGACCCAGGGCTTGTATGCTCCTATTTGGTCTCTTCGGGGCAGAGTGTCTCTCTGATCATCTTGCACGTCCGCGTCTGGACGCGGGGAGTCCGACTCTTGGTAGAGAAGCTTTGTTGGTACGCCGTCCCGATTAGCCATGATATTTTAATCTACCACGGCCTGTACCTTGGCATTATCTGGATCCCCTCACGAAGTCTGTGTTGGTGCATTCCTTCTGAAATTTGCGCCACAGAATTAAACTTCTCTGGACGCGAGTGCAGGGGTCTTTGGCACTTGGCACTGGCTTTGTTCACAAAGCTTGCGTTTCTAAGCCACTGTCTTGGCGCATTTTATAGCCACTGCTTTGAACGAATTCCAAAAAGGTTTCAGACCCGAGCCTTGCAACTCTTGTTCACTCAACAAGGAGATGGCAACTTTCGGCGTCTGTGCCTTTTCGGCGTTTGTGCTTTCGACTTGGGCGCAGAACGAGACCGCGTTTTTGATTCGCGTTTGTCTCTGCTGACGCAGCAGTTTGGCTCACTGCGTGGGTCATTCCCGCGTCTGCTTGGCTGACTGCGTGGATCATTCCCGCGTCTGCAGTCCGCACTTGCGACTTAGTTTTTTCTCTGTTGAAGCATACTAAGTGCAGATTGTTCTGATTCCTTTGTTTCATTTCTTGCAGGTAGGCTTGCTGGTTTGCTGGGCCCCTGGAAGGATGCTTTGGCCGGCGAACTTGTTCGATGTTCACCTATAAGAGAGTATATTATGGTCCTCGTCACCTATAAGAGAGTATATTACATCTCTGACGAGGACCCCACCCTCGCCAAGGTCTCTTCTGATCTGCTTCACCATTCATGCCTGCTGGCAAGAGATGGTCAGGCTATGCATGACGGCGATGAGGGCTCCGGCGGTTGTGGTGGCGGACAAGATCCTCTTCCTCTCCCACTCCAGAAGTCACATCAAGGACAGTCTATGTCCGTTGGATGGCCTGCTAGGGAAAGGGACGCTCCTGAACGAAGGGTTGCAGGACTTTCTGTTGCCACCAGACCTCAAGAACACCATTGCTCTTAGCTTAGTCAGCTAGAGCGCTTTCGATGTTTACATCATGCATCGTGGTGTAACCAGCTTCTATTGTAGCTACAAAACATCGCGCACTTGGAATCAGACGCGGCTTATAAGGAGTGAGTGCAACCTCTAGAGAGAGAGAGAGAGGGACTTCTTTGTACTCCTTAATTGTAACACTGAATCTTATTGTATAAGAGAGCGTTTTTACTGTAACACTCCATCTTATTGTATAAGAGAGCGTTTTGTATCACTTTCATATGTTTGGAAATAAATAAAAGTGACACTTTTCTTTTTGCCTCTTTCATTGTCTTGAACTTTTTTGTCTTAGACTCGTAGAAGCAAAGAATCTTTGACTTTGTTAAAATTATGATGGTAACTTTAATAAGTCAAATTTGGAGAAAAGATCCTATTTCAGGAACTCTCAAAATACTGTCAGAGGTGTAATATAACTTGACAGAGATGAAATTTTGATGAACCTGCCACTTTATAAGAGAAAGTGACAAGTAGAATTGGTACCCCCAGGGAGGGTGAACTTTTATCAAGTGTTTGGGATTAACTTGATTGGGCTCAACTGGGGCTTTGAGGGAAACACTGTTGATGGTGTAGTATTAACCTAACAATGTTTTTAGGTAGACTTGTTATTCTGTTGAAGAGAATAACAAGTGGGACTAGACTCGTGGGGAATCTAGGAAAATTTGTTACCGTCAGAGGTGTGATATTAACTTAACGGGTTGGAAGTAGGTCTTGTCAGAAGTGTAATGTTAACTTGACAAGGGTGTGAGTTAGAGGTGTGATATTAACTTAACTCAGAAGTGTCACTGTTATAGGTGTAATGTTTAACTTGACAGTGAGGGTAATGCTAGAGGTGTAATGTTGAACTTAGCATTGGTCATCTCGGCTTGGATAAGGAAGTCCGAGGAAAGTCATGGCCATAGGTGTATTGTTGAACTTAGCAATGACTTGGATGCTAGAGGTGTGGTGTTAACTTAGCATCATCCATTTCAGCTTCGATATGGAAGTCTGAAGAAAAGTGACTGTCAGAGGTGTGATATTAAACCTGGCAGAAACTTGGTACTGTTTAGAGGTGTGGTGTTGAACTTTAACAGCAATTTGTCAAAGATGCCTCATGATAGAGCAATTTTGAGGACCTGTCATTCTATTGGTGAGATTGACAAGTGAAAATTTGAAGTGCCAGAGGTGTAGTGTTAACTTGGCAAATTTAAAAATTTGGTACTCCGTGTAGAGTTGACAAGCAAACTTTGTACTCGACAAGGAATATTAAAAAGTTTCCATTACCAGAGGTATAGTGTTAACTTAGTAATGGTTGTATTTGTAGACCTACCATTCTGTGGATGAGAATTGGTAGGGGATTTTGGAGGAAGGGGTGGAGCCAAGTCCACTTAGGATTTTTAGCAAACCCTCAGCTATCAACGGATTTAAGGTGCCTTTACCAACTACCGTTTGAGTTGGGCTAGCCATGCTATTCCCTCAGCATGATAAGTTGTCGAAGACTTATGTTGGGCTTAAAAGCCAACATTTTCCTCTATCCTTAACCGTTGGAGGCGTTGGATATCAATGAAGAAGCTCTTCTTACTTTGATCAGAGGTGTACTTTTAACTTGATCAGCAGAAGAATACCATCTAAGGATAGTATTTCTTCAGGAACCTGCCATTGATCGGCATCATGAGTGTATCGCCATTTGAAGTTATGAGGCGATATGACCCATTTGAGTAGACTGACTCTACTACAAATGGTCCTTCCCATTTGGGTTGGAATTTTCCTTTTGTCTTGTGCGTCATTACCATGGGTCTTCTGACGGCTAAGACAAGATCGCCTTTCTTAAAAGTTCGTACTTTAACTTTCTTGTTGAAGGCTCTGGTGATTCGAGCTTGGTAGAGCTCGATTTGCTGTTGGGCTTGCAGACGCTTGTCGTCTAAGGCCTCCAGTTCCTGGAGTCGCTGTCGATGCTTCTCCTCTGTCGTCATCTCCGCTGTCAAGGCGACGCGTAGAGATGGAATTTGGATTTCCAGGGGAAGCACGGCCTCACATCCGTATACCAAGGAAAACGGCGTGGCTTTAGTCGGGGTTCGCACTGTTGTGCGATAGGCCCATAAGCATTCGCCGAGCTTGTCGTCCCAGTCGCGTTGACTCTTCGAGACGAACTTTTGAGAAGCTTGCCAATGGTCTTGTTGAAAGCTTCTGCGAGGCCATTAGCGGCAGGATAGTATGCCGTTGAAGACACACTCTGGACTCTGAACTTAGCGCAGAATCTCTGGAATGCCTGGCTGATGAACTGGGGTCCATTGTCATGGACAATTCGCCGAGGTACGCCGAAACGGTAAATAACGTGAAGTTTCACGAACTTGATCACGTTCGACGATTTCACCTCCTTCAAAGGAATGGCTTCGGCCCATTTGGAAAAGTAATCAGTTATTGCTAGAATGAACGATGTCCCTTTGATGATGGTGGGCTGATAGGACCAACCACATCCATCCCCCACATCTCAAATGGCCATGTAGAGGTCGTAGAGTGGAGGTACCCTGGTGCTTGATGGATAAAATCTCCATGTATTGGCAAGCGTGACATCTTTTGGCATAGGCGACGGCGTCGGCAACCATCTTGGGCCAATAGTAACCCAACCTTTGGAGTCGATGTGCCAATTTTGGGCCAGGTTGATGGGCTCCGCATGTACCGTCGTGGGCCTCTTTCAATACCTCCTGGGCCTCCTTTGGTGAGAGGCACCGGAGTAAGATCCCGTCATGCGATCGACGATACAATGTTCGTGTAATCGCATTATAGTAAAACTTAGGGGCTTTCCTTCGAATGGCAGTCGCCTCTTTGGCGTCCTCAGGCAGGATGCCGTACAAGACATAGTCGATGTAGGGGAATCGCCAGTCTTTAAGTCTGGACCGGTTGACGCTTCAAGTGCTTCTTCGCGGTGACGACCTCCCGTTGACTCCTGATAATCCTCGAGGGCACTTCTCGGGCAATACAGGTCGTGGCTGTAGACGAATATCTTCTCCATTGCCCAGCTGGAAGAGCTAAGGAGGCAGCCAGGGATGCGAGTGCATCTGCGTGCGCATTTTGCCTGCGCGTACATGGTCGATGTAGAAGCTTGTAAATCCCTCGCCATGCGGATAGTTGCATTGTAATAGGGTACCAAGTCTTCATGTCTGACCTCGTACTCCCCGCGAATTTGGCTGACGATGAGTTTAGAGTCACCGTATGCCTCGAGATTTTTAACGCCAATCTCATCGGCGAGCTGCATCCCGATTAATAGAGCATTGTACTCCGCCACATTGTTGGAACAAGGCTTGTTAGCGAGACAGCTCGGGGGATCACATAATTTTGTGGGGAGACAAGTACTACTCCTACCCCCGCCACTACGTGTCCCTTGGGGCTTGTCCTTGATGCACCGTCGAAGAAAAGTTGCCACACTTGACTTTCGAACGATGTCTGAGTCAGGTAGACTTCGGCCACTTCGTCTGGGAGATCCTCGTAGACTTTGGCTGCCCTCGGATCTGGGTGTTCAGCTAGGAAGTCTGCGACCGCTTGTCCCTTTATGGCTTTCTGCGGCAGAAAGTGCATATCATACTGGGATAGCAATATGGCCCATTTTGCCAGTCGGCCATTTAGCGATGAAGGTTTAGTCATAAGTAACCTCAGAGGGTTGACTTTTGATATGACATTTATAGTCTGGCCTACCAGATAGTGTCGCATTTTCTGAATGGCGAACACTAGTGCCAAACATTCCTTCTCGATCGGGTTGTACCGATGTTCGGCTCCGATCATTGTTCTACTCAGATAGTAGATTGCCTGTTCCGCCTTCTTCATCATTCTGAGCTAGTAGAGCTCCCAAAGAATGGTCCATTGCCCGGACGTACACTAGGAAAGGCTTTCCGGACACCGGGGCTGCAAGGACTGGTGGTTGGGTGAGGTATTGCTTGATTTCCTCGAACGCTTGTTGGCAAGCGTCATCCCAAATGAATGAGACACCCTTCTTCATCAGCTTAGCGAAGGGTTGGCATCTTCCGGAGAGGTTTGAGATGAACCTGCGGATGTACGCCAATCGACCCTGTAAACCCTGAGTTCCTTGAGGTTTCTCGGGGGTTGCATCTCTTGGATAGCGCGGACTTTCTCCGGATCCAAATGGATTCCTGTGGAAGTCACAACAAATCCTAGGAATTTGCCACTGGCTACCCCCAGGAAGGACTTGGCGGGGTTCATCTTCAATTGATGAGCCCGCATGATGTCGAAGACCACCTTCAGATCAGCTATGTGATCTCCTTTAATACGACTTTTCACCGCAATGTCATCAACATAACATTCCACCGTTTTGCGTATTTGCTGATGGAAAATGGCATTCATGGCCCTTTGGTAGGTTGCCCCGCATTCTTCAGTCCAAAAGGCATGACAGTATAGCAATATACCCCTAGAGGAGTCCTGAAGGAGGTGTGCTTTTCGTCGTCAGGATACATTTTGATTTGATTGTATCCTGAGAATCCGTCCATGAAGGACATTCGTTCGAATCCACAAGTATTGTCAATCATGACATCTGTGATCGGCAATGGGAATTCGTCCTTGGGCAGGCTGGCGTTATCGGAGTCAGCAGGCGGATTTTGAAGTCGATGCAGATCGGATTTTCCGTTTTTTTGGAGACGGGGACGATGTTGGCTACCAATCGGGATGCTGTTCTTCCCTGATGAAGCCAGAATCAATAAGTTTTCTGACTTCTGATTGAATTGCCTCCATTATTTCTGGGCGGAACCGTCGCTGCTGTTGTTTGACAGGCTTTACGTTCGAATTGATGTTGAGGCGGTGCATGGCCACTTGAGGATCAAGTCCTGGCATGTCCTCATAATTCCAGGCGAAGACGTCTATATACTCTTGTACAAGAGATATTAAATCCTTCTTCTGAAGGTGACAGGCCGTCACTTATGAAGATGGGCTTAGGGTTGGCCTCATCTCCTAGGTTGATCTGAACAACCTTGTCTTGTGGGTGGCTCACGTTGTTCGAAGCGGGTATCCCAAAGAGCATTTAAATGTTTGATCCAAGGGTCTGTATTAGATTGGATCATTCTTCATTTCCATCTTCCAGGTGGCTTGTTGAAACCATGTTCACTGAAAGTTCTTGAAGATGTTGCCGACACTGACATCTGACCCCCAAGATGATGTGTCTGAAGAGTAATCGTTGTCGACGATTCTTGAGAATCGGAGGCTGATGGGATCGGAGTTGATACATAGCCCAACCCCTGCGCGTCCGATGATAATAATCAGGGGCCTTCCCTTCGGCACAAACGATCGAAGCAGGGTTCTCCTTCCTTTGCCGAAGTTCAACCCGGGTCTGTTGGTTAGATCGTACCCCATTTGCTTCATCATTCTGAGCGCTTTCGATTCATAATGTCTGAGCTGAGGGGATTCCTCCTCGCTTTCCGATTCTTCGCGGGGCGTTGATTCAGACGAGATTCGCCCAAAAAGAATTGGTTTTTGGCCTTTTCGTCTTGTCGGGACCATGAATATAGATTCCTGCGCATCTCCATTATCCTGGTATGTCCCGAAAGATGATTTTACTGGTACATGCAATGATGTCAAAGCATCCATTGCCGACCAGATATCATCGTCTATGTCGGTACTAGTATCCGACGGTATGGAATCGGATGCACACGCAAGAAAAATACTCAAAGTCTAAATTCTCATTAATATACCAGCCGCCTGCATCGTCGGTGGTATTATCAACATCGAGCTTATTAGTGCTCTTTATAAGTGGTTCCAACTTCACAGGCACTCTTCTTGCTCGGGCTCAGTGTCAGCCTCATTACCAGAGTCTGGCACTTCCAGTTGCGGGGTTTCATCCACCGGATCCTGATATAGGAGGGAGTCCGTGAAATAATTTTCGACCCCCTTAAACGGATACCTTTCGGCAACCAACGTTTGCACCTTCCCACTCGCGTCAATGTATTTCATGACTTGGTGAAGAGTGGAGGGAACGATGGAGTTGCGGTGAATCCATGGTCGTCCCAGCAGCAGATTGTAGGAAGTGTCGGCGTCGATAACGTAGCACGTCACCTCCGACTTGAGGCTCCCAATCTGGCACTTGAGCTTGATCTCCCCATCGGACGGGTGCCATTGGCATTGAACCCGTAGATGGTCGTCTGTGTAGGGCTCAGACGGTGAGTAGGGATGCCGAGGTGTTGCATGACTCGGCGGGGCATGATGCTCAGTGCGGACCCTGGATCTACCTGAATGCGGTTCACTTCAGATGATCCGATATAACCTGTGAAGTACAGGGGCCGATCATGCTTCCCTTTAACCTGCATATCATCTGCCGTGAAGGTAATGCAGGGAGCATTCTGGGAGGTGTGGAGACAATTCTCTACATCTTCCTTCTTTGGCACCTGGGTCATAAAGACCTCAGCATTTGCCAGAGCTTCTTGTAGAGCCTCCCGGGTCGATTGATAGTCTTAGAAGCTCATACAGGGTGATCCGCGCCGGGATGTTGGCCAATTGAGCCAAGACATCAAAGCGGTAAGGCGTTGTGGATCCTTCCGCTATACCCTTTTGAAGGGCTCGAGAGAATCGAGTCTCTATTTGTTTCTCCACTGGTGGCTTCGTGGAGGGCCTAGTTGGCTCTGCAGCGGGTTGTGGAGGGTTTGCCGCCATTTCGCCGTACTGCTTCAAGTAGGGCTGTCCTGAACGAGTCCCCGTCATTGGTTGGTTGGGCTCTGCGGCCAAGACTATTGTTTCCTCTTCTGAATCAGTCAGTGAGGGAACATCATCCTCTGCTTCTCGGGAGGAAGCACATACCACATGGCAGGACGAAGCTTTTGCCTTGCTTTGGACTTCCTGTTGGTTACAGTAGTCCACTGCTGGCTGTCCACTAGGTCAGGGTGGACCCACATAATTTCCCTTGAGGCGTAGGGACGGGTACCAAGCCCTTCTCCTGCTGCTGGGAGGGTCTGTGTTGACCACTCTTAATTCTCCCCTGGAATAGGAGTTACCCCCGCAGGCGTTGGAGGTTGTCTCCCGAACTGGAGAACCGACGTCACATTAGCCGTGACCTTCTTCTGCTCTGGTCGGAGCTTTAGCACCTCCGCGTCAATCAGAGCCTGAAGGATGTCCTTGAAGACGTAGCAGCTTTTGGTAGGATGTCCCAACATCCTGTGGTACATGCAGTAGTTGGGATTGTCGGTCTTGCCGACTTCCTCCGGGCGCCTAATTTCAGGGAGCTTCAGTCGGTTGCTCTTGTTGAGTAGCTTGAAGAGCGAATCGACATGTTCCTCCTTGAAGGAATACTGCTTGTTGGCGCGGGGTTGGCTTGAAGAGCCACTCGCCTTGGCTGGTTGAGGTTTGGTGGGAGATTTGGTCTCCGTCGCCAAATTATCCTTCCGCTTCGTCTGGAGGGAGGTGTCTGGCGCTCGCCTAGTTGACCTTTCCGGCCTAGGCTTGCCTTCTTCTGCCCTGACGCGGGCAACAATCTCCTCAGCCTGTTCACCTTGTTGGACTAATTGTTTCCAGGTGCGGCTTTCAGCAACTCCTATTTGAGCAAGGAGTGAGGTTTGGAGGTTGTGGCGGCATGTTTCCACCAGGGTGGCCTGGGTCATACCGCTTGGACACCGGAGTGCCACGTTCCGAAATCTTTCCACGAAAGATTTGACGGACTCTCCCTTTCGCTGTCTCGTAGCTAACAGGGTGGGCATTGTGACCTCGGAATCATCTTCAAAGAAGCGTGTTAGGAACAGCTTCTCCAAGTCGCCCAGTTCTTGATAGAACCTTCCGGGAGTTTCATGAACCATTCAAAGGCCAACCCTTTCAGGGTGCCGATGAATAGTCGCGCCAGGATGGCGTCATTATCTACTACATTCCCGGTTTGGGATTTGAAGTAGTAGATGTGCTGATTAGGGGACCCCTTCCCATCGAAGGCCTGAAGAGTTGGAGCCTTGAACTTAGGAGGGTACGGGACTAGATCCCACTCAGCTGGATAAGGCCGGACCACTCCAGCTTCTTGGAGGTCTTTGCGACTGGCAAGGGCATTGAGGCGTTCCTCCAATTGACTCATCCTTTTAGCATGAGCCTTCCTGGGTCTCGGTCGCCCTTCGCTTGCGACGAGGACTTGGACGAGCCGGACGTAGATCGCGCGTCTCCTCAGAAGGTTCGGAAGATGAGTTCTCTCCTTTCTCCCTTTGCCCCTTGACCTCCTAGGAGGAGATTTCCTCCTGTCTTCAAGCAACTGCGCAAGCGCCTGCTTGATGGAGTCGATAGATGCCTGTTGAGAAATAATCATGTCCATTGTGCTTTCTGGACCTGCTCTATACGTCTTGCCGTCTCCTCAGGAGTGCCTGTCATGTAGGCAGAGGTCTCCTTCTCGACGGAAGAGTTCGAAGCCCTTGATTCCGCTACGGCGGAAATGAGACTCATTCACTCTAACGCCGTGGGCTAAGGCATTATAGTCAATTGGGGGAATGGCCCCCGTCGGGTGCGAGTGTGTCGATACACCCCTTCCGGTTCAGAGTCAGACTCGGACTCGTCTGAGCTGACTGCAAGTGTTTCCCCTTGCTCCTGCTTGTCATGTTAGCAGTAAGCTCCGGGTACTCAACGTCAGAGAAGACTCTCCTTCTATGGGAGCGCCTTCTTTGGCTGACGGGGGAATCGAGGTCAGCTGCCTAACTAAGGACTGCTGGTGCACACTCGACCCGCAACGGCACTCCGCAAGCATGGAGATAAGCCGTTGGCAGCAGCAAGATGAAGTGACCTGGTGGGCACTTCTTTTCTTTGTCAGATAATCCCTCAAATCCATGGAAGAAGGATCAAAGAGACTAGCCTCACAGCGTCGAAGACAGGAGGCATCCATGTGCTGTGCCGAATGGACGCAGACTTCAGGGACGCGGTTTCCGCGTCGTGACTGTGGAACGCGCGTCTGGCGTCTCTGTTGAGGTGAGACGCGAGTGTCGCGTTGCTGCTGGTGCGTCCGGGCTGAGACGCGTGAGAGAGAGTGGGCTGCAGGGCGCCTCGCCTCTGGGCGCGTGCTTCTTGCGTTAGACGAGACGCAGAAGCTCGTTTTGGCATTTGGTAAGCTGGTCTTTAGGGGACTCAACTTGAGGAGTTACGCGCTTGGGCCGCCAAACGCGGATTTCACGTACTGGACGTGACGCGGGCAAGGCGCGAGACTGTACGTCGCGTCCAGCCCCAGTTGGACAACCAACGGTTCCAACTTGCGGCTGACGCGCACGTCTCCTCTGTCGACGCTCAGCATTCGATTGCGTCGAGGAGGTGGAGAGAAACCAACAACATCCTGATGTTGAACATCAGGGAGTTTAACCCACGGGTCTCCTGAGAGACGTTGACGCGGGTGTTCTGTGCGACGCGGGTTGGTCGCAAAGGCAGATGTGCCTGGGACCACGCGGGCCTTCTGAGAGGCGTTGGCGCGTGTACCTTGCTTGGCACAGTCGGCAGCAGGGGGGCTCGAGAAAGCCACAGTTTGGGCCTCAAGGCCATTCCCCGTCGAGACCCGGCGGCAGACGCGGGTCTTTGGGCTCTTGGAGCCGGAAGAGAGAAACTCTTCGTATTTCGCCTGGTCGAACTCGACAACGAGCGATTCGACCATCTTCCCCTTATGGTGGGACGTCATCTTGCGCCACGATCTGTTCGTCAGTGACGAAAGTAGTCCCCAGCGGAGTCGCCATCTCTTGTATGACCCGGGAAAGGAGGAGACGCGGAATTAAAAGTTTTCCTTGAATCAAATGAAAAGGATTACAACAAAAACTGTTCCTTCTGGTTACAAGGGAGGAGAATATTGAATCTTGAATTCCCCCTTTGTTTAATGCTGGGTTCTTCGTGTGGCGGTGGAGAGTGAATCTTGTTCTCCGTTGACCAGATGACCGTCCTTCTGGATCTCATCTTTGGCCGGTAGAAAGAGTAACTCAGCTCTGTCTACCAAAACTCTCGAAGAGAAGTAGGCGAAAGCTAGCTCGTACGCAGCGAACTTGCTGAAGAGTTGACCTGATTCTTTCTCTCTGTGTCGCCCTCTGTTGCCGATTGCCAGAAGTTTGACCTTGATGCTGATGCCCCCCTCCCCTCCAAAAAGTTCTCCTCTTTCATAGTGACGGGGCTATTTATAGAGGTTTAGGGGGTGATCGTGCCCCCTAAAAGTGTTCCACGATGAGGGCCAACTTTCCCGCTACATGGGCGGTGAGCGGCGCCATAATCGGGGTGGTTGTAACCGAGACGCGGGTCTGGACCCTAGCGCCTTGAGGTTGAGTGAGACCGCGGTTTGGACCCTACGAGTCTTGGTTCTGAGACGCGGGTTCGGACTCTCGCGTCTTGAGGCTGAGATGCGGGTGTCGGGCCCGCGTGCCTTAATGCTGAGACGCGGGTTTGGACTTCGCGTCTTGATTGTCACATTTAGCCTTGCGTCTGGGTCTTGGA